>JBBMOE010000009.1:14655731-14949636 GCA_037975065.1 Chaetodon trifasciatus | reverse complement strand
GTGACTTTAGTTTAAAGTTTTGTAGCCTTTTGATTTCCCTCTGAGAGAGTGATTTTGATTTTGATAAATTTTATAGATCTGCGTATCTGATATTTTCCTCCTTGGGAGTGTTTTTTGTTTTCACTAGAGTCGAGTTTTTCATAGCTCAGGTTTCATAGCCCTTTTGTTTGCTCTGCATTGGGGGTGTCTTGATTCAATAAAAGTCTGCTCACTGACCTACTCTGCTTCTGAGTCCTGTTTGAGTTCGGGCCTGACAACATGCAATACATTTAGCTACTATGTCCTCAAATGTGATTACACACAATTCATTTGAGATCCTTACTTTTATAAGATTTTTATTTGTTTGTTTGTTTTTGTTTTTTTATAAGTAATTGGTTGTCTGTTGTCAATTTCTTGTACAAAATAAGAGGTTCTCTGCAAAAGCAGTTTGACCCTCTTTCACCATTGCAGGGTTTTAGTAAAACAACCAAGGACTCTACCACATCAAAACAATTAGGTGTTTCTATTACAGAATTGTTTCTTTTGAAATCGACATTGTAGTCTCTGGTAGTGAGTAACCTGGTATCATACACACAACACTTATGTTCAGTTACACTGTTATGATGTTGCTTCTCTTGCAATTAACAGTCTGAGAGGCACATTACAAAGTCACTGAATGTTCTCTGATGTGATTTGATGACTTCATAACAACAAAGAACAAGCTGAAGTAAATTCCTTTTCTAATAATTTTCTGATATGAAAAGAAACACTATGATGAAATTTATTGCGTTCCATGATACTGCCACAAATTGACCAAGACATAACTCTGCACAATTGAGCTCATCCTTGAAAACTGGGAGAGGAGGACATGAAGCGTACATGCAAGAGGCATCCAGTGTTTGTAGTACTGGTAAAACATTCCTGAGTACTACAGGAGAATAGGGAAGAGCAAATGACCTCCATCTATGGGTTTTCCAATATATCCTGTCACATAAGGACCTAAGACTTTTCTTATTTCTTTTGGTGGCTGAATCTTACTCAGAGCTTCATTCAGATCATTAAACTGGTGAGGAGTCAAGAGGAAATTTTTGTTGGCATAATGAGGGTCAAACTATAGATGATGACCTGAGGGACAACAACAACAACAACAACAACAACAACAACAACAACAACAACAACAACAACAACAACAACAACAACAACAACAACAACACAAAAACAATGGATGTAAATTGGTATAAACCCTTTGTTAATGTCAGATGATGCCAACAGGATCAGTGGACTCAGCAAATTACACTGTTTCAGCCACATGCCTCAGGTCACAACCAGCCATCTGTGCAGAATAAACTCTGGTAAAACCTCTGCATTTATGATCTCCCTTTGTGAAGGCAAAAGCCACTTCCAAATTCTCCATTGTTCTGCACCATTGCCCTTGCTATTGCATCTAAAATGCAGATTTTAGCTGTTACTCTGGTGTGATGTCTGTACAACTGTCATCTTTGCAACAAAATCCTGTGTGTGTAGTTTTTGAAGTTCATGGATGAATAGAGTGAAGTAAATTTTCCTTTGCTGAACTACAATGGTAAGCACAAGGAAGGTTCAAGCCTTAGCTATTTGTTAGTTACAGCTAATGCAGTTAATTACCAATGCCTATAACACTGTGGACAATTTGAGCTACCTATTGCTGTTAATGCTAACTGTAATGTTGAGGATAATGAATGTGAGTCATTCTTTAATCAGCAGCTGTGGTATGAAACTCAGATCGTCCCTGTTTCTTTGTCTTTCATCAGTGTGCATGGTAACAGTTACTTTCATTAACTGTGAATGCATGTGGAATTGGTTGAGTGGACTGGTTGGCAGTATGATTAACCATGTTTGAAGCAAAAGTGTGAGGGCTGGCAGTATCCTCCTGCCTATGTACTTGTGTTTGTGTGTGCTCTCTCTCTCCCTGTCAGCCTGAGCTGAACTGGCTTTGGTTCACCTGCTCCTCTCCTGCTGCGAGCCTTCGCCTTCGTCGAGCCAACGCTCACAGTATATAAACCGTAGTCCTTCATCCCAGTCTTTGCCAGATCGTCAGTTATCCCATGTGGAACTTTGTAGTGGCTCCTGCTCTTGCTAGTTTGCTCCAGGCTTCATGCTCCTGACCTCATGTCTGTGTATTGTCTCCTCTGCCTGGAAACCTCTGAGCCATTCTCCACCTGGATTCCCTGCTGTAAGTCAGCCAGACTCTCCCTGCCTTGTCTCCCTGATCTTTGTTCATCTGCCATTCCTCGTCACCCGCCTGGATCAAGCACCAGCGAACTGCACTGCTCTGAACATTGATATTGTATTAATAAACTGCTAGCACTGATTTCTGTGTACCATTCTGCTTTTGGGTCTTACAAGCTCAGTCATTATAACAAAAAGAGCTGGTATCAGTCATGGTGCTTCAGTCAACCCCATGTAGATAAAAACAAAGCTAAATGTAAACAGGCTACTGTCAGAAGACGTTGAGTGGTGGGAGAGTAGCATTAGTCTGTTGTACAAGCATGTGAGATAATATCACTGTAATGTTGAAATACTGGCACTCCATAAAACACCTGGTAAGATAGGTTAAGATAGCAGAAGCAGGCTCCAATTTTAACTGCTTATGTGCAACTGAGCAAACTGCTGCTGTTTCATGTAATCACGTACACAGGAAATGCGTATCCTTTGTCTTTGTAGACAGTACTGGCTCAGAATCAGCCTGTACATCTGAGTTTGCTCCCTGGGCCAACAAAAAGTGTGTCTGCAGCTCCCAGCCTATAGGCTTTAGGTAGTGTTAGGAATATCTTTTCTTGTAGGACAGTCATATCTGCACCTGTGTCTGTCTTAAAGGTTAGGAGTACATTTCCATTGTCAAGGGTAACAACCTGTTTATCTGGGCTCGCTGCCTCAGTGACTTGGCTCAGAAGCTGACACTGTCCCACTCTCTTTGACTTCAGACAGTATTTTAGTACAACACTCCCATGCCCAATGTCTGCTTTCCCTCATTTTTGCTGCTTCCAAGGCTGCTATACTATTACCATAATAGGTCATAATAACATTAATGATACTAATATGCCAGAGGGATGGCCACCTGGCCCACGAGTACCAAAGCAGAATTGGGGCACTGTCTAGGAACTCCAGGAACAACAGGGTCAGTCTGGTAGGATCAACATAGGTTTATTTCATTTCCATTTTGTAATTATTGACATGAAATATGAATTTCTGCACTGTTGTAACCATGTTTTCCATATTGTGGTCTTGATCCCTTATAAAACTGCCTTTTGCCTCAGGAGGAAGTCAGCTTGCTAGACTAGACTAATACTAAGACTTATTTTATTAATCACACAACATCGACACAACATACACATGCCATGCTTCAATGAAATTGTTTCTTCCGCATTTAACCCATCCTGGTCAGTCCTTCCTCCACGGCAGACCAGGAGCGGTGGGCTGCCAGCCGACAGTGGCGCCCGGGGACCCAGTTTCTTCTTGTCACCAATGGTCAGATGGTGATCTTCTTGCATGTTTTTAGTGGGGTTTTTTTATGGAGGATACCCCAAGTGAACACGGGGAGAACATGCAAACTCCACACAGAAAGGCCCCTTTCCTCGAGATAAAGGGCAGCAGGCACCGAAGGCCACAGCGCCCCAGGCGGGAATCGAACCTGGGACCCTCTAGCTGTGAAGCAACAGTGTTACTACTGTTCCACCGTGCCATCAAAGGGACTGACACTGGATTTCTTTACATGCAGAAAAGTTGAGGACATGAAGAAGCTTTCCTTCCCCATGCCATGAATACCAGAGAGAACACTCCAATGCCGCAAATGGAGCTCCAGCCGCCAGGGACAGAGCGGAGCACAGTCCTGACAGTTTGTCATCTTCCTTAATAAAATTATGGTGGCGGAGATAGGGAAAATGAATTCATTCAGTTATAAACAAACACATAATCAGTAAATACTTGACTTATAACTTAAAATGACAACTGATTCTCCAGTTCAAGGAAGGGGTTGCCATGACATACCATGATTAAATTAATCTAGGTGTCACAGAAATCTTTCTGAATTTGAGGTCCAGCATTTTGCATTTTAATGAAATTGTTATTTGCATTCTTGGATAAATCATTGAGGGTGATCCTCATGTACAATGACAGTGCAATTACATGGTGGAAAATACAAATATATAAGCAAAATCAGTGATAATAGTTAGCATGGGAAATACAACCATACAGGTCAATACTCAATAAGCTTATTGTACACTATCTGTCAGTCAGAGAAGACCAAGAAAACATCGTAGACGATATAGTTGTGAGTATTTTAGCTATGGCTGGTCAAAAAAAAACAAAAACCTCAGGGCAGAGTGGTAAACCATGCCTAAGTATGGAGGCAGCAGCAAGTCTGGAAATTACATCCCCATAGTTCAAAACTGAGTTTTTGGTTTGATTTATATCATAGTCAAGAGCTTGTTTCTTCCTACCCGCTCGCCACGGTGTAGTGATTGTTTTGTTTTCTTGGGCTGATTTTGTATTCATTATTATCCAAGGGATTGGTAGTGTTTAGTCTTAGTTATATTACCCAGAGTCTTTTGTTTATATTATAGTCGAGGTTTCTTCCTACCTGCTCACCACAGTGTAGTGAATGACTTTTATTTTCTGGGGTTGAATTTTTGTTCTTGTTTTTTTTTTCTGTAAATAAACCGTTTGTTTTACGGCTCCCTTTGTCTCCCACTGATTATCCGCTCCTTGGGTTCAGCAATAGTATTTTGGATTCAACAGAATCTTAACAGAGGACACATGCACTGAAGTTTGACAACCTACTGCTGTGAGCATTTCTTTTCAGACCTGACTCTTGCAAACATTCAGTTCCACTCAAGACTGACAGACCCAAACCTGGAAAACCAGCTGCAAGTAGCATCATTACCACCTGTCATCAGACACCTCACAAAGAGGAGCAGTTCCAGCCATCACATTAGAGGTTAGTTTAATATATGTATTCAATACTTAAGCACAGCCCTCGAAGGATGTTGCAAAAATTGAAATGGTGCTTGATAGTAGAAAGGTTCCCAGGCCCTGCAGGAGGCCAAAGAGAAAGCTTTGCAAACAAATGTTTTAATTATCCCACAGCTGGTAAAAACTGCTTTATAGCATCACCAAACTGTTCCTCCTCACTATGCTAAAACAACTGATGCTGTTGTTTTTCTTGCAGAGATTTGCTGCACACCCACTTAAAGGTTCTTTAATTTATTTCAGCAAACATAAGGAGGTTACCATATCCCACACTGCTTCTATGCTTCTAATGCCTTGTGAAGCACTCTGTAACATTTGCTTTTAAAGTACCATATAAATAATTTCTACTTTGCATTTTATTTATCTAACGATCTACCAAAATTACTGTGTGGGGTGTAAAATGTGATTACATGTTTGGTAAGAATTAATTATATGGTAATAGCAACAGAAGAAGATCCAGCAGGACATTAGAGCAGTGCTGACTACCCTGTTGTGTAATGTGACATTTATAAAACAGCACTGTCTGAAATCCTTTCCTCTAAATTCATGAAGTTTAGTAATAAAAATGGAAAAGATGAGAAAGGCTAGCAGACCAGCTGTGTGGGCTGCACACCTATAATGTAAGATACCCTGTCAGGCCCATTTATAAAGCGTAATTAGGGGGAATTGTTTGCAACACAACATGAGTCAGTCTTTACAAATATAAACAGACACTGCATCAATGGAATGATTTCTGGTGTTAACATTGCAGGAATGAATGCTGTCACCACAGGCTTTGTAATCTGACATGTAGTCAATAGCATCTTCTAACACCTGCCAGTCTGTGTTTGTTTCTTTTCTTACACGATGTTTGGCTGGACTGCAGCAAAGCAGGGCCAGCCCTATAAACAGCAAAGTCTGTCCCTGACTTACTGAGTGATGAAGTTTCTCCATTGACCATGGCTCTTTCACAGTGTTAATTCTGACAAGAATTTTAAATTTAGTTTGAGTCTTAGTCGCTAACTAAAATAATATAAAATTTAGGTTTAGTCTTAGTCGCTTACTGAAAATTAAGTCACATTTTAGTCTTTAAATTTGTGTTAGTCAAGGTTTTTGTTAAATTTTAGTCAAATGTTTTAGTCATACTTGTCTCAGACAGTTTTATGATACTGTAATGGATTTTGAACTATGCATTTAGTCAGTTGGCTGAGAACATGTTACTGACTTACCATACTTTTATAAATCATAGAAAAATGAATGCCTAAAGCGTGCTAGATAAAGTGCAATAAAACAATTCTGTTTCCTCACAGGTCATCCTATTTATTTTCTGCATACATGGCGCTGTGACTGGATGTATAGTAAAAGTGAAGCAGACCCTGTAGACATGGCACACTGCCCTCTTCATTTGCATACAACCTGGAGAAATACAAATACTGTCAAATGATTTGGTTCAACTTATATTCCTACTCATTGACTGGGGGGGGGGGGGGTCGTCTCTCCTCTTCCTTCCCACCTGACATGCTGGTGAAGATGAGGCATTCATCTTTGAGTGGCCGGCAGCAGCTGAAATAGTTTGTTTTCAGCTTTTAACTAGCTACCTTAGACGACATGTGAACGTTAGCTTGCCTTGTTGTTATCTATCAGCGGGCACCCGACATGCGCCTGGCATGCACCAAGCAGGGGGAAAAACATCCAGTGAGATGGGGCAGTGAGAGAATTTGACTTGCACTTGCAGAAGAGTTTGGTTAAAAATGAAAACAACAAGCCCGTTGCCCACCCTTTTTCAAGTTTTTCATCTCGTCTTTACACGACAGGACATGATGAACAGAGATTTTGCTGGAATTCTAGTTTTATTTTTTTCATTTATGTTGTTGTTACAATTTAGTCATACAATAAAATGTCATCAATGAATGCTTATCGTCAGAATTTTTGTTGACAAAATTAACACTGCTCTTTCAAAATGAATAAGCACAATCTTATGCGTCCTTAGGAGGCTTTTAGAGAGAGGTGCACTTACTATTACTGTCATTTGGGTCCATTTATCATCCGTTGCTTCAATTAAAAAAAAAAAAAGAAAGAAAAAGAAAACTTGAAGCTGTTAGTCATAACATAACCCTATAGGGTCATTGCATTATCTGGGAAACTGCTGTGTTTCTACGCACGTTAAGTAACATTGAAAATATCACTTAAAGAAACATTTTAAATTCGGATACAGAATGGGGAAAACAGTGCTTGAACCAGAGGCCCCTCTCTCTTCTCAATTCTACTGACTCTCCACTAAAAGCTCCACAAACTTTAATTACAGCTGCTGTGCCCATCAGACAGTCTATGTGCAGTTTATAGTCAGAGCGAGATTTACCATCAAAATTCTCTGTAATCCTTTTAAAACAACAAACTTCATCTTGATTTCACACAGTTGTTTTCAAAGGTAGCTTTTCATTTCTAGCCACTGTCTGCTGATTGTGTCAACTCAAATGACAGCTGTCACAGATTTTACCAGCTCTAACTATCTGGCCAATTAAAGCTAACTGTGAGCTGGCTGGACACTCTGTCTCCAGCTGACTTGTTTTGAAACAAGAATCATTACATAGTCGTACATCTAAAAAAAATACTTTGGACAGGCAACATAGAGGTCTGTTGTTTGTTGGGATGGAGTATAAACTTCCCCACACCTAATAAAAAGCTGGACAGAGCTGCAAACATTAACAGTTTTTTTTTTTTTTTGAGTTTTGAATAATTTTAATAGACAGCAGTGAAATTTGTGATTTCTACCCGAGTAATGTGGACCACGTTTTATTTTCAAGTTTTTAGTCATTGAGTGCTCCTCTGAAACCTCCTCTCTGGCCCTAGTTACTGTATCCGTAAATAACTCAGCCATTGCTACTGTACACAATCCATCCCTACAAAGGACCCTCATACCTTGGGGCTGCCAGATAGCTCACCTGGTAGAGTGTGCACTATAAACTAAGTCTGTGTCCTTACCACATGTCATTCCCACTCTCACTCCCCTTTCATATTTCTCTTCAGGTACACAATCAAATAAAGACCAAACAAAGAAACCAAAGATATGCAATAAACAGCTAATTAATGAACAGGAGATCTCAGTGAATGAATAGTAAAAGGCATTCAGGCAGACATTACTATCCTTATAGTTCCAATGAGAGCTGGCCTCCAACTCTTGCAGTCAGACTTCATGTCACATAAGCCTCAGTCTGACTGTATTGATGCTGTATTGATTTGAACTTTGCACCTCATTTAATTTTAAATTGTTCAGAAAAATCCTTGTGCACTTTTCCCCTAAGGTGACCCCAGACTCATGGGAATCTTAAATATATACAAACTAAATCTCTCTTTGGCAGTGTATCACTACACTTGATGCATCACATTTAATGCACAGCAAGGTTCAGGCTCAGGATGTATCTATTTGCCTCAGCTAACCTTTATTTAACCCCTATAGTCAGAGTCAAAACACAGAGTCCAGAAAAACAAAGCCAAATCTGGACACACTCACCACACTAATGCCTCGCACCACCTTTTATCATAACTTTGGATTTTTCCGGATTAGACTTTCTTTTTCTGGAGTTGTTCAACCACCCAGTTCAGTTCAACCAGGTTAGGGATGCCTGAACCTGGCAAAGCATACAGTCAAAGACACATCTTGATAATTCAACTCTTTTTTGCAGGGTTCACCTTAATCATGTGTGAGGGATGTCCCAGGCACACTGTTTTTCCTCTTTAATTCTGTCCAGGTGGCTGTCATGCAGGATGTGTCTTTCTTTATTTGTGTTCAAACCATGCCACCACCATTTTTTTTTTTTGTTGTTAAATTAGACCTTAACTGGACAATTTGTGGGAAAAATTCTGCAATAGACTCACACTTGTTTCTTTGGAGATATATATGCTCTGGAAATACTTAAGGACAGCAATATAAAAGTTTGACCACAGACAGCAGATGATAGATCAGTTCAACCTGACATCCACCAGGGCCCCTCACTCTTTAAAGTTACTCTGTGGAATTTTCATGTAAATAAACAAAACTTAATGTGCATTTCCTTCCTGAAAGAACATTTTTTTGAATATTTTTGAATCTTTTAAATTCTGTATTGATTGCTTCTATGTTTGCTAGCTTGTTTTGCTAGCTTTTGCTGCTTTTGTTGGCATATTGCTACACTTCTTCACACATTACCATTGCCAACTGTTGATCAGTAGATAGCCTGAAACAGGTGACAGCAATATGCACCGCATCACCTTCTCATGATTTAAACCAAGCATGGACCCACTCATAAAAACATGGCTGCTAACTACTAACATTATCTGTCTGGTGTTTGGTGCTCAACCATATGGGTCTGTACAGGTAAACCCTTTCACATATTCATGACATCCATTTTTAATATAAAAATAATGATTAAAATATTGAACATTGCAGCTTTAACACTGCAGCGAGTAAGATTTTTTGGTAAACATTGAAGAAAGTCTTATTCACCTCTGTTGCAACATGCAGCTGCAGATATGAACAAAATCTCTGCCTGCATAAAGTGATAAATGAAAACTTAAACTGAAAAGTCATGGACTGAGTAACAATCATTAGAAAAGTGTTTTTGTGCAGTGACTGACATCCAAGTCTGTCTACTGCACAAAGGCTTTTTATTAATCTGAATGTTTATTGGTCAACACTGTTACTGTGCTTCATCTCAGATAAATAATGACAAAAACCAAGTACAGATTCATGAAATTCCTCTGGTGCCATAACGTGACTTGGCTGCCATGGTCAGCAGAGGAATTAACTCATTTTAAGTGTCACATTGCAAATCTGTATGCATTACCACTGCAAACAAACCCCAACCGACTGGACCAACCTTTAAGAATGCCTCAGTGACCTTGCTAAATTCATACCAACACTGTCATCATGCTAAACAAAGTGGAATAAATACAGAAGAGTTTATCAAAACTGCAACAAACAAGGATGGACTCTAAACCAGACTCTTACACATGTCCAGTTAAACAAGTCGGCTATAGATAACATGATGTGAATGTGAAGTAGAACAGACACTTTAAAAATACTGGATTAATTTCACCCAGTATCCATGAGTAGAAATCTTTCATTATTTCATTAAACAATGTGTATTTGACATTACTCGTATCGTTAGCAATCATTAAGAAATGCTGAAACGAAAGTACAGTGATACAGAATACTTCTGGTTTCTGTTACAGAAGTAAGAAACCTCATTCAAAATCACATTAGCATTTGTAATGGTGCAAATTACTAAAACTACAGTCTTGGAACTGATCCTGGCTCTACAGTGTATTGCATGGTTCATCAATATGTCTTGATAAGTAAAACAAAAAAAAAAACAAAAAAAAAAAAAAAAAGACTATTCAATATTTCAGTTGGCTGTCAGCAAACCCCATTTCCCATAAACCCTAGACCACTGTGGGTTAAACACACTGGGTCACAACAACCCATTTGTTCAGTAACCCAATGGTTTTCTACCCATGGGTCCTGGGTAAAGCTTACACAGTATTGTGTTATGCAATGTTGACCCAAATTGGGTCAATTTTGGCCTAATAATTTTTAGTGTGCAGTAACAGCTGCAAAAATAGAGAAAGGAAAACTCTTAGAAATGAACAGACAGGAATTAAGGCTGTGAGTATGCAATAAATCACAATCAAGTGCAGTCAAACTGAGCAACAACAGGCATACTAACTGTGTAGAGATTGGAACAATGCCTATCCATTGGAAAGACAGAGAGAGAGATGAAAGAAGACTGACGAAGCAATCAATCAATTATAGAGGGTCATTCATGCCAAGTCTTGTCTAACCCATGGATATGAAATGCCTAGTTGACCTTCACTATGGCAGTCTGGCTCACATTCATATGGCACTAATGAGACAGACTGGGTGTGATGGATTGTGCAGCTCAGCTTAGTGTTCACAAACCAGGCTCTAGGATAGGCAAAAGAAAAGGAAACTGTCTAGCTGAGCAAAAACATGCAGTGAAAAACAATGAAGCAGATTCACAAATGAGTGAATTGATGAGAAGAAACAGCATGTCGAACCAATGAATGAAAAATGAACATTTGTATGAAGTAGATAATAACTGTGTGCACACATAGCATCAGAGAGTCAATAATGGGTTCAGTGTCACATTTTCCTTCAGGTCAAACAACTGACCCTGGCTGGTACAAAATGAATCTGCTGTCGACACACTCTGGAGCCGAGCTGGAAGCCTCCGGTTACTCTTGGGAAGATAATTTGTTATCATTCAATCTTAAAATGCTCACAGATGCTCTGGAAGGCCTTCTGAATAAAAGATTTGTTATTTGGCTTTTAAAAAAACGTAGAAATCATTACCATGAGGATTTGAGGGTACCCTCCAGGTATGTTTGAAGATGTATATAAAATACTGTACTTTGACTCATAATGGGTGTCTGTGTTTTCTTCAAAAACGTCCTACTGTTAAATTCCTTGAAATTGTTTCTACTTTTTCCCTCATTAAAACAAACCAAATGCAATCATGCAATCATGCATCATTTTAAAAGTTTCACTACTTCACAGAAGACATCTCCTACTCTACTGAAAGTCTGTTCTCAGTGTTTGTGTGTTGAAGGTTTCAAGTTTTCACATCACACTTGTGCAAGTTGAATACTGGACCAGGGGTGGCTTCCAAGCTATTTGTGATATCACAGATCACACTTGTAAGGCTGCCTCTTTAAAACTTGATTTTCAATGAGCACAGATAAACTTTCCACTTTCAGCAGTCAGCTAATGATTCAACATAATTGTTTCTCAGCTACTGAATCATAGTGGGTATATCTACAAAATGTTTACCCATATTACATAATATATGAAAGAAAGTGTTCCAATTCGTTTAACCTCTGTTTCCTAATTGCATTCACTTTCCTCTATTCCTTCCCACATTTTCTACAAGTAACATAATAGGGTAGTGGTTGTGAGGAAGAATTGGAGGAAATGAGCAAAAAGGAAAGACAAACATCCAGGGACCAGTGAGCTAATCCCAACAGTTAATGGATGTCTGGAGTCTTCAGGTAATTTTTGGTGGAAGACGGGGAGGTCAGAGCTTTCATTGAACTAGCAAACTAAATTACCCTTCTTGGCTCTCAGCCCAGACAAATGCAGAAATTCCCACACCTCCAAAGAGGCACTGTTGATTTTCCACTAAGAGAGGGTATCATATATTTTGTAGCCTATTCAGACTCTCCAATCCCCTGCTGGCTGAATTAAAAGATAACACACATATTTTAGCAGAAGTATAAACTTCACAGCTCTTCTCCCACAGTATAAAACCAATGGGAAATGTGCGTCTATGAATAAATTCACAGACACACACAAGTGGTTATGCTCTATCTCAATCATCTCCCATGGTTCGTCAGCCATGTAGAGAACTTAATTATCTTTATCAACAAGCCCTGTTGCTTCAATTACTCTCAAAGACTCTGCTGGTTTGATTCTTTAATGATATGGTGGAGTAATTATTTCTCGTAATTTTCTTTTCAAATGCACTTCAGCAGCATTTTTAGGTTTGGTGTACAGAAAAAACTTTAAATACATCAGAGTTGGGAAACTTACTGCACTGTCAAATGCAAACTATGTTCCACCACTGAGACTTAAATTACTTAACTATAGCAGGCTACTGCAACACACCTGTTTTAAATGCAAGTCTGTAACATATTTATTCACTGTAAATACACAAGTGTCTTTTGTCATTCAGTGGACTGATTTATGGGTTGTGTTATCTAATGACGGCACATTAACTGCAGAGGCAGAGTTGATCTGCACATATTTGCTCTGCTTCCAAAGTTGATGGCTATTGGTGGAGCAACTGATGACTCACTATCTCTGAGGTTTCGCTGATTTGCAGATGAAAAGACATCTGGCCATCTGTTAAAAGTGGACTGTTCTACTACCACTATACTATTTGTGTGTGTTATTTTATTACTTTTCTCTCCCAAGACAGCAGACCAGCAAACTCTGTCTCTCTCTCTCTCTATCTCTCTGTCTCACACACACACACACACACACACACACACACACACACACACACACACACACACACACACACACACACACCTGCACATAAACACATGCATACACAGATGTGCTTTTTAGATTTGCCTCTCAAAGTGATTAGAATTAGGACAGCCAACATAATGAAGTAGGAGCGTTGCTCAGTGCTCACACTTGAAAATTACACTTAGGCAAATGACATCATAAGTGGCTCTTGTGGTTACTTCTAAGCGGGCATTCACTTCAGTGTCATTGTCTGGCATATACTGCATTCAAAATTTGCTTGGGCGGACATGAAGGAAAATGAAATAAGGAAAATAAATGAATAAGGTGTGGGTGGAGAAAATGGGAACTGGACTGATCAAGGAAAGATTTGAACAACAATACAGTCTCTGAAGTGGCTCCCTGCTGGCCCTTGTGAAAGGTAGAGCATATAGAATGTGTTGCTGTATTATAGCAATTCATTGAAAAAGGAATATGCAGAAGGTGGGTTGAGAAGGTTTCAGGTGGAAGTAAGGTGCTTAATCATGAGAGGTTTCTAAGTTCATGCTGTGTAAGTAATGATGGCAACCACTTGAGTAAATGTGTGAATAGAGCAGGTTTGTCTTTTTTCTTTTTTGTATTTTTTTCAAACTAATACTCATAACGTCAGGCAGAGTAGCAGAGTCTTTTAACTTTTAGCAATAAACACATTTTAATTATCTATCAGCAACATGACAGTCAAAATCACTGTGTGTCAGGCAGAAATTGCATTATAATGTGAGATGTATTAGTTTTCGCTTTCTCTCAAACATTTAGACCACTTCATTTTAAAACATTCTGAGACATTCTCTTCAGAGCCGATTATTAAATAATGACTTGTCAAACGGAATATCAATAATTGCCAGTGCAAATATTTAATGGTATTGGTGCCAGTGGAAAATGTCCTGGTCATTCATGCAGCGTCTGAGCTGTAAAGTCCATTCTTGACCTTTGGTTTGACACATCTGTCCTCAGTATAATTAGGGAATACAGTTTTTTTCATGTATTCACGGCTGCTTGTCAAACATTTCAATTTAAAAATTGAACAATGAACAAATTAATAAACACTAATAACACTGGCAGTGGTAAATGTGTGTTCGTGTTATTTTTTTGATAGAAAATCACATTTTCTGTGCAAAGACAAACTCCAGAGCAAGACACTACAGGACAATGAAAGCTGTCTGTCAGCTGATCCAGCTGTACTGCCATCAGACATCTAAGAAAAAAGACATCTCGTTGTTCTAAAAAACTATTTCCTTGATTGCTCTTCCATCATGTCTTCACCTGGCATCTCTCTTTATGTCTTCAGAGGGAGACTCCACACAGCTTCAAGCACAGCCCCACCACCTCGTGTCTCTTGCTTTGAGTTTGCTGATATCCATCACTCATCATCCATCATCGCTCCTAAACGAAACCACAGCTTAACGACTGCTGGGATGGACAGGTGGATGCTCTACGTGATGTGAAAGGGTCACTTCTGGACACCAGTGGGTGCTCCAGCTCGCCGGGAGATTGGCTGGGTTTCTGTGGTCGCCAGCTGTATCCCACTTTAGATCTTGACAGATTATTGGCTACTGTACCTCAAAAGCCAGTAGAGCCAAGCACTGCTGCCTTTGGCCACTAATGTATTGCTGCATTGTGACTTTCCAGCTGCCACTCTGGTTGATGCTGGCCATTTCTCCCAGAACCACCAGAGCAGCTTTAAACTGGCCTATTTTGTTTTTTTCTACACAGAAAGATCACCTTTACAAGCTTTAAAAACTCATTTAGTAGTTATAGACATAACTGCAGTGGTAACCTTGTCTTACCCAACCAAGGCTGAATTAGCATATCATTAGCCAGAGTCAGCCATCAGAGTCAGACCTGGGTGTTACTGCGTCAGAGTTTAGGATAACATTAGTAACAACAATAAAAATAATATATAGGGTATATTAGTTTATATGGTCATTACACTTGAGCGGTTCCAGCCAAACTTGTCACTGATGGCATTCCATTCACCAAAGACATAGGCTAGTGCTTTTCTTGTGTCACATTAGAAGTGGAGGTGTTTTCAGTGGGAAGCCTCCAGACAGGAGTATGTTAGAATAGAAGAAGAATCAGAGGGACAATCCCCTTTATTTGTCACACAGCAACATCCACATGCACACACACGTCATACACTGGTGAAATTTTTCCTCTGCCTTTAACCCATCCTGGTCGCCTTCCTCTGCGGCAGACCAGGAGTGGTGGGCTGCCACCCGACCGGCGCCTGGGGACCCAGTTCTTTTTGTCACCATTGGTCAGGTGGTGATCTTCTTGCATGTTTTAAGTTGGGGTACTTTTATGGGGATATTTTTATGGAGGATACCCCAGGTGAGCACAGGGAGAACATGCAAACTCCACACAGAAAGGCCCCTTTTTCCACAAGCAGCAGGCACTGAAGGCATGGTGGAGGACACGCCCCCAGCGCCCACAGCGAGAATTGAACCTGGGACCTTCTAGCTGTGAGGCGACAGTGTTACAACCATGCCACCCGAATAAAATAACGTGTAGTCTCACATTCTTACTTATCATATTATCATGTCATGACTAACAATGCAGTATCTGCATGCCGCATGGCAACCAAAAATGTCTTTGCCACACAGAATCAGTGAAAATGGAAGCAGCTGCAAAATTGAGAACAAAACGTTGGAATGTATACACCCAGAAAGCAACTTTCATGGGAATGGATGAGGTAAATATGAGTGGTAAATATGCATGTGCAGTGCCAGAAAGGAAGGCTTAACAGGCGATACAATAGCAAAAAACTAAATAAAGCACAGTCAGTCTATAGAAAGCCCACACTGCAAATCGCTGAGGAGAGTATCTTTACCTCCCTATCTGTTCTAAGTTGTTTAAGCTGACTTGAAAGGAACCAGGTGCCCTCTCTACATTGGCAACACTCCAAGCATGTCAGGAGCAAAGCAGTTTGGACTTACTCCTATATTTTCACATTTTCCTCAGTCATGACAATCACAAATGTGATGAGGGGAAGCATTTTGTAGGAAATGAGAGATATAATGAGCAACGGATGAAAATGAAAAGGTTTTAAGGGCCACATGGAGAGTAAATGCTAAAATCTCTGCCAGGAATTCTGCCAGTCACACCACGCTCCATCTCAGCTTCTCTAATCTCATTACTCTCAGACAGGGAAGGGGATTAAGATCTTATCCTCTTTCCGAATCAAGGATGTCTGCCTGATGTTATACTTCACCATCAACTTTACTCCCTGCAGCTTAAATTCATTCTTTAGCTATCAACTCCTATCAAAAGTGCTAAGCTTCACTGCTCTCAAGAGTGCCTCTGCTTGTTTCTACACTGAGCCAATGAGCTGTATATATTACAACACAAGTTATCAAAAGAGCAGCCAAATTTGTGGTGTCTTTATATTAAAATGTTTGTGTCTCTCTGGACTCAAATGTCATGTGATACAAAAATGTGCTGCTGGTTGTACCTCGAGGAGTTGTTCAATAGAGTTGATTGAATTAAAGCTTTAAAGTTTTACATTTATATTCATGCTGAAAACACAAAATATTGCTTTGATAACTGCTAATCAGTTACCAAGCTTTCATGTTTTCACTTTTTGTCTAACTTTCTGCCTGGATGACACACACAATGATATTTCCTCTTACATTTCCTTTAAACTAGTGGCCAGAATGCATTCTTTACTGCCTTTACTTACTGGGCTTTTCACAAATTGTAATGTTGCCTTGATTTATCTAAGATGACAGCCTTGTAAAGATTGCCTTGGATTTCTCAAGTACTCTACATTCCCTCCAGCAGTGTTCATTACTCTTATATAACAAATGTTGCTGTAATTTTATTCCTGATGATTGTCAAACCTTGTATTTAGCACACTGGGAACTTACACTTTATTGCAAATGTATATTTTTTATAATGTGCAATTCTCATTTAAATGACTAACACATGAAAAGACGTTATTGTTATTATGTATTCACTCTCTTGATGATTGACTGCAGTGACATCTAGTACATTCATAATTGCCTTTCGAATGGAGTTTATTCACCTCATTATGTCCATTTCATTTTCTATTTAATTGCATGGATACATTTCCAGGAATAACTTATCAGTGAGTCAGTCATTTGTTACATGAACTGGATGTCAACAATGTCTTACAAAATCTCTGTCCTACACTTCTATCTGACAAATACAGACTATGATCAGTGGCGCAAATATGGCAGGGAGGATACTATGTGCACATAAGAAAACACATATACTGTATATATCTAGTTTCACAAATTACAGCTATTTCATACCTCCTACAGATTCCACAGGATGTGTTAGTTGCTCAAACACTTCCATCTTGGTCAGCTTTACTGCAGGAACGCATGTGGGTTCATGGGTTATGTAGAGTCAGTATCTCTAGGTCAACAATACTTCAGGCTCTCCAAGCTGATTAGCTCACTGCTGGGAAGTAGAGCACAATTACTAAAATAGAGGCAACAGTAAATATTTCACCATGAAAAAGGTAGCACCCCTCTGAGCCAGTCAGGAACAAATATGCCACTTAATTTGGTCTAATTGTAGCACCCCCTTGGACTAATCACTGCACCTGTACATGCTCTACGGGAAAGTAAAAATGGTGCGTGCGTGCGTGTGTGTGTGTACACTCTAAGACGTGGACAGTGTAGTGGGTCTTGTAGATCGGACTGCTCTTGTTCTAAAAAATTATTTGCCAATCTGTATTAACAACAAATAAGGATGTGAAACGTTTGCACCAAATAAATAACGTGTGTTGTAACTGTATTACTTTTAACCAAATACATTCCTAAACTCTGTAACTGCCATGTTGCAAATCACTGATGTTTTCAGCAGACTATTTCAGCAGTTGGCTTCATGGCAGGAAAATCTCTCTTTATGATAAAATGAAGAAATAAGTGATGTGGAAACACATTTGTGGAACTGTGCTATTTTGCTTTCTTGTGACGAGAAGCTTGATATAACTGTAGTGTCTGCACGGTAAATAGGACACCACTAAGAGCCAGTTATCTTAACTGAGGTGCAAAGAGTAGAAACAGTTAGCCTGACTCTGCCTACTAGCAAGTTTAAAGCACGTTTATTTGATCTACCATGGTGCAGTGTGTGCTCGTGTCTGTATGTGTGTGCTGTGTCTCACGCCACAGTCAGACAAAATATGGCATGAAAAGAATGTTGGCTTTCTACAAACCTCCCTTTAAGGCATAGACTTCAGTCCACATAAACATTTAACAGCTGAAAACTATTATGTGGGTGTCAGCATTGCTGTAGCTATTGTTGTTTTTCTTTTCATGACAGAGCTTCAAGTATATATTCATTGTATGTATGCTTCATGTAGCCATTATAGATCATGATCATCTTATCAAATGGGAGTATGTGTGGGAGTGGAGGACTGCAGGTTTATGCTCATATATAGTTCATATTTGTGCATACACATACCTAAATACCTGTGTAAGTCCAGCTGAGATGCTTAGTGTAAAACACATGCTTTAGTGATCTATGCTTTAAGACCTTCGGTGAGGGGAACTAATGCAGTAAATCATGGCCCAGCTGAGATCACACCACAGAAAAACCATATTATTTGGATCAAAAACATACACAAGTGTTCACATTTCCCTCTATTTTTAATGGGCTTTTTATTTGGGGCTGATTACTTGGGGCTGATTTCCTCTTGGCACATCAGAAAAAGAGCAAGCTTAACAACTTGTTTTATCTCATAGTCTATCTTTTCATAGTTGCTTTATTTTGTTCTAACTCACTGCACTGGCAGATTAGTTTGCTGATTCCCAGACAATTAAATTGCCAAGACAAAGTATATTCTCATTTTTTAAACAAAAAGAAAGAAAGAAAGAAATGAAATGTGAAAAATGTGTCGAGGTCACATAAAAAAATTTTGTTACTCTAAGCTCAACTTTTTTGGTGTAGCCATTCTGTTTCCAGACCTTGTAGATGCCGCAGCACAAATAAATTTGACTGGGTCATTTAATAGGCAAGATGAGGCAGTTTATCTAGATAGTACATTTCAAGATAGTTGCAGTTCAGAAATTGCATATAATCAGCATATATGTATATCATATATCAGTATATGTGTGTGAGGTGGATGGAAAGGTTCATTAATTCACATTTTCCTTTGCCATTTTTTTTGATTTGCACGAAATCTGAATGGAAACTTGATTGTTGGTCATGGTCAGACCAAAATGTCTGAGAAGGTTCATACAGAGAAAGCATGTCAGAAGTGTGAATTTGCCCTCGCTCATTAAGTGATCTGTAGACCTGTAAAGCAGCAGTTGTTAAGACTAGTAGTCTGAGAGTTTCTGGACAGCACGAGAATGAAAGGAGCCGTTGAAACACAAACGGTTTATTACAATCAAACTTGAATACTACAAATATAACCAAAACAACCCAGAAGAATAGAAAAAACAAAACACAAATTCAACCCTAAACTAAACTATCAACTACTCCGTGGCGAGCAGGTAGGAAAACGGAAAACTAATGAGAGGCTAACTAAGGTTGGATACAACTGAGGAAGCTACTCTAAGAAACCCACAAACGAAGAAAAAAACGAGATCTGCACAAAGGCGACAAGAGACAAGCTAATAGTACAAGGACGCTAGGACAACTAGGACTAATAGCTGGAAAGTCAAGGCAAGATGCAAAGACAATCTGGCAGCGAGGCGAAGCCGCCACGCTGCTTAAGTGCAGGTGAAATCAGAGGGATAAGCCTCAGGTGCGCTGTCTGTCTGCAGCACCACCAGGCCACACCTCCACTGCAGACACAGGAGAAGAGAGGAAAACATGCACAGAACAACACACTCACAAAAATCAAATCATAACAGCAATGAGATGTAATAATACCAGAATTTTAATGGTTGTTTGTTCTGGTGACAGGCACATGTAGTGCAACACACACTGCACAGTATACCAGTCTGTAGTAGAGTACTGTGAAGTCTTTACGATATGTGGGTGGCTTATATAACAGAGTCATACATTGATAATTTGAAAGAAAAATACAGACAAGAACTATGTCTATGTGTTGGACCATAGTAAATAATAATGAGAAAGTTGCCATCAGGCAGAATATCAGACTGTGCTTCAGCTTGAGAGTGAGAAATTTCCCTCCAACTGTGTCATTCAGCCACCTAAGGAAAGACTGCAGGATATAAAAATACACAAACCAGTAATTTGTCATACCCTGTACCCCACACCAAATACCCCCACATACACACAAGCAGCCTTTTATTTCCAACTATTTAAAAGTTTACCTGAGATAGCTGTGAGCTATGGTGCTGACCATTTGTGAAAGAGAAAACTCTCTGCTTCTCTTGTGATGTTATGTCTCCAGACATTTGTAAACTTCACAGGTGGACAGAGAATTGGATTGTAACAAAGTGAAGAGTGGCACGAACACAGGCATAACTGATGAGATGTAACAAGTGATAGTATTACACTGTCAGGACATCCATCATAAAATCATTACACATGGAGTCTGTTGCACTCATGGTCCTGTGTGTTAACCTATATACTGTGCTACACTGTCTTCTCAGTTTGGTCAAAACCAAGAGCAGATCTTCCATCACAAGTCCCAGGACGTTTCCAAGTGGCCTGTTACACAAATTGAGAAACACAGAGACAGAGCTGCGCATTGTGATTGGCTCTGTCAAGCGGGCAGTCTTGTCTATGTAATTTGAGGTGGCTGTCATCCCCCTATCTCCCTGTCTCACTCCAAAACCAATCCCATTTGGTTACCTCGCTGGGAACTGCCTGCTGTTCCCCATCACCCAGGGGACGAGCTGAAGAACTTCAAGGTGTGGCCAAAAAGCTTAGAGAAAATGTGAAAGAGTGCTCCCCTGATTTAATGTTGTTCTCTGATAACATTGTCATGATGGACAGATTTAAACAAAAATGATGCAACAGAACTAGAGATGTTTTTTATTCCACACTTTCGTCTTCCTTGTCAAAACTGTCAGTCAGTCTGAGATTCAGATTTCTTATGTTAGTAGCTGCTAATGGAACCTCCAGCCTGCAGCAGGGACAGGACTACAGAGGTCTGATGAGCTCGCACCTCCAGACTGTTTTCATTTTCAAACCTGTAGTTTTCAGACCCAACAGATGCTGAATCAGGTGATAACACTTTAGGACATTTATCAGACTTCACACAGCTTTCCCTGGAGACACTAAACTTTTCTCAGACTTTGATGTGTGGAGTTCACCTTTACAATCCCTAAAAACAGCAAGCATCCAGTTGCCTCCAAAGGCGTGTAGCTGCAGTAGACTTAGCTTTGCATACAACAGTGAGGAGGACCAGAGCAGTGTGCATTCAGGAGCACAGCCCTGAGCACACAGCCAGGATAAGCTCATTTCATCTGTTCATCTAAGCAAAGTATTCAAAGTATTTTGTGTGTGTCACATGTAACTTATAGAACTTAGAGGATTCAATGAAGGAAGAAATCTTGCACTTATACAAGCAGTTAACCAAGTGGAAGATTTTATAATGTAATATGATGCAACAAGAACTGCGAAACATGGCAGTTACCGTGTATTAATGTTATTCTTTTGTCAGTATTATTTTACTTGGTTTTGTGTTATGTTGTAAGTTTTGAAAATGGTGTTTCTTGCGGCAGTAAGGTCCTTCCACATGGAAAGGTTTTTTGAAGCATTTTTGATGTCTGTCACTGTCATCTCACAGAACTGATTCCATTTGATCAAATGTATCAATCGATGCTGACACGCAGATACAGGACCCTTTCACACACTGTTTTTTTCACACTCTAAGCCTATTTCCTTTTCTCTGGCACACTTTGTGAAGTATAATCTCCACAGGCTGGCATGTGTTATGATTGATCAAGGCCCCCAGTTCTGCTATGAGCTCTGCAGTATTGGGGTGTATCATTTTATTAATTAAAGTGGCTTGTATTGCAAACAAGGAGAGGGCCAAGTGTTATGATTTATGATGTAAATGTATTATTAATAGGGTATTATATCACATGTTTAGATGTTTAAATCCTCCTCCTCCCCCCTCCTCTGTGGTGTTACTGCAACATCTTACATACATTGCAGATTAGAAATCCAGCATCCATTGATGCTAGGATCACTATTCAAAACAAGATATGGTGTTGGTGGTATCAATACTTTAGAACCCGTCCGCCAACCCCGACTTAACAGTTACTATACTATACTACACTATAGACTATATATAGACACTATATATTTCCCCCAACCGCACAACAGAATCTGATCTGACCCAGTATAATTAACAGCAGCAATACAAAATTATAGAAATATATTATTATTATTATTATTATTTAACATTGTTCAGGAGTTTCTGTTTCATGTATTGTTCTCTTAATGATCAGATATTAAATCTCTGTTAACTGCTTAATTCTTTTAAAGGTCCAGTTTGTAGGATTTAGTGGTGGTAAGGTTGCAGATTGCAATCAGCTGAACACCCCTGGTCTCACCCCTCAGTTACCGAACGTGCAGGAAACCTATGGTGCACGTGAAACATGGCGGTGCAATATGATAGACTGAGGAAGACAACCCGCTCCTTATGTCGATATAAAGAGCTCATTCTAGATCATTAAAATACAACTCTTATATTCAAGTGATTATACCTTATGAAAACATGCTTATGAATATTATATTCTATATCTGTCATATTCTGCCAATAGATCCACTTAAATCTTACACACTGGTCCTTTAAAGTGTGATAATGGGCCGTGTGGGTGATGCAGCATCTCCATGTGGGTTTTGGTGTACCAGTCACAAGTCCTGGGCCGATTTTTATTCCCCCTCCATCTTATTTATGGCATCTTTAAAAAAGCTGGTTTTCTGCAGCCTGGAATAATGCAACAGGGCAAGAAGAGTAAGCAGAGAATTGCAAGTAGAGAGATGGATGAACAGAGAAAATAAGGTTCAAGGTTGCAAACAGATAAGATGTCAGAGAGACTGATAAAAGCAGTATTAAATACTGAGAGATGAAACATGCCTCAATTTCTCAGATTTGTTTGATGGAATATAGAGACAGCAGTAAAATGA
The DNA here is from genome assembly GCA_037975065.1 of Chaetodon trifasciatus. Lineage (NCBI taxonomy): Eukaryota > Metazoa > Chordata > Actinopteri > Chaetodontiformes > Chaetodontidae > Chaetodon > Chaetodon trifasciatus. Next base: position 14,926,574 of record JBBMOE010000009.1, on the reverse strand, counting down.
AGACAACAGTGGCGCTCCACATTTCTCCTACACTGACACTTTCTGTCATCTGTCTGCGTGAGGAGTGAATCTTGAGTCCAAAGAGGAGCAAAGAGCATCTAAAGATGTGAAGTTCTGAGATTTAAAACAACCCTCAAGCAAAGTCCGAGACACTGAAACTAAATAGAGGGGCAGCACTTGATATTGTCAACACATAGATCATTGCTACAGCCCAGAGCTGGAGTGCTGAAAGATCCAGAGAAGAATTAATGCTTCTTTGTCTGAACTTCTGGCCCTCAGCTGGCTAATATAAAGTGGGGAGAGAAAAACGTAGCACAGGTGTGCTTTGTCATGCAATCTACTGTATGCCTAGCTTGTATGTGCATATCTTTTTTATCGTGTGTGTGTGTGTGTGTGTGTGTGTGTGTGTGTGTGTGTGAATGAACTTGATTCACAACTTGACATCACTGTCTGGCCATTATCATCACACAGACCTGACACATTTGCAGGCTTTTCACTACTCTATGTTTGATTGGACGTAAAACAAGGCTAAACATGTCACTGTACCAGCTAAACAAGACACAAATACACAAATGTGTAAACGTAAGTAGATAGAACATACTTAATTGGCTGTTCATGGCTTGGACAGCAGAGAAACGTTTCCTAGCATTGTCATAAAATAATACAATTCTAGAGATTAGCAGTGTTGGGAAAAGCATTATTTGGCTTAATATTCAATGTAGGGCTGTGGCTGATTTCTAATATCAGATACACTACCAAAACACATCACTACTGACCTGTTTACACCTGGCATTAACGTGCATGGGTGATCGAATGAACAGCACTCAATATAAGTGTAAACAACCACCAAGACGAATTGTGAGCTCAAACCACTGTCTGGGACGAATGTGACCACATATCTTTCCTTTAGTGTGCCTGTATATCAGTTCTTGACACAGATTTATTTTCTTAGCTAGCTGTAAGCCTAAGTGACATAAACACAGCAACACGTTAAAAACTGTGCACTGGGCCATTTGAATGTCTAGCGGACATGACGTAAGCAGAAACTACACCTGGACACCTTGGATATGCGTAATAATAATAGACACAGTTGTGAACAGTTTTGTGTCTTGGCTGTCCACTTATGACGGGATCACCCAAGATGCATGTTTAAGCCAGGTTTAAACAGGGTCATTGAATGGCAAAGCTGTCTCTCCAACAACTGGCACCTTTTCATGTTTTAATGTAAATGATACTAATCTGCTCAATAAAATAGCCTCACAGTCAGCTTTGCTGGCCAAGTGTGTGGACACATGCAAGGACGTGTCCACACAACTGCAGGGAATAAAGCTCAGATGTGATTTACAGAGTTTCCTGGTGAACACATAGATTTATTTGTTGCTAAAGTAAGCTAACAGCTAACTGCTGCTAATGTGGCAATGTTGACTTGGTTAGCTGTGCAGATAGCGCTCCTATTCAGTTTAGCTTGCTCAGCCTAAGGGTGCCAGGAACCAAACTTGGAAAGAAAACCACCTTGGTACTGTGCTCCCTGTCATCAAACTGCCCTCTGCTGGCCTCCCACTCCGGCTGAGTTCACAGGGAGTGAGTAGAGATATATTTGATTCCACATATTTATGTGTTTGCTGGAAGGCAGGAGAGATATAACACACAGTCAGCGTTATTGGCTAATACTCAAGACATTTGTGTTATCGCTAAGATTAATTCTAGACTGCAATATGAGAACAATGTTGCCCCTTTATGACAAAGTCTTCTCCATTGATCATCAGTTCATGAAGATTATGACTTTTTGTCTGCGACATGTAGCTTCAGACTCTTTTATCAAGTCTTTCAACAAGATATTGTGGTAGAATTTGTTAATGCAATATCCCCTTTGCAATATCAGGATATTTAAGTAAGGGATAATGCCCTTCGAGGTGTCCATTATCAGAAATGAATGGACGATGCGGAGGCGTGAACCGGTTGCTTCTGCGAAGTCCATTCATTTCTGATAATGGACACCTCGAAGGGCATTAGCCCGCTAATACCATGGTCACTTACGAAAGAAATAAATATTAAATCAATTATTAATACATTAATATTGTTTTTTTACCGTTAAAATCGTAAGTTTTTCACAAGAAGTGGCTGAGTGGACTATTTAATATCTCTTGTTCTGACGCGTTGCCAAGGTAACCGGCTCCGGCCACAGAACCTGCAGCTCAGTCGGCCGCAGCTGTTCTATTAGGCCTAATCATTGGAGGGAAGTGAGATGATTGCTTAACGTTATGTTACGTGATACAAAGTATCTTTTCAGAGGGCAAGTGCACCTCTTACCGCTTGTGTGTGTCCAGAGGATGATGAAGAGAAATTTTGTTTCAAAGAATCAAAGTCCACAGATAGTTTCCTGAATCGTTTTTATTGCAAGAAATATTATCCACCATTCACTCTGATCATTAAATGTGTATAAATAAACTGTGAAATAACATATGTTAACACTTGTTCTGAGTTTCCGTTGCCACGGTTACCAACTAGCATTTGAGCCAGCGCAATAATTTAGAAAAATCAGGCTATTTGACTGGAACTTGACACTGGACACCCTGCAGCCAATCAGAATCGAGTATTCACCCAGACCATGGTATAACTAGCAATAACAGGATACCTAAGAGTACATGTCCTACCAAATGTTCTGGTCATTGGTAAATAACAGTAATCAGTAATTTTGCATAACAACACCATGTAAGGAAAAGTGGCCTGATGTGAACTAATGTCAGCCATTGTAAATGATTCCGACTGGGCATCATACCAAAATAGGTAGGTGGTAGTAGGTGTCGGTCACATCGACACAGAAGCCCCATGTGTGTATGCATGTCTACAAAGTATATAAATGAATGTAAGAAAAGATATGGGTGGACTGTGCTATCGAACATCTGAATGTGTGAACACATAAATAAAGTCCTGCTCCGGCCATCTCTGCTGCACCATGTCGTCAGTGTCATTTCTCTCCACAGCAATATCATGTACGTAGCCATCAAGTACATGCTACATTAAAAGATTCTCCTTTCAAATCAATTCAGCTGGAAACATTAAAACGTCAGCTGGAGACAGTGGTTTCAACCAGCTAATGGAACTAATGATGGTAAAATTGATAGGTGCCAGTTAGACTGATGTGTCAACTTTGGCCCATCTTTTTCTGAAACACAGCGTTTGAAAAATTACCAAAAACTTTGATGAAAAAATTTGCCACCCATACCATAGTAAACTGCGTATTATATGTGCTTGGTGTCTATGGTTGGTGTGGGAATGATGCCAAATGCCAGATAAAGAGGCTTTTCATTTCAAAGCCTGCATCAACCATCCTCTGTGTAGACCTTTCATCAATCTGCAGATGTAAAAATGCATTAAGGGTTGCACTCAAATTTGTATTTGTATTCAGCATTTATCCCTTCCCCTGCTTTTCACTCATAGCTTTTACGGAGGAGCAGGTCCATCAAGAATTCAATTTCAAATTCAATTTGAAAGTTTCAGGAAGAGAGCAACTTGCCAGAAATATTACTGTTTGTTTGGTAAAAGTTACAGAAGTGGCAAATGAAAGTGCGAAAAAATCCTGTTCTCAGCCTGTCCAGGTGACAAAAACACCCAACAACACACAGCCAGTGACGCACATGTCACTCCGCACACACACACACACACACACACACACACACACACACACACATACACACACACACACACACACACACACCAGTACCAGAAAACCTGACACAAATGAACTTCTGTGCTTCCTAAGCAATTGAAAAGCTGGAGGAAAAAAGCTGAAGTGTTGCAAGAAAAAACAGAGGGTGATTATCACTTTGCTGGGACTGTAATCATAACCTGTTCTGAATGAGGCCATTATGTAGTCATGACCCCTCTGTTTAGTATATACAAGCAGATTAATACATGCACCTGCTCACCATTAAGCTCTACTTTCACTTCTCCTAGCAATTCAGCCAAATGGTTATGTGTGTTCAGGGACATGAGGGGGGAAAAATGACTTTAGTCTCTACTTATGTGCTAATACAGATTGTGTGAGTTACTGGATGCCTGAATTTCCCCAAGGGTGATGGGTAAAATATGTGTCTGTATGCTTCGGTGTTGCCATGGAAACTGAAAAAGTTCTCAGACCCTCAGATCAAAATGCACCTGAATTTCTGTGACAAGTGATCAAAGAATAGAGAGGCTGTCAGAAGGCCACACATTGATCACAATCATGTTGAAGGTTAGTGCAGTTACAGCATTGCATAAGGTTTGATTTTTTTGCAGCTTTGAAATTTGAATTTCCATTATCTACTCTCCTGTTACATGACGGAAATTTGTATTGCTGCCAGTTTCTTCACATTGGAGTAATTCATCACTCTGTATAAATGAAGTGTTTTATAACCCTAATAAAGAAAAGCCTGTCAAGGTTATGCTAACACTATCTGTAAAGCAGCAATAATAAGGCCATTTCTTCCTGCTCCTTGGACATGAGACTTGCAAAAGTTCAGAGGCAACTTTATTATTAAAATGTAGAGATGGAGGTCTGGACAGCAGGGCAAGAATTGACGGTGAAGGGGAGCGGGCTGAACTGCTGGTAGGAAGGCAGTCTGGCATGGCGCTGAGCGAGGCAGACAGAGATCACAGGAGGAAAATGAATGTGAGGCACAAGTAAGCACACAGGAAGTCAGGGTTCAGGCAAACAAGGGAAAACACTGACTGAGAGCTTAACCTGGAGATTTCACCAGGAACGAGTGTGTCGCGTTCCAGATGCGATGCGGTTCTGTTCCATCCTCTACACGGCTTCAAACCCCCCCGGGTGCATGGACTGTTTTGCCTACATAATTTGCTGACTTGCTCAGATTTGTTGATTTGGTCATTCTTCCTTGATATTTGTGCTTGTACCAAGGATAAGTAGGCTACGTAGTTAAATACTTTCTTTTTTTGTCTGTTTTAATTGTGTTATTGTTGACACATGATCGTGAGTCTGCACAGGGTTTTTTATTTTCGAGAGATGGAAGATGGGTGTGTGGCATTCACCTCCCAACTTTACGGCCCTGTTCCACATATATTTTCTGTGGCGCATCACTGTATCTCAGTTTCAATCGATTGTTCCCATCCACTCGAGGACATAAGGCAAAACTAGAGACCATCTTTCAATGGGATCACAAGGTTAGGGTTAGCCTGTCCAATGAATGCAGAGTCCTAACAACGATCACTGTGTATTCTTTTGTGTGGTGTGTGTGTGGTGGGGGGTATCCTGTTGATAAATTATCAACAGGAGTATCAGTATTGCAGAATTTATTATAAAGAATCAATAATGCTGAAAGAAAGCTAGTTTCACGAGGGAAGATCAGATGAGTTGTTATCAAACACAATAACTCAACTAAACTTGATAAGCAGCATGTTGGATTCAAGATGCAGGGGCAGAGCTACAGACTGACAGCTTGCCTGCCCAATCAGAAATAAAAAAAAGAAAAAAAAAAGAAAAAAAAAGAAATAATACGATTTTCACAGTTAAGGGTCCCATATTATGAAAAACTCACTTTTTTGGGTCTCTGGTGCTGCTACACACATACAAAGTGTGAAATAAGACTGTCCACGCTTTTTTGAGTGAGACACGGATCTCTGTAAGCACCCTGCCTACAGCTTCCACACAAGCCGTTTGAATTTGGCACTCCCTCGGATGTCAGTCCAGCACAGTCGTCATGAAATCATATCAGCAGTCTTTTCCAAGAAGCCTTTTGGATAATCTTTTGTTTTTCTTTTATTTCTAATTAGACCTCTTCTTCAGGACCATGTGGGTGTGTGCAGGCTGTGCTTGACTGATATCTGTGACATTTTCCTCTGTGTGTGTGTGTGTGTGTGTGTGTGTGTGTGTGTGTGTGTGTGTGTGTGTGTGTGTGTGCCTTTTTTACACAATTCATCAAGAGCAAAGCTGACAAAGACAAAATGCCCTCACTAATGGAATTATTGGATGCCTGTCCAGCTGATATTTTCCCCGGGATGAACAGTTTGTTAAGGGCCATCATCACACTACCTATGACGTCCTGCAGCATTGAAAGGCTTTTCTCCGCCACACACAGGCTCCACACTTGGTTGAGATAGACAATGGGGACTGAACGCTTCAACAGTTTGACCCTGTTGTCTTTCGAAAGCCAACTGACAGAAACACTGGACTATGACAAGATCATCTGCATCTATAATTCAAAACCCAGGTGACTCCGTATGTAGCCAGGTAAGGTAGGCCAGGGTTTCATCTCGTGTAGGCTAGCTGCAGCCTCGTTGACAGCTGGGTGAAACTGCGAAGGAACTTTGAGCACCTGAGCGAGATCTCTAAATTGAGACTTCTTCCAAGCTTGGTGGCTATTTAGTACCCATATGCACTGAATTAAGGCCTAAATACACTGAAGATTATAGCCTATGCAATGTTGTGTTTCTTTTTTATTAAGCTTATGTTTTTAACATTTAATTCCTAGCCTTAACTGTGCTGTGCACTGAATTAACAGTGTTATGTTGTTACGTTTTTGTAAAAGTTGTATGCTCTCTAATGGATCCGCATGTAGCATGCCAATACAATGCAGCCTTTTTTGTGAATGATAGGTATCATTGATGTTCCTGTCTCGGTACATGTAATAGTCTTGTGTAGCCTGTATTTATCTGGCTCAGTTTTGACAACAGATTAAATGTGTAAACTACACAATAAGTAGGTTTGAAGGCTATTTAGTCCACCCGTATGCATTGAATGGGCCTAATATGCACTGATAGGCTGCAATGTTGTGGGGTTTTTTATCAAGCATAGGCCTATATGTTTCTTTTTTTGCAACCGTGGGGTTGCCGCAACTTTTTGTTCAGAGACTGCACTTAACATTTAATTCCCTTACTGTGCACTGAATTAATGCAGTGTTATGTTGTTGTCACTTTTTAAAAGCTACCTGCTCTCTAATGGATCTACATGTAGCTTATGCACTATGCACTATACGATGTGGCTTTTTTTTTGTGAATGATAATTATCATTAATGTCGCGGTAGCAATGTTATAGTCGTGTGTAGTCTATGAATCTGGCTCAGTTTTGAAGCAGATGAAATGTATAAACTACAAAATAAGTAGGCTAATAAAGAAGACTTTATGAATACGGTTTCATGTGTGGTGTGATGTCCCCTTAGTGGTGCTTCTGGATAAAAGTGATTGTGCTAAAGGAGGTGCATGCCATGAACTCTTTTTGGAGTTTAATCTATAGCTATTCATTAATAGTAAAGGTGCATAAACTGCGTTCACATGTGTTTCCTCCACTCCAGCCATCCACTTCGTTCATGTCAGACAAGACGATTGCTCTTCCTTCCTTCAAACTCCGTTTAAGTTGCATATTTAACAGCCCAGTTTTAAAACATAATAATAATAATGGTACTGATTAACACGTCTGAACACTTTCTACCATAACATAGGCCTTATCAATTTTGGTGAAGTGGTGATCAGGCCCACCCAGACTATATCCACGCCCACCCATCTGTCACCTTCTGTGTCCGCCACTGTCAAGGTGTGAAAAAAATCTCAAATATAATGTGCAAAAACTTTTAGATCAATATCTCAAGACTGTAACAAAACCAATATGTACCAGTATACTGTATGTATGTGCCAATGCATGTATAACGTATGCATTGTGAATAAGTGCAATGAATCCATATGATGTGTATGTGTGTATGTGTGTGTGTGTGTGTGTGTGTGTGTGTGTGTGTGTGTGTGTGTGAGAGAGAGAGAGAGAGAGAGAGAGAGAGAGAGAGAGAGAGATGTGTTTCTATGTCTGCACTTTTCAGATGTGATGACTTGAAAATGTCTGCTGTGGTTGTTCTCAGGGTAATGTATGATCCTATTTGTCATCTTTTTTCATGCAATTTCACACCTGTTCAATAGAAATGTTATGTGTTCTGACAATAGGTTTTAATACCTCTATCACATTCACACACATTTTGTTCTCTCTCTCTCTCTCTCTCTCTCTCTCTCTCTCTCTCACTCTGTAAACAGTGACTGGAGAGGACACATTGCATGTAGAGAGAAAGGGGTCAGTCAATACCAACTATATTTATAGGAACTAAACACCAGCATTTTACAGGCCATCTGGATGCTTGCACAGTGCAGTGAACTTGCACCCATTCTTGGTGCTTGTTTGTATTACAAAGTCAATCATTTTCTTTCAACCATTTTAGTCTGTTGACAGTGGAGACTGCCATATGGAAAGCTGACATTGCAAACATGTTGAGAGATGGTTTCTGTGAGTGGCTTGACCTCAGATCACACAACTGAGGATGTTTTTGTCTGCTTTACAGGCAAAAAGTGAGACTTACAGACTGACCTCTAGCCCCACCGGTAAGTCAAACTATCCACTGAAATATCTCAACACCTTTCTCATGGATTGGCTCAATTTTTTGTACTGACATTCATGGTTCCCAGATGATGTGTTCTACTGACTCTAGTGATCCCCTGACTTTTCCTCTAGTGCTACCATGAGGTTCACATTTGTGTGTTTGCTGAAAAGTCTCACGGTTTGTGCTTAGTGCTAAACATTAGAATTTAGTTCAAAGCAAGTACAGCCTCACAGAGCCACTAGCATAGCTCAAACAACTCTTCTTTCATCAGCTGTAAATAAAACAAGCCACTGGGTGTATTATAGTTATAGTAATTACTGTAGGCTGCTGTAACTTTCACTTACTAGTCAGAAGATAACACCTTCCCTGGAATCCTAAAACCTCCTAGATTGTTCAAATGAATTTCATTCTAAATCATTCATAGAGGTACAAAGCACAAAGGCTAGTGTTTTCAACATTCCCATAAAATGCCGGCTCTCCAACAACAATGCTGAAAAACACTGGCCCGTTTGAACTTAGTGGCTGCAGAGTATCTGCAGTGCAATAGAAGAAGTATGTTGAACATATCATCACAGACTTCAGTTCTTCTTCTTCCTCTACAGACTAAGCAGCCTGGCCTGCATATTAGCTGTGCCTTCCAAATGATTTTCAAATGATTAAAAATAGATCTAACCATATACTGATTCACACAGACAACAGGGTGAAGGCAGGTTTTAATTCATCAAGTGTGAAAACACTTGATGAATTAATAAAGCCATACAGCGGTGTTTTCTTTTATGAGATCCATATAAGTAATTCACTGAGTGAAAACTCTGCAGGAGAATTACTGTGAACTATCATCAGAAATATCCCTTGGTTTGTTCCTCTGATTTACTTCTTCTGATTTACGTAATTATGAAAACATTTGAGTGCCCCCGGTCCCTGTGAATGATTTTCTCTAAGCACAAAAGACATTTCAGCAACAGCAAAGCCAGTGAAAACAAAAATGAAAAAAAAATGAAGAAAATGGTTGAAAGAAGAGAAACTAGACATTGTTGTTGTTGCATTCATGGTACCACAGCTGAATTCCCTTATAGTCCTAAAGGCCCCTTAGGACTACCTTAGGATGTTGAAAGAGGAAGTTAATGTACACTTCATGTAGTAGAATCAGCGTCCATCTGTTGTAATGATTTTCCCAGCATGACTTAATAGCCCCTTTGACCCATACACAGAGGTATGATCACACAATTGCTCCTCAGATTCTTATCCAACACATATCAGCCATGAAATTGAATACTGCCAACACATGGTGGGATGCATCTAAAAGGGGGGCAGGGATGAAAAGAAACCTTGGATGTTGTTGTCAGACATGCCAGCTTGAATACACACACCTGCACCCTGATGGACTGATGTAACACTACATCAAACCCTCAAAAGATGAAACAAGAAGGGGGAGGATGCTGCAATAAAGACATGTCAAAAAGACAAGAGTGTAACACTGACCTTCGGAGAAAACATAGGATATTATTGTTGTTTCCTTTTGTCCAATTGAATTCTCCACAGTGGAATTATAGAGTATTTTTGCACGGTCAAATCTTTTTTGTGTGACAGGTCCCTTTCCTCTTGCCTGCCTCAATGATGAGGTAGTTACATGGACTAGAGATGAGAGACAGCCTCGATACATGGGTATAAGTGCATGGCTCCTCTTTGAGACAAGAGACAAATCTAACAGCATAAGAGACATGAAATGCAGACATCAAGCTCAAAACATTCAAAGAACGAGAAAGGTGTACTCAGTAGAGTGCAGATATCTGAGCCTGGTCTGAATCCCAGAGTGTCAAATACCACCACAGATGCTGAAGGATACCATGCACAAGGTACCTTTTAGCATCTGTATGAGACACACCAGGCTTTTAATGAACTCCAATGTAAACCTATCTGCAGCAGTGTTAGACTAATATTAATCCCAATCCCAAACAGGAGAAGGACTTCGACCAGCCAAGACAAAAGGAGGAGCTTCTACATAAAAGAGAGTCTGCCTCTGCTACATGACACACAAGCTTCTCTTTATCATCTATATGAAATATATCAGGCTTTCAACTGACTTCACTCCTATCCAATATTAGATGCTCAAAGCAGGGTGATGTATTGTAAAGAGCATGAACGTCTGCAAATGGAAGACGGCTGGGGGGATGGATGGCTCAAACAAACAAAGATTTCACCCAGGAACACCAAAAGTTAAAGTGAACATGTGGGGATCTGCAGTTTCACCTGAATTTCCTATTGTGCCTTGTTTATTGTGTTTCCCATTTCTTCTGTCTCCTGTCTGTCTCTCCCCTGTCTGTTGAGCTGTCTCACTGCAGGACATGGCTGAAAGGTTGGGTCCAGCCTCCTCCTCTCCTGAGCACAGCTGTTCTCAACGGACGAACTTACTGTATTTTTTAGCAGCAGTGTGTGTTGTTAAGTGTCTTTAAAGGTTGAAAATACATATATTCACCAGAGGGACTGAAACACATTCCTTTTTTTCTGCCAGTCTATTCATTTTAAATGTCAATGTGACAGCTTTACCTGTTATGTTAGTGACATTTACTGTTGATGCAGTTAATGACTAAAGATGGTCAGAGTGGGTCAACGGCCAACCAAACCTGATTTTTTCATTTCTGGTTGTTATATTATCCTCTAACGAGTTTCATTATTCATTTTATATTCACTGTGCTGCATGTATTGCTGTAGCTTTGTGATTATATTCAGAGTAGATTACCTGCAAAAAGCTTTTATGGCTGTAAAGGAGGTAGAGAAGCCTGATGCCTCCTACACACACAGACACACATACACACTGAGATCCAACACTGTCTCTTGACCCTTCATCTGCCCCATCACACCACAGTGCAGCTCTATAGTGGTTACACTCATGTATGCAGTACCCAGTATATACACCCATCTGGACTCTGCATGGTATTTCATTTGTTTGATAGAGGTTTTTTGTATTTTGTACATGTGGAGCTTCATGTACAGATGATATTGACTGATGCATTATTGTATTTTTGTTGATATTTTCAGGCTTTTGTATATTTCTAATGTCTACAAAATGAAGTGTAGTAATGTTTACTCAGACTACATTTTAACTGTTGTGACAAATATACTAAAAATCAGCCTAACATCAGTTTCTAATTGTATTTTTTCGTGTACTTTTATCCTGAATGTAAATATGTGAATATGTATTTGTATATGTATTATTAAATTCTAATTTCTATTTTTTACATTAGTCACGATATTTCCATGTAACCCCTCGTAAGTGCTCTACAATACATGCCACATTCACCCATTCACACACAAACTCACAGCAATTTGGGGTTCTTTATCTTGCCTAAGTACACATGGATATGCAGACTGGAGGACTTGAGGATGGAACCACTAACCTTCTGATTAGGGAACAACCCACTCTATCTTCAGTCACCGTCACCCCATCGTATAAATTAATAATTTATGGTTGAGGGTCATGTAATCACTTGTAAATAACAGCTGCACAGTGTTTGTTTTCTATTTTTGTTTCTTGGGTTGTTTGTTGTTCTGCGGCTTCTGTGGGGGTCATATGCTGTACAGATTGTAAAGCCCTTTTATGCAAATTTGGGATTTGCTATATTGGGCTGTATAAATGAAACTAACTTGACTTGACCTCTGGATCAATACCATTTCTCAAGCCAGATTGCACAGCCTAAAGATCAGCACATCACCTCTTGGCCCACTCTAGTTATATAGCTGCAGCTGAACACCAAATCATGATTGAATATATTAAAGGCAAATGAAGAAGGAAGATGCTATAATGTCAATAATGTCATACTATGATGGGAAGGAGGAGAAGAAAGAAGAGCATGGGTAATAGGCTCAGCTCCATCACCCCTATTATTGGCCACCATTAGCAGTTTATGCACACACTGAGTGTGCATAAACGAAAGATATTTTATTTCCTGCTGCCCAAAATACCCAAGAGTGCATTAAACGTGTATTAATCTGAAAACAGCCCCAGACGAATGCTCTACTTCCTGTTAATTGAGTAAAGCTTGCTGTTTCCATTGCCATACTGTATATCTTTGGAGCACCCTGGTAGCTGAATGGTTGCTGTGCATGCTACAGAACCACAAGGTCAACTCATAAATTAAAGTCTTACAGTATTTGCAGCAGTGGTGTTATTGTACATGTGGATGTGTTCACATGTACAGGACACAACCTCTCTAATCATTAAAGTAAATAAGGCAGCAGGATTTAAAGTGGACAAATGTTATTGTACCACAAGTTACTGTAGTTTCATAAATCATCATTACAGGCAGGATTTCAGTGTCAATAATGGACAAAAACAATTGAAAAAAAAAAATTCAGCCAATAATGTTTTGACAATGACACAGACACAATATTTGGGGATATTATTGTGTTGTGGGTCAGTTCACCCAAATTACTCCTGCAATTACTATTTTCTCTGCAGTCTGCGGCGGTATCTATGAAGTTTGGATTTTTTGCCCAGGTTTCGTAGGTTCGTAGATGATTACATTTTTCATTTGTGTTACTCACAGTGTTTAAAAAAAAAAAAAAGATTTGAAAATTCGACATCTCTTTTCAGAATTGGTTTCCAGTGGACTTGAATATATAATCAGCCAGAGTTAACTGTCTACAATTTTCATGGGAATATTTTCTACTGAAGAGACAGCTGGACAGTCTGGATGAAAGAGTCCACAGTGAGGAGCCCTCAAATTTACACTGACACTGTAGTGAAATCTCTGCAATAAAGTCACTCTACTAAATGTAGTCAACGTTTGAGTCAGCTGTCAATGGATGCTTTTCTCCCACAGTGCAATGCACAAAAGAAATGGAGGCCTAATAAACTGTGCATGGTACTTTACATACATAGCTCCAAAAATATGTTGGAACACATAAATAAGTAATCAGCCTTAAGAAAGACATTTTGCTCTCTGTTCAGGATGATTAACACACAGTGACCTCCCAAAGTCTCAGTTTGAGACCTTGCACATATTGTATAATTTCCTGTTAGTATAAAGCAGTTATGCAGCTTGATATTTTTCTATGCTAGCTGCTAAAGCAGTTTACTGTGGGCATTGGAGAGTGCAATAAACTTCCAAAAGTCTAGAGAAGATAATCCAATAGACACATATTATTGAGAAAAGTGATCCATAAAACCAGAGGTGTCATCACCACATTGTAATAAGGACTCAACAGGAAGGAGCAAAGCAAGCAGCATAATGAGTGGCAGTGAAAGCTTGTCATGGTATGAAGATCAGCTCACTGTCTTTGTTGAACATGACTGGTGAATTGTTAGCCGCACCGTTCTGCTTTTCTTGAGGTGATTCATATTCAAGATGGTAGACAGAGAAGCTTATCAGTGCATTTTCCTTTAAGTGACAATTTCCTGACTTTTCAGATAAACGACAGGTAACCATGAAAACACATTTTAAAATGAGCTATGAAACAGTGTTGGTTAGTAACAAGTATGACAGCAGCATACACCAGCAGGAGATAAAGCAAATGTGAAAAGTGTGAGTGAAAAAGAAATCAAACTGACTTTTTCAGAGAGACATTCATGGTTGGATTTACAATCTCATTTCTGCTTTTACATAAGAATTATATTAATGTTTTGCTTAAAATTCACTGAATTTTTTCCCAATATTGGTTGAGTGGTTCAGTATAATTCATTCTGGGAAATCCAATTTGTCTGTGTACTGTGTGTTCATCTTATAGTGATTGAGTACAAGTCAAGAATACAAAGTGGAGGAACATGAAACTTCAGAGTCCTGGAGTCTGAACAGCCACAACATAAACAAACAGTTTGTTAGTTAGTTAATTGGTTAGCCTAACCTTCACCCCATAGTGTCAAGAATACAGAACAGATGAGGACAAACAGCAGCTCACTGTATCAACAAACAGCATGATTTAAAATGCAGTAAAGATAAAGATGGATTGAAGTAGACTTTCAGCATCCTAATTTCATTTGGCAATAAGGGCTTGCTGTCCACAGTTTTGGTGGCTCTTAGTTATACTTATAGCGCCTCCCTGAGGGTGAAAGCTCAAGGTGCGAGTGAGAAGGATCTAGAGGATCTGGAGAGCTCTGCTTTGTGTATTTAATTCATATTTCTCACTTACTTGCATCAGGAGCTTCCTTATAATTTACAAGCTTTATTGACAATTGTCTGCAATGTCAGTTCATTCCTGACATTCACATCTTCACACGACATCACCGAAAGAACTAGACTCCATTTCCAGAGTTTGCTTACTAACATTTAAATTCCCTTCCTAAGTGGAAAGAATCTGTGTGTGTCTTGTGTACATGCAGTCAGTATTCTCTGTGAAGTTAAGGTGGCAATCGATCAACGTTCCAAGATATTCAAAAGTACTGAATTTCTGCAGTGGATGCAGTGATTGTCAAAGACTGCAGTTTATCAGGAGGGTCTTGTGGGTTGCTAGAAAACAGCAAAGGCAATAAAATTGGAACTTTGTGGTGCATGTGTTAACAGTAATAACACCACACCTTTTACAGAACTGAATGGAAACTCTCTAATCTTACCACAATTACCACTTAAATTCATCAGCCCTTTGAAAAGATCAGTGTGTTTAATGCATTTTAAAATCAGTATATATCATACTCTGTGGACTGTTGAACATGTCTGGGTACAGTGTTTAAAGGTTTAACCTGAACATCAGAACCTCCAGATTTTTCATATGCAAAGATGATAAACAGCACATGTTAAATGCTTACTTAAAAAAACACGTCATAGTTGATAAAGTGGACATGATGCAGACCATCTGGAGAAAGTAATGATTTAGTCCCCTCTGCTGGAGAAGGGTTAGCATTACAGGCACTTATATATAATATGGAGATGGCAGTTTTTGATACAGAATCCCATTGTCAAAGAAATACAGAGACAGATTTTTTATAAAATTTATAAATTTGTACATCCAGTCATTTATCATTTCTTTATTTCCACATGTGCTGTCTGTGACAGTGTGCTTCCAATGGTTCCAGTAGGTAGCGGCATTGAGAGGAAAGAGAAAACACACAGGGTTGGGCAAGACATCAAACACTGACACGACTGCACTGATACATGCACCATCCTGTTCTATTGCAAATGTTTTCCATTTAGTTTTTTATTTTTTGCTTTTCTTTACTACTGCTGTTTCCAGCAGGGTCAACTTTACTGCAGACCTGTTGCCACTGACCTCCATAGAGAGGTGTGAGTTGAAGCTGTAAACACAAGCACAACAACAAAAAAACTATTTTTTTCAACTGATAACATTCTTAGAAATTTTGAGCCTCCTCCAAACGTCTCGAATGTTCATTTCCAGAACAACAATCTGCACAGATCTGTCTCTGTTAAAGTTCAATGAAAGACGTGTTTAAATTACGTCTCTTAATGGAGAGGAGCAATGTGTAATCCCCCCCCCACACACACACACACACACACATTTAACAGTTCACATATAATATAAAAGTGAAAATATAATACAGTAATATCAAAATAACATACACTCATTATATGGCATACAGTCTTTAGAGCTACATCAGACTTGCTTGTCAGTATTAACTGTAGAAGCCTGGAAATGTTTTGTCACTTATCCAAAGAGCTTCTTCAGTTTTAACTAGCTTGTGGAGAGTTCCAGGTATTTAACCTGTGTGGGGCTGTTATCACAGTTGTTGAAACCACTTTAGTGTGGCTGGCTGTGTGAATGACAGTCATTAAGGTCGCCACATCAGGCCGAATGTGAAAGGTTATTAACTCTGCTGGGAAGGGATGAAAGCACAGCAGTCTAGATGGTAATCAGTGGTGTCATAGACCTCCACCTCTGTTGAGGGTTGGTTTCTTAATGTAACAGCTTCCTTCACTCCTCTTTCAGGGGAACAGTGTCCAAAATATGTTGTCCTCAGATGAGTGTCATTGTCTTTCAGGTGTCTGTAAACTGCTGAGTCTTGATCTGAGGAGTTGGTCCTTCTGTGTTGACCCATGAGTTTGTTTGATGGTTGTTTAGTTTCCCAAATACACAAGTCTGAGCATTCCTCACTGCACGTTCGTACAGACATTCGTGGATCTTAGAGGATGAATCCTAATGGCTTAAATGACTTTTCCTCTAGCGACACCATGAGGTTCACTGACTGACATTACATTTTGCTCAGACATTCATGTCCTCGTCAGGATGTATTACAATAACTAAGGATCACCAAAGCCCTGTAACGTTTAATCAAGCGCTATCATCAGGTCAGAATTTCAGTGCCCAATTCTGTTATGACTTTATGACCTCAAAACTAAGACATTCCCACCAGCCTCAACTGTAGTTTGTGTTTAGTGCTAATTAGCAAATGTTAGCATGCTGATATGCTAAACTAAGAGGGTGAACATGGTAAACAATATACCTGCTTAACATCAGCATGTTAACATGATCATTATGAATGTGTTAGCATAGTGGCGTTAGCATTTGTCTCAAAGGACTGCTGTGTCTAATAACAGCATAGACGTAATCTAACCTTGTCAGCTCTTATATTTTTTACCTTTATATCGTTTTTCCTGTTGGTTTTATTGTATTCACAAATTTGTTTAGTTGTTGTTGTTGTCATTTATGTTTTGTAAAGCACACTGAGCTGCATCTTTGCCTGAAAGGTGTTGTACATTATGAGCGCTTTGACTTTGACACTTTAGGTAAATTGTGCTGATAATACTTTTGAACTTTAACTTGAAATGTTCAATGCAGGACTTTTACATGTAACAGTATTTCTATACTTGTGTCAGTCATGGAAATAATGATGCCAGAAACCAAATCACAACAGAAGTTGTCTCAGGACAAGTTTCATACACAGCAGGTCAGGACCATATTCCTTAATCTACAGAGACCCAGTTCCCCCATGAGCGAGCACTTGACAAATGTGATGTCCAGTACGAGGCTGACTTTGATCAGCCTCTCTGAAAGTAGAACCTAGTTTATTAAACTGGAAGTCAGATGCAAACATTGACAGGTTGCTGCATGACCAAACAATCAACAAAATCTATTTCCAATGATGTTATCAAAATCAGATTTCAGACACCACGTGACTGCCCCCTTAGTCTTTTACTTCACCACGATATGAAAGGTTGAACTTAAACATGTCTTAAACAATCTCCCCTGATTTGGGAGGTGGCATCTGCTAGATACAAAATATTTAGATGCCAAAAGACCATTAGACCATTAACGCAGCAATGTGTAAAACTGTCAAAGAGCAGGTGCTGTTCTGCTTTCAGAGAAACTTAAGTCTCCTCTGCTGTGTAACTGGATTCAGCACAGGTTTTGGATGTTATTTATTTATTTAGAGCCACAAAAATGAATGTGCCTTGTCATCCTTTAATTAGGTTAATGAGCCTCAGGAGTTCATGTTAAGCTGCATCTTGCATTCATTCATGTTAATGTTTATCCTGAACCGGAACTTCATCCCTACAATGACAGCAGCCACTTCAGTTCTCTCTGTGAGGAGAAAAGTAACGTTCCAGACGCAGAGCTGCAGCTTGCACTGAGCTGTACAGTCATCCTCTACAGACCAAAGCAGCCTACTTCAACAAATTCAGCGGTGTTTTCCTTTAAAAATAGATAAATAAATAAATCTAATCCGACGTAACGTGACGCAGCTGCTTCCATCCATGTACCCTTGTGCCTATCCTCACGCGGCAGCCATCCAGCGCACCTCCTGCATCCCCTGGCCCAGCCTCCCCCCTCCCCTCCTCCCCGGGTGTGTGAACCAGGATTGCCGCTCCATCCAGCGGAGCTCTGGGCGCAGAACCGCACGGAAACGATGAAAACCGAGCCGATGGAACCTCTAAAGGACTAACGGTGCTACGGGAAGGGGTCACAGGTAAGCGAGGCCTGAGTTTGTCATTGAAAGCATCAGAGCCAGCGGCCGCGGCAGAGCTGACATTTTGCGGAGGATGAGCCTGTGGAGTGCAGAGAGTGTGTTGTGCATCAAGGATCAATAATACATGAATGGAGTTTCCGTGCAGGAAATGTGTGCAGCTTGGTGTTTGAGTTCCGCAAGGCTCAGGCTATTTCCTGTCTGTTTATTATGGTGCAGCTGATGGATGCTGCGCAGTGCGCTCCGGCAGATGTTTGCGCGTCTTGTGCGTCCTGTGCGCCCATTTTTGAGCGAGTAACCCCCCCGGGGCCTGTGGGCGTCAAATGCAAGTTGTCCACCGGTTTCAGCGTCATAACAGGCTAGATATTTCATCGTTATCTTGGTGAACTGAAACGTTCACGGCTGCTCCCCTGACCCTGCATGGAGGAACTGCGACCCAAAGGAAGTGACATCCATGTTTGTAGGAAGCGAAGTCGTGACAGGTTGCCTGGCGCTGCAGTTTGACCTTGCAGCATTTCTGTATTTCAGGAGCGCACGTCCCAACTGAGAGATAGCAGAGGCACAGCTCCTTTTTGTGTGGCTTTCAAATGCTGCGACTGATCACTCTAATAATATTGAAGCGTTATCCAATTACCATGAGGCTGTATGGAGTTAACTCAGTGTTCATTGAATTTTTTCTTCCACGTTTACATATGAAAGCCTAGAAGCCTGTTTGTTAATGTTAAAGAGCCCAGTGCACATTCAGAAATGAATGGATGTATTGTAGTGTGGGCCTTAGTTTGGCTGCAGATTCTCAAATCTTCCTCAATAACCTTGGTACAAGATGCAGGATTTATTTTGACAGCTGAGACTGATGGTCTTATAATCTACTTCACTATGTGTTTAGATAGCATAAGTTGCACTACAAAAGACACTCAAATGAATACATACGAATGCGGATGGATTATGACAAAATGGTCCTCTAAGCACAAAGATGTTAAAAGATGGTCACCCCATTCAAAGATAGAAGCAAAATACCAGACTGATAGAGAGAGTTTGTGGTCATTCTGGGTCCATTTATACTCACTTTGTGTGACTTAATTGTCATTTTGAATTTATTTGATCATTTAAGTCGCTGTTGTCAGCCTGTTTGTAGTCATTTTGCACCTTGGTAGTTAGTTTGTGTCCCTTTGAAGTCATTTAGCATTTCTGTGTAGTCATTTTGTGTCACCTGGTCCTCATTTTGTGTCTCTTTGTATCTGTTTTCAGTCATTTTGTTGTCATTTACATCTCTTTGTAGTTGTTTTGAGTGCTTTTGTAGTCACTTTGCGCTGCTTTGTAGTTGTATCAATGCCTTTGGTCCCCTGGCCTGGGACCCACAGTCCTGTTAAGTAATCCTTCCATGCTTGTGAACCTTTTTTTTAATTTGTGAGCCCAGATACAGTCTGTACAGTGTTTGAAATGCAAGAGTGAGTAGCGCAGAAACACACTTTGACCACAAAGACAAAGACATTTTTACTGTCCTTTGGTGCAGGTCACTTTTGCCATTTGCAGCATGGCCATCTTGTCAGCAGAGGCTCCTCCATCCTGCTCCTCAGCGCTCTCAGCCAGTGGCAGCTCTCCTTTTGCTCACGTTCCACACAAGTGGCGGAGTGACCGTCGTCATGGTGACTTGGCAGTCATTTTCACCGCATGGCGTGTGCTCAGATGCGCCTGTGGTGGGAAAATCTCTAATTCTGCCTTAATTCTCCTATGATAATTACAACCACAAACAGAGTCATTGATCCTTAAGAGTGCAACCACTGCAGGAGTGATCTTACAGGACTATATGCAATAGTTCATTTCAGCTTGTTATTTGGGAAAAATCTTGAATGTCTCCTGATTGTTGTTTTTCATTCTTCTTTTGTGCAGGACATGCAGCTATCTGTCTCATCTGGACTGTAGTGCTAGTGCTGATCATACCATTTAACTCCATGGCTGCTCTTGCTGCAGGGGAGGAAACAGCATTTCCATCTAAGTGGTTTTTGCCTGTATGAGTGGCAAAGTATGTCACTTTGAATCTCAATTGTTTACACTATACGTTATTGGAGATAGTGTTACTAATAGCTGAGCAGTGTGAGGGGAGAAGGACAAGTTTGTATGAGTGCACCAGACATTTGAAAATAGCAGTGAACTTAATGAGATTCCATGTTTAGTTACTATTCACTGTATAGGGCAGTGGTCCTCAAAGTTATTGGCTTCTAAACAGAAGCGGTGTCTGTTTGTGACCCCTTGTGACAGGTTTTGTATGTCAGTGAGTTATGAACAGGTCATCCATAGAGGGACATTCTGTTCACACACTGTTTCATTTGAAGAGTTTCTTGGGGCCTGATGCGGTCAAACTATACAGTATTTCACAGTTAAAAGAGATCAGACAAAAGTTTTTTTCATATTTTCTGTGACTCTTGTATATACCTGCAATAACAGATTTTTGGCAGTAACAGATTCTCATTTCTGTTGCCTGTCGGAGGCTCCAAGAGGCAACAGAAACACAACACACAATTTCACCTTTTATGTTAATGTCTGAAAGGGGTCACTTAAAGTGACAAACCAATTATGACCGGACTTTATAGTTCCCTTCATCTTAAGAGAGCTTTTTAGCGTCTTACTTTTACAGTCTGCAACCTCACAGTTTTGGTTTAGTGGTACCATTTACATCAACCTAATTTCCAGCTGTTTTCTCTGATAAAGCACCAAACAATAGAACCAACAGTCAAAGTTAGTGACAAGCTGGTGATCACCGTGGCTAGACTTTAGCAGCTAAAGACATATAGCAAGACATATTTTAAAGACCAAAACAGAGCTACCAGAGAGTGAATTTTGGTGTTCTGTTCATCAAATGGCCAGAAACACGACTTGAAATGCTAATGTTGGTCTGTGTGTGCTCGATGAGTAAATAGGCACCTGTTTGCTGTATCATGTTCAACATGAAGATATGGTATTATTTTCAATATAAAGAAAAGGCTAAATAAAGATTTACTGCAGGCTTCATCTTATGAGTGCATCTTTATCCTGAATGGAGCCTAATGTAGACGGACTGAAGAGATAAATGCATATAGTCTTCAGTCTCCTCCCACATTGTATTACTGTGATTGTGAATATTGATTTCCTGTTTTTATCACTGCTCTCTGCCTGTCTTGCCTCTGAGAAAAATACTTCACACAGACTATTAGCATGATCACTTATGCTGCAGTACTCTGGTGAGCTTTTAATCGCTGCTGCCTGGCTCACTAATGTCAAACCCATGATGAAAGATATTTTGGGCTTTTGACCTCATTAAGATTATGAGATTCCCAGTCGTCTTAGATAAATGAGTAGTGTGAATTGTTAAGTTGTTTCAAGCCAATAAACATGAAAATTTAGTTTATTATTAAGGTTTTTTTTTTTTTCAAGATTCAGGAAAATTTGCTGTTTTCCTCTCCCTCTTTTTTCCCTTTCACCCTCTGCCTTAAGCATTGTGTGGATTGATGGTCCAGTAAGAGCTGTGCTGTAGCTTTACTGCTGTGTTCTACTGGATCTTAAGTAAGCTGGTCTGCATCCACCGCCGCAGTAGGGTGACTCTGCAGGATTGGCCTGATCTGTGTGCACTATGAAAACCAAAAGTCATTTTATTTTCAACCTGCATTTACTGAGGAGGGATTGGATGAATGCATGAGTATGTGCTTCATTCTTCATCAGAAATACCCTGCTTCACACTATTGCACTTCCGTTTTTGGACCACATGCATGTCCATGGAGCAATAGAGGCTTAAAGGAAGGTGTCACCACTAATTGTGTTGCTGTCTAGCCTGCTCATGTGGTTTGTAGTTTCCTGCTCATGTGGTGGAGTCACTTTGGAGCCATTATCTATTGGCAGAGTAAGTGTTTCATTGCAGTGTCGACAAAATTAAATAGTTAAATACAGCCTTTCACTGCAGTGTTAATAAATATCTGTATATATTGCACATGAACTGTTCAAAACCAAATAGAGTGGTCCATTATGGGGACAGTATGTTTATGTGCTTTAGCATGAGTTCTTTATCTGCTTACTGAGAGGCAGTTTTTGTTTGCTGGACAAAACACAACATGTATGCATGCCTTGCAATATCACAAATTTGCCTTGCATGGTAGCTCGCTGCCATCGGTGTGTGCATGAATGATTGAATGAGCAGCAAAAACCTTGTAAAGCTTGATAACGCACTTTTGATGAAATTTAAATGTAACCATTTACAGTCTGTGCAGCATACAGTATATAACACCCTCTGTCTTTCATCCTTCATTCAGATATGAAAAAAAAAAATTAAACTGGAAAAACATGTAAGAAACTTCAGGAAGAGCGAGAGGAGGGATCCCTCTCCCAGGACGAACAGACATGCAGTACATGTCCTTGATACAGAATAGACCAACATAGTGAAATTGCGGTATGAATAGAGAATAGATGTCGTAGGATGTTGAACAACTTCACATGTCGCCAAACAGACCTGAGTCACATGACCTCCTCTCCATCATGGACACCTGGAAACGGACAAAGTGAGTGGGCAACTGGTGCTCAAATACTACCAGGCAGCGCCACCTGGCAGCTCTGTCTTTGTCATCCTGGCAGGGGATAGTACTATAAAGATGCAGTGCCAGACTAGACACTAGCCCTGTTTGGGCCTGCCTTAACCACTGCATAGGAGGCAGCATTGAAAAACCTAAGGGAAGCAGCTGTGCACTGGTCTTCTTCAGAGGTGAACCAGAGGTACAAACCAAACCAAACTAACATGTTACTGTCATCTTCATCCTTGAAGCCATCTCACTTACAAAACCAAAACATACTGATTGATAGCCATTCTGATAAAGCATAACTCTCACCTCTGTGTAGCTTGTCCAACTTCGCTTTTGAGTGTGGGCTCATTAGTTACCTCTTGTGGCTGATGGGTGATAAACCATAGTTGCAGCGGGTGTTTTCTGCCCTCTGGCCTCAGGGGCCCATTCTGGCTTGGTAGGCCAGGGTGAGTGGAGGAAGATAGCACTTCTGCTGCTAGCTACCAGCCAGGAGGCAGCACCGTCAGTGGCAGCCTGAGCTTCTGCCATACATGGTTGGTGGGAGACTGGTAGCTGCTACAGCGATGTAGAGAACACTGACAAACCAATGATGTAGAGACTGAAAAGTTTTTTTTAGGATGATGCAAGTTAAACTGATGAGGTGTCATATTCATATTTGATGTTTCTGCTGGCCTAAACTCAATACATGAGTGAAAAGGAGAAGGAGTCAAATGAAACACTGAGTGAAATGTGTTGCTTTTATCAGTGTTCACAAAAGATCCTTGATCACATATTTGTAAGGGCTGTGCCTGCGGTCATTGCCAAAATAATCTTGTGAGTAGGAGACACAATAGGCCGTTTTCACAGAAGACATTTTGACATGTCACAGTAGGAAAGGTACAGATGAATAACATAACATGAATAATTGCTGAATTCCATTTAGCTGCTTCACTTTCAGGGTTTGTTGGTTCACTGTCACACTGTCATGGCTTACAGGGAACAGAGCCATCATTAATGTTATTAGCAACACCTGTGCTGTTACTACTGTGACATGTCAGAAGAAGACATACATCCAGGCGACCTACAGGCTCACATGTGTTTTGTCCTGTAGTCTTCTCAAACACTCTGTGACCTGTGTTTAATATGAAACAGAGGACTCCCATGTGTCTTGTTTTTTTCCTTTAGAATTGCCGCAGGCTTCAGGGACCAAACCTGGCTACAGCTAACAAACAAACATGGTCACTAACAGGTTGTTAGTATTACAGTAGCCTCTGAAGCCTTTTCATTCACATTAACGAACTAACTTCATGTAAACTATTCAAGTACACAAAAGCGTCACAATTCTAAATTTCCACTTTTCAGTATTTCTAGTACGCAAATGACAAGTCACACTTCTGTATTTCCCAGGCAGCGTGCTAATAAAGCTGCTCAATGTGCGGTCTATAGATGAGAGAGTGAGTCATCATCTAGTCAGACAGAGAGAGATGTATTATTTAAATCATATGAAAACTTCTCAGTTTATGGAGTTTGGGACATTGTGTACAGGAATAGAAATGCTGCCAGCTTGTATGTACTACCAGCTTGTTTAGCTAACCGTACTTAGACCAAGGGGACACAAGTTGCATGTCACTACTTCTGATTTATTATTTGAGCTAATGAAGAGGTCATTAATTATGATAAGTATGATCCCAATAATCAACTTTTCATTCAACTCCTGCATTGTATAAGTTCCACAACTGTAACAGCAGGTGTTATTATAACGTTCAACATGTCAAATTATTTGTTAGAGGTGCATTTTCGAGTGACATTTTGACTGTAGTTGACAGGCTGCTGGTGTACGGCTTTCCACAGCAGCCTGACTTAGCATTATGTTGACCTTTGCATGACTTAACATCAACACAGAGGGATAGATTGCACACATAGTCAGAAAAGAAAGAAAAATGTTTCCATGATTCAGTGCCGCTCACTGATTAGTGTGCAAACACCAGACAGTCGTGTTGAAAAGGACCAGGGGGCTTTGGATGAGGAACGTTCAACACACAAACACATCCCTGCAGTGCTGAATGCATTCCCGGGATGAACAGCAGTGACTCAGTGTTGTCGACCCCAGGGCTGTCTAACAGTCTGTAAACCTCTGTTTGTCAGTTAGGAATGCATAGGATGTTCAAGGAGACTCTTGAGTATAGCCAGTGTGAGTCACACTTTCCCACACACACAGACACCCCCTCTTTCCCCACCCTGTCACAGTGCCGTGTGTGTCCATATTATCACACTTCGCAAAATAATGCTGTCTATCCTTTATCTATGCAGCATCCCTCCCTCACTTACTCCTACTCGTCCCGTCTTTCTCCACTTTCTCACCTTCACAGGTCCCTGATATGTGCTGCCCCTTCCTGTCATCTCATTGGCCTTCCCTCTTCTTCTGTTCTGTACTTTCACCACTCCATCCAATCCTTTTTCTCCCCTCTCTCGCCCTCCATCTCTTTTCTCTACCTGCTCTGTGTTTCTGTCTTGTCAGCACAGAAGCTGCTTGCGTGTCGACCTCACTCTCTGTCTGTGGCTAGGGATGGTGTTACATAACAGGCCTAACTTAATAAATCCTGGATGATGCGCTGTGATGTGGTTTGATCTGTTGTGGCAGCGGCCAGAGAATATGCTGCTTTCCAGAGCCTGTCAAACTATGGGGAAAAATTGTAAATATGATGGTGATGTTATTCTGTCTTTGTCTGCGTGTGCATGTATTTGTACGTGTGTCCATGTGAAAAGTATTCATTTGTTTCTTGATCATCACCAAACCATCCTGTTCCCTGAGGCTTTGATCTAAACAGTCCCACCAGCCAATCGCATTTAAATTATGGCTGCAGGTTTGTACCGATTCATCTTCCCTGCTCCCTGTGTTTGATTCACTCTGTCTTTGGTCATGACAATGCAGATCATTTGTTACGTCACCTTAGTGTTGACCTTACTGATTAAGCAGACTGAATCTGAAAGACACCTAATTTAACAGGATTTGGAGGTATTAGGTCTGTTTACTATGGGTTTAATTAGGTACAAAACACATGCAGCACTCAAAGCTGCCTGACATCTATGTGTCCATGTGCACATTTATGTGTGGAAAAGGCCCATATGCTATTTTTTTGTTTATTTTTTTTGCAGTGTCGCAGTAGAGGTGCTGTGCAGAGTGTCCAGGGCTGCTGCAACCCAGTGTTACATCTGCAAACTGTACAAATAATGTTTTCTATATCAGGAAAAGACAGGCTATTGTGGAGGACTGTGCAGAATGTTGATCATCTGTCTATAAATTGATAGGCAAATAGCGGTACATGGACCAAATCCACCATTTAGCTGCCTGAGAAAAAGTTTCCCTCTCATAGTTTACGTTAAAATTACACTATTTGAATTTTTGTTATAGATTTTAAAATATAGATTAGCATGAATGTAAATACATTGCTCATTTAAATTTTCATAAATATGACCTGCCATGCAGACCTGAACACTGTGTCTCATTGTGTGTCACTCTGAATTGCATGTGCTGAAATGAAGTCTAATGAACTTAATAAATTCAAACGAATAACACAGATAATATAATCCACTTTGCTTAAATTAACCAATTACTCTCAATTCAAACACGTTTTACATTCTATGACTGCAGTGTGTTTGACCAAAACAGATCAGTGTGAAGTACTTTCAGTCAACCATACATGAAGCAGGAAACACAACATCCATTTAAATATCTGAGTCATTTTCAGATAAACTGCTGAAACTCTGTTAGTCCAAATGTACTAAGTAAATCAAACAGTTTCATTGTTTAAATTTAGTCTTAAATGAAATTAATTAAGTAATCCAACAAAACATATTGCAAAAATATACATAGACCTGTGTTTCCACCTTGTCTGTATAGTGTTAGATAGAAACTGGTCCGTGGTTTAATGTAACTGCTGTATAGTAACACTGGTCTGAGGCTGATATTGTTTCTATTTGTTCTATTGTTTCAACTACTTCAAGAGTATTTGGATTGGTCATAGTGAGTCTGCACATGAGTGTCTGATGAGGACTTCAATAATAGTATAATAAGGCAGGAGCTAACAGTCATATACAGAAGTGCCCAGAGCTTTAGTCATTTTAAGGATAGATCTATCTCATAGAGAAATGAGACCTCAGTGGGGTGTGTGTGTGTGTGTATGTGTGCGTGCGTGCGTGTGGATCCTTGTCCTTAATACATCATCAGCTAACAACAGTTCAATGGAGTTTAGTGTGTTCTCTGCACTTCAGAACAGACTAACAGGCAGATGAAAGGAATAGTCAGGATATTGGGCTTTGTAGCCCTCAAAACGGGTCAAGCTTCCAAACAGTGATCAAAAACACAGAGGGGTCTGGGGGAGTGATCTCAGTGAGTCACACCTACAGAACCATCTGAAAATCCCAGCTGAGGAGCAGCACAGAAAAGGCATCTGATGACTGGTGATGCAGCTGCTGGCCAAGGTTGCTGATAATGTTATACATTTTATAAATATACATAAACTAACAAATACATTTAAACCAATACATTTTTGGATGATTATGCTGTGTTAGATACTTGGAATGTGTGGCTAACGTAGGTTTGCTCTGTTTTGAACGTACCATGGATGGCACAGGACACCACCCCGCAATTTGCATTTGGCCTTTCCAGCAATGTAATGCCAGGCTGAGCTTTGCTGGGTCACTCATGGGGGTAATGATTAAATGATTAAATCTTTAAGAGGCTCTCTGTCCTCACCTCGCTGCATCCACACAAACGTTTGTGTCTGAGTACTCAAAGAGGCACACAGGACCTTTCACATGAGGTCACACACATGAACAGACACTCTTTACTAAACATGCAGATATCTGTCTTCACATACAGATCCTGATGCAAATGTCAGTTCCTTTTGCTCTCTTCTGCCAATCTCACTGATACTTGGCCTGAGGTGAGACAGGTGAGTGATGATTGGTTCTCCCACATGGCTGGGAGGTGATTGGCTTCTGAATCCTGCTGTTCTCTCTATGCCAGCTAAGTGTCAGCTTGAGTCAGCAGTACCATGCTGAGGTATCCAGAGCCAAATGCAAACTCATCCCTTGTCTGTGTGTGTGTGTGTGTGTGTGTGTGTGTGTGTGTGTGTGTGTGTGTGTGTGTGTGTGTGTGTGTGGGTGGGTGGGTGGGTGTGTGTGTGTGCACGCGTGTTACTTTCAGGGACACATTTCTGACCAATTAACTGGGGAAATTTTTGCAAAAGCTGATTTTTGGTGGGTGGTAAGGGTTAGGATTAGGTAAGTAGTGGTTATGATTAGGATGACGTGTGTGTGTGTGTGTTTTCTTGGCTGCTCTCTCCCCCTCTCTTCTTTCTGGGTGTGTCTGTCATGTGGTCACTCACTGCTCATGTCTGTGTTTTCCTCCAGGCTCTTGGTGTTGAGCTGCAGAACGGAGAGACAAATTGAGGACAGAAGAAGCTAAAGGTTCCACAAGAGGCTGTCTGGCCCCATGTCTGCCCCTGCTCCAGCCAATCGGAGGTCTGGGTTGGGTTCTCGCCGGTACGTATCCAGTGACGACCTGTTACCTGTTTTTTGATGTCAGCATTGGTGTATTCAGTGCAGTGTAAGATAACCACAATTGAACAGAATGCAGGGGATACGTAACTTTATGGTAGAAAAGTTTTGACATCATTATTGCATATTGCTGTGTGAGGGGACTAGATTAGACTATTTATCAAGTGTCTCTGATCAGCTTTGGTCCTACTTTCGGTATTAGCAATAAACCAACTTTATCAAATGCCTTAAGTTTGGAAATGGCTCCTATCTCTGCAGATAGTGAGGATTTAACATGGAGGCAGAAAATGCTTGTGCAGGATGCCAAAGAGAACACATGCTTTCCCCAAAAAAGGCCCCCAAAACTTACAGCAACAGGGAAAATGTAGCTTTGGAGCAGTGATGATTTGAATCTGTAACAGCCACAATTATTACAGTAATAAATCAAACTTTGAAAGCTCTTACAGTGCCTCTGATAATGCACACATTCACTCCACAGGTTGCTTCATATTGTTCATATTGTTACAGAAACAGCTAAACATTTCCCACCTGTAAGGACACATAAGTTAGAGTGTGTGTGGAAGAGCGACGTCACACTCTCTGTGGAGTCCTTCTGCTTGCTGAAAGTCAGCATAAATTAAATGACTCTCAAGCCTCACTCTCAAGTAGGAGTGTTTACAGCCTTAGGTTGACTTTCAGTGTGATTCGGAGACACTTGATAAATACAGACCCAGATGGATCTGCACTGATGCCACAAGTGTATTAATTCATCCAACTTCCTCACATTTTCTCTTCCTTCCCTCAGCTTTTGTTGAGTGTCTCATTTTTTTGCAGATCAGTCACGTTGCCCCATGTCAGATGAAGAATTGAAACCCTGTGACACGGCCTTTGAGCACTGTCTACTAGCATACTGTGTGTACTCTGAATGACTAAACAGATTTTTCACAGCCGAAGAGTTATTCTACTTCATGGCTTATAACTCATATATAAAGCATTAGCATGTGATTTGTTTATTTTTTAATGAATAACCTAAAAATCCTCTGAAAAGGGTGTCACATTGGAGCGTGGCACCCTCATCTCTTACTCAGCTTGTTCCTTCTCTCTCCCTCTCTGCTGCAGTCACGGTTGTGTCAGCATTTTACCCCAATTTGTTTCTGTACCTTTTTCAATTAGTCCTAATGAACCTGATGGAGGAGCCGCAGTACTATTGACAAGAAGATGGACTTAAAATAAACTAGATGCAGTCAGCCACCTCCTGCACACTGACCATTGAACAGCAAGTTTACCGCAACCTGAACACAGTTTATCGAGTATAAGGTGTTCTCTCCTACAGCTACTGGAGCTACTTGGCCTGTTTACAGGACACAGCCTGTTATTGAGCTTTCGTTGTGTAAAGGGACCAGTGATGACTTTGTCCGCATCCATTAAGCCTTTAAGGCTTAGACTGGGAGCCTTACTTTGCCATGCAAATGCTGCAGTCATGTTGTATACTGAATGTATGTTTTCCTAATGTATACAATGTGATTGTTGGGCATTGATTTACATCTGTGTTCCAGCTTTCCATAGTCACGGCTTTAATACTATGGAAAGCCTATTTGGCATTGTTATTGGCTGGAGGCTGAAGTATCGCTGCTTAAGTAGTTCTACTACATATTTCTGCCATAGTGTGGTCACAGATAAATCCCCTCCTAAACTGGAGCCAAGACGTCTGCTTAGTGGTTGTAGTGGTTTTATAGGTGTGGTAATATGTAGCTGCAGACGGATCAATCTGTAGCTGTGGTGTCCTCCTCTCTCTCGTCTCTTTTCCTCAGATTCAACCCTCTGAAGGTGCTGCAGCCCAAACGCCGCTTGCAGCAAATACTGGCGTCCTCGCCCGTCCCGGTGCCCAAGCCGGCGTCTGGGACAGGGACGGCTGTGCCAGGGGCCACGGCGCCGGTGGCCATTCCTGTGCCCGCGCCCCCTGCGTGAGACTCACTTCAGTTACAGTCTCAGACAGCATGCTCCGTAGCTGTAGCTATAGCTCCAGCATGCTTCGTAGCCACTAAAGCAAGACCAACAACAGCACAAAGGCAACATTTATGCTACCTGTCTCACACCCCGGCCACACTGCCTACCTCTTCCTGTGCATGGCGGCTGCCTAGCTGAGCTGCTGTAGCTCATATGTGTGTGATCTCCACACAGACAGCGTTGCTGCTCCAGCCAGTCCTTTCCTTCTACATTGAGCTTGTCTTTGATAATGGCCATTAATAATAGAATGCGTCATTTTATTTTATTATAAATTTCATATATATTTAGTTAAGACAAAAAAAACGTCTGTGTCCTCAATTTGAAAAATAAATGAAAAAAATATTCTTATTTTTTTAATGACTGTGACATATTTCACAGATACAGACATTGAAATTGTAGTTAAAGGTGTAATGTTGCTGTATGATGACTGTATGACTATCAGCAGATCATTTTTACTGTCTGTTTTTGCTGAGAGCCACATGCATCACCCAGAAAAATAGGTGACAGACCGAAACTCTAGATGACACACAGCTGCAGCAGCACCTGAAGTGCTGCTCACATGGCCCATGGGGGTGCGCTGAGCTCTTAACATGGATGCTGGAATAAAAAGCAGGAGGTTCCACTTTGCACACGCTGTTCAGGCAGGCGGTGTGGCCCAGGCGTTAGAGTTAACCTAGTTTTCCCTCCATTCGCCTTCTGTCCATTTGCTAAGCTCGGCCTCTTTCGTTACTGTTGCTACACTTGACAAGATGCTGTTTATAATGATGATTTGGCAGATTTACCATCAAAATCCATCTCTCTTGCCACTGGCTGAAATGCAAACTGTCACTGGAAAATAGAAGCTATAGCTAGCTAGTTAACTAAACTAATGTTAGCTCCATGCTTTGGTTAACACAGAATTCATGCTAACAATGTTAGCATTACACAGCTTTCCCAGTCTTTAGTCCCAACTTGTTTGAAACATGTTGCTGCATCACATTCAGAATCAGCAGATATTTACAAAAATCAGTGAAGTTGATGAGGTGAAACATATATAAATATATTGTCTTCATACTGTTTTCAATTATATGTTAAAAAGGATTAGGAAATGATCACATTCTGTTTTATTTATGTTTACACTACATGAGACTTTTGGGGAATAAGCATTTCACATTAGAGCAGATAGACACATTCTTTAATCCATTCCTTACAATGTTGCTCTTTCATTTCTAGTCTTAGAAATGCTAACAAAAAAAGAAAAAAGAAAAAGATGTGGTCCTCCAAACTCTTTAAAGACAGAGCATCATTCTCACTAACATTCCAGCCCCATATGCACACTGCCTGAGCTTGACAGTCTATTTGCAGTTGCTAAGGTATGATTGGCGGGGTTTAGTGAATGGTGAATTGCTGCAATGCTGACCAGCCCAACTGATTTATTGAGTTTGAAATGTAACAAATATCCCTCAGATAGCCCACTATAAATTACATGAAAACAACACTGGGATGTTCACCAGAGCTCTCAGTGCTTAGAAGATGGCTTCAAAAACAGCAGTACAGATGTGCGTAACATGAAGTTGTGTTTAGCGGCTACATGCACGGTAGAAATAATGCTATCGATGTGCTGTGGAAGCATACTGTGATCACAAAAATGATCGCTGGTTGACGACAGCTGCCTGATCAACAGCACAATGTTTTTCACAAAGACTTGGTGAGACATCGACGTTGCTTGAATGTACTTTTTGCTTTATCTAAAATGATTCAGCTTCTTGACCAAAGTCTCTGTCTACAAGAAAAAAAGCCACAGCACATTTCTATACTCCACCCACTAATACCAACCAACACCTGGCTCCTGGACAGCACTCAGCTCCCACCTATGACTGCCTCCACCAGACTGTCACCCACCGACCACAGTCCAGACACAGGTCCATCCCAGCAGATGGATAGGATAGACTGTCAAACCTGACACACTGTTGTACTGTGTATTCTGCAGACTCACTGCTTCAGCCACTTCCCTCTGCCTGTTTCTGTTCTGTCTTGGCTTTTGTCATATATTGATCTTCAATGAAACTACTTAGTCAATATCTGGCCTCCTCCCTTCTATCACACAGGACACATTTGCTTAGCACAACCCCTGCTAGAAACCTGGGAAGTTGGAGTAACATGAAAAAAATAGAAGTATATGTTTTCACCAAGAAAGGAAAACTATATACTATCATTGTGTTATTGTGTCAAGTAATGTTGGAACAGTTACAAATCATAAACATGTCAGGTTTGCTCATTTGTTGTTGCTGAAACATCCATCTATGACCTCAGATTTCGACTAACTCCATGTTACTTTTCCTCAATGGCTGAATGCTCAAACAAAATGCAAACAGCACAAATGGAGAAAAGTCATGAAGTCAGGAAATGGACTGTGTAATACTCTTTACACAGCTTTAATATACCGTACACTACCAGTTGTAACAGACCTGTGTGGAAGTGGATGAGGCTGCAAAACCAATGATTGTATTGAACTGGACAACAGTGCATTTTATTTAACTTTTCACTTTTAAGATTGAGTTGAGTTTTTTTCAGTAGGTCTAATTTTTAAAATTTTATTCCCCTTATTGACTGTATAGTTTCCTTGTTTCTGTTGGACATCAGACGGCTTGTGTAGTGAAAAATTTCCAGCAGGTTGAAGTTTAAGTATAAAGTCACTGACTTGGGTGTGTCCATCTCGATGGCATGGAGTTATTGTGTCCTGTGTGAAAATCCCTCATGGCTGCTCTGATTGGTCCTGCTTGTCCCCTCCTGCCTCTGTAGAGGCCAGTGATTGGGCAACAGTCATGTCCTTTTAAAGTAACAGGTCATTACAACATTCGGTGTGGGTCATTCAATCACTGATTATAAGACGTTCCAATATTTATTACCAGTAAAGAAAGTCTTGACACAAGTTGCCCATCACGGATCACCTTTCCTTTTCCTCACTACCACAAATGTACCTTAACTGTGACACTCAACAACTTTATTTTCTTTAGCTGGATAGTAGCAGTGGTTATGGGTGAAATACTGTGTTTATTTCACTTTTGTTGAGATTCGTATTTCAGTGTTACTTGTGGTTGTACTCTGAGGTGATTTTTTGCAAATTTCTCAGTTGCCTAATTCAAAGGGATAGTTCAGCATTTTGGGAAATACACTTATTTGCTTTCATGCCAAGAGTTCGATGAGACAATTGATACTATTCTCATTTCATTTGAATGAACAAAATTAGAGAGGTATGAAGCTAGAGTCAGCAGGCGGTTAGCTCAGCTTAGCATGAAGACACGAAGAATGGGGAAACAGCTTGTCTGGCTCACTCACAGTTGTGTGTTGGAAGAGAAACAAAGTGATGACGTCGCATCCGGGCTAGCCTTCCTTCCACTAGTTTCTGAACTCAATAGCCTACAACAAACAAAGGCCCCATATGTGTCCATATCCATATTCCCCAACAATGTTTTAGCTGGAATCTTAAAACCTCACTTGAGTGACCCAGGCTAGCTGTTTGCCCCTGCCTCTAGTCTGTATGCTAAGGTAAGCTGATCACCTCCTGGCTGTAGAATTCTAGCCTCATATTGAAGAAGGGTTGTATCAGATGTATGAATAGTTGAGTTTATGCTTGATTATGTTTGTGATGTCAGCCTAGAGCTTGTTTGGAGTGAAATGCTCTGGTTGAGGAGGCTCTTATGAATACATGCTCATGCTGTTGCTGCTGCTCCCCTGCTCCTCCAGTCATTCAAGTGTCCAAACATTTTATCTCTTGTCAATTGTGTTTCATGATGTAGATCGTGAGCTTGTGTTCTGTCTCAGCAGAGGCCTCATGACTGAAAATTACTTCACATAGTTTCATATGGAAACCAAAGAGAGCAGACTGACGACTGCTTTTGTAAAGCTTTTAGTGAACTACCTCTTGTGGACCCCTTCATTTTTTGAGTGCTTGTTGATATTTAGCGTCTGCCTGCCTGCAGCTCAGGTTCTGAATGAATTAGGTGAATTCCAAGGCATTATATATCAGACAGCTTTGTCTGACCTCAATAGTACAGTGTGCATACACTTACAGCATTCACATTGTAGCGTTCTTGTGTAGTCCTGTGCTGTCCTCTGTGATTTAACACCCTGTTGTCTCTGCCTGGTCAGGTTTGACTACTGCAGGTTCATAGAACTAGACTACGTTCCCATGGAGACAGGCTATATGGTCTCAATGCGTCCGACTAAAGGCTATGCATCAACCAAGTCGCCAACTAAAGGATACACTTCCACCAAGTCTCCGGATCGCCACAGCCGATCAACAAACTCTCCCTCCACCCCTCGTTCTCGGTCTGTTCTGAGTCCCTCATCTTTCCTCCCGATCAGTGTTGACTCTGAAGCATGAGAATGATGAAACCCTTTGTGCTGTTATGAATGTTTCATGATGTTATATTGTGGAAAACATCTGAGAGAACTGTTTCCATAGCATCATGTCTAGTCTGAACTGTTACCCCCTTCTTCTTTTCCTCCTTGTTTGTTCTTTCTTTTTTCATAGTTTTTAGTGCAAAGTATCCTTACTGTATTTCTTTTGAGGAATGCTTGTGGTGATTATATCATTCAGTCTTTTTTCCTTTTTTTTTTTTTTTTTTTCACATTCTCTTTTTGAAAAACTGCAGCATCACTGTTAGTGCCCAGAGGAGTGTGTGTCCTGGTTTCTGAGGCAGAACTGCTGTCAGTCATCAGTGACTTTGGCCTCTGTATTTGCAATGTGTCTGTGTATATTTATGCATTTCTCCGTTGTATTGGCATGTAAGTGGACCTGGATTGATGTTTGCTCCATTCATGTCTATTTTGATTTTGAACAGTGTCATGATGGTTTTGCTCAACAGCTCAGAGAATTCACTGTAACTTCGCTGTCTGGAGTGTGGTTTCATGGTGTTACCAGGAACAGATTAACATGTCTCCTCTCACTTTGTACCAGGCGGACACCGGCTGCGCCCAGTAATAGAGATCCCTATGGCAACACCTCCATCAGCAGCAGCAGCAACTCAGGCTCTTGTAAAGGCAGCGACTGCAGCCCCACCAAAGGGTAAGGTATCAGAAACTGCATGGCCTGTTTAGTTCTGGAGATGAAAACATACTCTCTGGAATGACTGACTGCAGTCATTTCAAACCAAATGAGAAAGACACTAATGAAAGCTGAACCTTTGTATGACTTCCTCACAAGTGAAAATCTTTTTCTTTTTTTTGACAATGTGTATCTCTATTCACCAGTTTTATCAGTCTTGGTAGTCAGACTGAACTGTCTGCAGTTGCTAAAGTCACTGAAAATGAGATGTTGGTGGCAGTTCCAAGGTCTGGAAACAGGCTTCAGCTTGTTCCTGTTTCTTTTTAACACAAGTGAAATGATTTACCCAGCTTGATTTCTCATGTGTCCAGAGTTATTGGTCATTTTTTAAAGATGCTCTAGTCAGTATTTTTATCACAGTAGTGGATCAAATGACTTTGCATTATGTGAAAGGTATTGCTCATAGTGATGAACCCATTATTGGCCAGATTTATCTCATCAGCATAATGTTTGATGATTTTTCAGCAAGAAAGTTCTAAAAACCCACTGTTACACCACCTGTCAGGACCAAATAGTTTGGATAAAGTTAGCAATGACCTCGTGAACATAGTGTAACATTTCCCTCAGGAGGTTTATCAGGTTTACTACATTCATTATTGTTTGAAATGTTTTCATATGAGTGCTGCAAAACCCTGTCTTTGATTTAACATGACACCAGAAGTTCTCAAATGCTAAATTATGCCTAAACACAGTACATTTTCCTAAAACTGGTAAATTGTTTTATTCAAATCATGAACTATCTGATCAATGGATAACTCAACAAGATTACGAACCTGTTAGGTGGTCAGTACCACCCTTCTGCACTTGACAGTTTTCACTACTCAGTGCAACAGATACATTTTGGTCAGCACTAGCAAAGCATTGAGGCCCAACATCTCACTGAGGCGAAACCAGTTCTGAAGAACTCGGAAAAACAGCTTTCATATGCTCATGTCTTAGACGTCATCAGAAGTACACTTCGTGTACGGACAACCATGGTATCCGGCCCCCTCCACCGGAGCAGTACCTCACACCCCTGCAGCAGAAAGAGGTGTGTATCCGACACCTGCGGGCCAGGTTAAAGGAAACGATCAACACTCTACAAGACAGGTGAGATAATGAGATAGACAGAGAAAAGATGGATACTGACCAGAAAGCCAGTTTTTTTTATGGTCTGACTTGTTCTCATGTTTTTACTTAAGTACTTCTTCCAGTTTCTAACCTTGCCCTTACCCTAAGACTGTTATCTTGTTCTCTCGCATTTGCTTATGGTCTTTCTCAAATTTTCTCTTCCCCTTTTTCTCCTCTCTGTTTTGGCCCTCTTAGGGACACTGAGATAGATGAGCTGAGAGGCCAGCTTTACAGGATGCAGGAGGACTGGGTTGAGGAGGAATGTCACCGTGTGGAGGCTCAACTGGCACTGAAGGAGGCACGTCAGGAGATCCAGCAGCTCAAACAGGCTGTGGACACTGTTCGTGCCAGGCTCAGTGATGCTGGGGGGGTCAGCGGGGACGTAGGGGTCCAGAAGTACTTCCAGGACATCAACGCTCAGAACCACAAGCTTGAGAATCTTTTGCTTAACATGGAGTTAGCACAGGCTGGATTAGCCAAGGAAGGGGAAGCCATACCAGGTTGCCGGACCCGTGTTGGGGGTTCGGCACCAGCCTCGGTATCAGGGGAAAGTCCAGGGGGATTACCCAAACCAGCAGTAGGAGGGAGGGGTTCTTGCTCCTGTGATGGTTCCCCAGCCCGTTCTCTGACCCGGAGCTCCACCTACACTAAGCTGAGTGATCAAGCACTGGCAGACCGGAATGGTAATGGTCCAGACTTTCCTTGTCTGTCAGGTGACGGCACACAGGACAGTGGCTTTGTGTGTTGTGGGGAGAGTAGCGTCCCCAGCCGGGCTGACCTGCTTCTGGAGGCCGCCTTCCTCTCTGAAGAAACAGCATCTTTACTCAATTCCTACACACAGGCCTTTGCCCACTCTCTGCCAACCTCTCTGCCCCACTCTTTGCCTAACTCTCTGCCCAACTCTCTGCCAACCTCTCTGCCCCACTCTTTGCCTAACTCACTGCCCAACTCTCTGCCTCACACTTTCTCCCATACCTTACCT
This sequence comes from Chaetodon trifasciatus, assembly GCA_037975065.1. NCBI lineage: Eukaryota > Metazoa > Chordata > Actinopteri > Chaetodontiformes > Chaetodontidae > Chaetodon > Chaetodon trifasciatus. The sequence goes on along the minus strand of JBBMOE010000009.1, from coordinate 14,889,115 downwards.
CATTCTTTCCCTCACCATTTGTCCCACTCTGTGCCCCACACTATGCCGCACTCGTCCACCTATGAGAAGCTGTGCACAGGTGACCGACTGGCACCCTTTCGTTGTGGTCTGGGTGGAGTAGGCTGTATGAGCCATCCATGCCTGTCCCACCATCACCTCTACCTGCACCCCCTGCGAGAGATGGGCATTCAGACAGAAAGCTGCCCCGTCCCAGCAACAGCAGGTTACCCCTCTGATCTGGATACCATTGCAGAGCAACGCACTTTCCGCTCCCAGGCCTGCAGTCCCACCTCCACCTGGATATCTGATGAGGGGGAGGACGAGCTGGACTCCATCACCACCACTACTTCAGTAACCACAGCAACGGTCATGAGTACAGCCACAGAGCCAATTCCAGTCTCCAAAACACCATTGGTCCCTCCATTACCACGCTCTGCTACTGTGGCATGTTCAATGGAAAGTCCTCTTTGTGGAGGAAAAGAGGAAGTGGAGGAAGAGGAAAAGCAGGAGAAAGAAAAGAGAGAGAAGGAAGCTGTAGCAACAGAGAAGCTGGAGGAAACAACAGTGATAAGACTGGCAGAAGAAGGGCAGCAGATGCAGATGGGCTCAGTGGGAGGAAATGAGGTGAAAGTTCAGAGTGCAGTGGAGGAGGCAACTTCAGAGAAACTGTGTGATATAGCAGAGACATCAGCAGGGATGCAGGGTGAGCTTACATTTGGAGGATGCTGTGGAGAAGGCCGACAGGGTAGAGCAACAGTGGAAAACCTCAGTGTGGAAGACAGACAACAAGAAGTTGGTCTATCATTAGGATCAATTCCGGTAGAGGCTGCGGTGCAGAGTCCAACTTGCCGGGGATTATCATCAGGCGTAGAACAGCCTCACACCTCCCAGCCGAGGAGATCTACTTCCCACGAGGAGATAGCTGGTGTCACTGTAGTGGAGGTCCATGGTGAAGACGATGATGAAGATGAAACTACAGAACAGGGTGCCACAGGGGGCACCATAGCAGAGGACGGAGATCCACCTGACTCTGGTACAATTCAGAAAAGCTACTGGAGTCGTCACTTCTTGGTCGATCTACTAGCAGTGGCCATCCCTGTGGTGCCAACAGTGGCATGGCTCTGCCGCGGTCCAGTCCGTGGTGGACAGCCCATGTATCACATAGGGTCACTGCTGCGTGGCTGTTGCACTGTGGCACTACACTCGCTGCGAAGGGGAGGTGGGTTGAGACATTACCCCGCAGGCGGGGGAGACCTAGGCGGATCGCTGATATAAGAGAAGAATCTGTTCAGCACCTCTGTGGCCCTTAACTATGACCTCTCCTACATAGGTTTGGGTCCTTACCTTGTTGGAAGATACCTGTAGTTTTGCGGGATAAAGAGAAAAATCTTTCTGTCCTGCATTTCTCACCAAGGTTAATAGCTAAAGGGAGCATCAGGAACATGAAATGTGCATTTATGACTAAGGTCTCTGACTGGTAAACTCGGTTCGGTTTGGTCCTGCTCCTTACTGTCCTTACTCACCCACTGGTCCTTGCTGTTGCTATCATGATGTCTGCTAACACTGCTGGCTTGTGCAGAACTGAATTAACTGATTGAAATGAATGACATATGCTTGGATGTTTAATGCTGATTGTTTTGTTTTCAAATGCAGGGAAATGTTAAAGGTTCATTGATCTGTTTACCTTCCAGTCTTACTTCTGACATGTTCGAATTATCTTGTGTTGGTGAATGTGTAAATGAAATATGGTATGTGTATGTACAGTATAAGAGTGTGTACATGTATAACCAACTGGTCAAGCTGTCTGCAGTAAACAAGCAACTCTGCTCATTGACCAGTGAGTCAGGGCAAATCCACCCTAATTCAGAATTCACATGTGTCCTGTGGCTGGCCCTGTGGGCTTGAGTCTTTGACATTTTCAAGACTGAAAACATGGAGCGTATCTACTACCAAGAAACAGAACTTGATTCTAAAGGTAGAAACACGACGAAATATACAGAAAGTTCTTCGTATCAGGTTGCATATCAGAAATAACATTAGCCGACATTAACTTCGATTTAGCTAAGCTAGCCGTCCGCTTCCTTGTTTTCTTTCTCCACCAGGCAAGGCTAGGCAAGGCTTCCAGGAAGTGTAGACATTTCCAACAACCAGATGTTGGAGGGCAGAACAATCGTGCCATAAAGCCAAACACAGGTTACTGCTGCTTCCATTGTTGTTTCTGTTCATGCCAGGCAGACACTGGGCAGATTAAACCAGATTTTAACATCATACTAGTTGCCTGCAAAATTGGTTGTGGTTTGACCTTTAGTCTGAGGGGGTCACAACACCATAAATTAGGCATTCACATCTAAAACAACCCTGCATTTAAAGAAATGAAGGGGCTGTGTTGGTGGGAACTTGCTGTTTCCGATACCAGTTAGGCATGAACTACAATCCAGGAAATCCGGTCTGATCTTATCAGACCTCAAAACACTGGCCAGTAGTTTATATTGCTCTGAGAGAGGATTTTATTACTCTTGAAAGTTATAGTTATTAAGAGTTTTCATCTTTTGTCATGACAATCTCAACATAAACCACAGAAATACAGAACTCTTGTTACAAAACATGGTCGCATTTGCATTTATGTAACTTGTCAATGCAGCTGGGGTTTTTTTTGTTTTGTTTTTTGTCTGATTCCTCTTCATTGGCACTCATGCTGTGTCACTGAATTGACCTCAATTCAAATGAATGAGGGTCTGCGTTTTAGCAAGGCTAAAGTCAGCCTGAACACTGGTTAACTGTCCAAATGATCAACTATCTGGATATAAGATGATGAGATCTGGCATGTCTTTTTTTGGTTCCATTTGAGCAGTTCTCATGGCTGCTGTAAAATGATCTGTGAACAGTAGTGGGCTCAAACAAATCTGGAGCCAGCAGGTGTGTAGCTCAGCTTAGCATGAAGACAGAAAAGAGGGTGACATAGATACCCTAGCTCTAGCTTTAACTTAAGACATTACACTCTACACGCAAGTGTATTTTCCAAAACTATTCCTTTAATGTCCATGGTTTTTTACCTGTTGTGGCTAACTTTGTGTTTTAACTAAGACTGTGCTGTGATAGAAATAAAACTAAACTTGCAGATCAGACAGGATAAAAAATTAATTACTTCATTCACAATTGATGCTCTTCAATATAGGTCAGATTTTGCTGCTAGAGACTTGATTTCGCTTTGAAATTCTACCCTGCCAAGAGATACATTTACATTAACATTAACATCTCATTAACATGACTCCTTTCAATAAAGTTGACTCTAGAATAGAATCTGCTCTCTCGTTCCCCTCAACCCCAGCATGCCTTTGAACCCACGACAGCCTGACTTAATCGCCCATCTTCCTAATTCTTACCAAAAGAGTCAAAATTTCTCATTAATAAGGTGAGAGGGATTTGTTGCTTCTAGTGGAAATTGAATGAGAGCTGGTGGCTCCACCAAAGCTTGCTGTGCTCAATGTGTTTGTACCCGCTGAGAATCTCTGATTACATCTCTAGAAACCAAACAAAGCTAATTGAGATGCGAAAGCTCACACTCAAATTCAGTGAAACCACAAAGTTGTTCCCCACTTCATCATTCTGGAAATCTACTCATTTATTCAACTCAACCAAACCTCACAGTGAGGTTTCCCTTTATCTTCTCTATGCACAGCATCCCGCTGGGCTACAGCCTCCATATTTTCTACCCACTGTTTCTCTCAATGTTAAAGGAATAGTTCAGTATTCTGGAACATACACTTATTTTCTTAGTTAGATGAGGAGATGACACCACTATATTTGCAAACTAAATATGAAGCTACAGCGAGCAGGCAATTAGCTTAGCTTAACACAAAGCCTGGAAGCAGAGAGAAACAGCTATCCTGTCTCTGTCCACCTGCCAGCACCTCAAGAGCTCACTAACTGAATTAAATCTTGTTTATTTAATCCATACACAGTCCAAATGTAAAAACAAGTTGTGTTGCTATTCCTTCCTTTAACACCGCTCAGGCATTTTCTTTATGTTTTTCTTTTAGTCTGGGTTCCAGGTTTTGAGAGCTTAATAACAACATGGTCATTATGTTTAGGGTGGACTTTTTCCTTAACTCAGTCATATGATTGATCCTTTCACCCTGAACTGCTGAATTATTGAAATATTCAACTAAATTTGGGTCACTCTCATGTCATTTTACACACATCACTTAAATTCATTAAATCTATGAGGAAGGTCATTTAATGATCGGACACTTGCTTGTAGATACCCACTGGCTCAGTTGAATGCAGATCTGAATGAAGCAAGTTGTGCTCAGTCTGTGCTCTGTGCTGTATATTTCTGCTAACTTAATGCTGTTGTGGTGTAGTTTAACTGTCACTCTGGTAGTGTGTATTTTAAGTCCACTGTACAAGAGTTAGTCAGTCACTGCAAAAAAAAAAAATTTGTTTGACAGATCATTCTGTAAAACATTTCTAGACACTCAAAATGTAAATTGATAAGATATCTAGGTTGTAATTGCATTTAGGATCAGGGTGTTTTCTTTGTTTCAGTGGGCTTTTTGAGAGGACTTTGATGAAAGTGATGGCGATTTTCCTCTGTTTGCTGATCTTGTGCTGATGAACTTCATGTGTAATAAGGGCAAACAAGCAGCCTGCAACTGTAAAATCAAAATTCGCCTGTCAGAGACTCACGAGCCAACACCCTGACACAACCAGCAAAAATAGTCTGAACAGTTCTTTGGTGAAGAGCAGCATGAATCTTTTTTTTTTTTTACTATTTGGTTGACATAATTTGCACTATTGTTCACTTTATGAATTTGAAGCAATTACTTGAAGTTGAGATTGTACGTATATCCAAAGTGTTGTATGTCCATTGAGTTCTGACTGATTGTTCTGCTGCGATGGTTAAGTTTAACATAGAGCTGATAACATTTAAGGCAAAAATGAAACAGCTGAAATGTAATAAGGTATTGCAGACATTTCAGGTAGATCCTTAAAAATACTACTATAATACATGTCATTATTTCTGTGAATAATGTAAAGCAGTTGCCTTCATCCATGATAAGAGCTGCTGATCTCAGCTCTTTACATTTGACCACAGTATGTATCCACAGGCCATAGAAAATAATGGACATTTTAGTCTAAATGCAGCTGTAAAACCACACAGTGGCAGAGAGTGCCAAATGGTGTAATTGTCAGACGTCAGCGACAATCATGACAATCTCTGTCTGTTTGGTGTTCACTTCCTTGATCTGAAGGATCCACAGCAGCAGTGGCCATTAGAAATGCATTAAGATCCTTGAAAAGATTGAATGAATGCCTTAGAGACGCACAGGACTGTCTCTTCTCCACTCACATTTTGTCACAGTTGCTCATCCATAAACTTTCGTCATTATCTTGAGTTGTGTACTGCTTGTGTTCCCATCGCCTGACTGTATGAACCGCTTAGCGAAAGTGGATTAGGAGGCTGAAACTATTTTATGTTTGCAAAAAGCCATATAATCCTGTGAGGGGACAGGTGAGAGAATGTGGGAGGCGGCCTCCTCCTCTCAATATTAATGTGTTGTGGAACAAAATACTCTAATGATGAAAGTCATGTGAATGATAACTGTCTGTCTCATGCTGTCACTAAACACAGGCTATCGAAACAAACAGAGGGTGATGGAGGAAAGGAGAGACTGGATGAGCTAGTATGCTGCATTAAGAGGTTCTACTTTAGGAGTTCAGGCTTGTTGTGGGTAGCAGAAATCATGTCAACCCCCTTCATTTACCTCTATGCACAACAGTTTTCACTGTAGCTGCATCATGTGGTAATGTATGTGAGTTTCTGATAAGTTCATTACTGAACTGTAGTGCATTATTATTATTGTAATAATAATAACAGAGCCCCCAAAGTCCTGAAAGATAACTTTTATTTTTTTACCTTGTTTGCAAGTTATTGTATTGCTGCACAAGATAACTTGTACACACAAAATGATAACTTGTTTGCACGTTATCATTTAATGTCTTGTGCTCGCAATTCTTGTCTTTTATGCAGAAGATATCGTGTTTGCACAAGTTATATACCTTGTAAGTTGTTTATCTTATGTATCTCGTACACACAAGATACACAAGTTATTTAATATCTTTTGCATGCAAGTTATTGTTTTGCATGTAGAAGATATTACGGTAGACATAATAGCTTTTGTGTACAAGTTATCTTGAGGCTCCAAGTTTTATATCTTGTTCACAGACACACACACAGACACACACACGTTTAATATCTTTTTTGTTTCAGGGACAATGCAACCTTGATCAACATGACTGTAAATGTGCCAGTGTTAGCCAAAAGGCTATCTCATACACACAATGTCTTTACTTGCTCACTCAAGTTGTAAAAATAAGAATCTGTGTGCACAAGAAAAGAATAAGTTCTTCTCTTCTGCACACATGATTACAAAATGTATTATTTATTTTTAGGTCTTTAGGGCCTCTGTACTCAGTAGCTGTTTGTTGTTTGTTTTATGTGTTTAATGTATGCTGGTGTTTCCAACAGGCCTTCATTACACCTTCATGTGGTCACTTACTCTTCCTAATAGGGTTTGGTGAACGTAATCACATCTTTGGAGTCATTTTGTCAGCTACATTTTCCTGTTCGATAGCTAATAAACACTGCAGTGTCCGTGTGTAGGATTCTGACTGCCAAGTAACTTCCCGGTTGAAACGCATCAGTTCCAGCACAGGCTTGAGACTCATCAGGGTGGGATGGATTTAATCAAAGTTTAGCCTGACTATCCTCCAATCAGTCTTTACCATACAGCACTTTATCATAAACCATTCCAACATTATCGCAACGCCAAGGAGGCCATTATCCCAAGAATGTCGTCGTGCCTCACAGTGACCCCATTTTTCATTTCTGTCCCATAATACACCTGAACTTCCTGCCGTGGTGTGAGGTTGTGCCAGTGTACAGTATGTGGGTGGAACGGGGTGACTGAGTGATTATATACTACGTATATCCTAAGACACACAATGCTGAATATTTCTGGGGGAAGACAGGAGGAGGTGGGGGGTGTTTGGCTTTTTTTGGTCAATATTTGAATGTGTATTGTCATTATATGCTTTATTCCTTGTCTGACTGTCTGTGTTCCATAGCCTATGTAATGATAATTAATGTATACAGAGGTCAAGTCCTTTAACATCCTACCATTAAGGACATTCAACGCCTTTATAGGAAACTGATATCACTGATGTCTACAGATAACGTCATGTAAATTAACTATTTTAATGGCAATAGTAGTGTGTACAGCGAAATCCATCAGTAGGCTACTTCTCCATTCACACTCCCACCACATTGTATAAAGAAAGACCAGAAGCCCCTATATTAAACAGCATGGAGGAAACCTTTCTGTTGTCTTCATCTGTGTTTGTCTGAATCTAATATCTCTGGGTGTTTTTCTTGCTCGATATCGTCAGTGTTTGTGGAATTATTTGTCACACCCCCCCCCCCCCCCCCAAAACACACTGATTCTGAAGAATATAACATTAACAAGGATAAATGTCAAGAGGGGAAGACAACGCCACCAAGATGATGTGAACAGAAAGACTGTTTAATTTGTTTTACAATATTATCTTGATTACATTCGTATATAAACTTTTAGATTTTTCTAGCATTTTCTTACAGAATGACAGTGATGTTTATCAGATTGCTTACCTAGAAAATTAAAGGAATGCATGCATCCAAACATGAACAGCATTAAAAGGGGCAACTTTATATAACAAGAAGAAATTCACAACTGAGAGCTCTGCTCATTCTCATTGTGCTCATCAGTCGAGGGAACATTACATTGGGACATCCTCTAACAACACTGAGCAGAGGAGAGCAGGTTCATTGGCTAAACCCCTGATGTGGAATTTGAATGCCTTCAATCTGAGCGGGTGATTTTCAGCGCCAAATTGAAGCAGTTTTCCATAGTCAACATGTTTTCATGAGTTCTCTCATTAACATGAGGCACCACAAACACAATAATAAAAAAAGCACAACTGTTGAAATGGATACAGGAAAGACAACCTCTTAAAAAGGTAGTGGAAAGTGCACTTAGTGGGTCTGCCCAGCACAGACCCTGTCCAAACAAATCCAAACAGTTCCCTCAAAAATTTTTTTGAATCAACAGACCATATCCAACAAATGCGCCGGACGGCTTATCACATACTGCACTGTGATCTTGTTCACTTGTGCCTTTCACGGTCTCATAGCTCTTCCAGTGTTTGTGGACAGGGCTAAGTCCCAGCTGCATAGGGCAACAAACAACTACTGCGGCCCCTTTCCCTACACTTTCCCCTGGAATGTGCACAGTGTTCCCAGTACCTACAAATTCAACACATCAGAGTCTCATCGTGACAGCTGCCCGCAGACACAGGAAATGTGCTACAGCAATACGTCGCCATCTATTTGTGAAGTTGTAACTGTCACTTTTATTTTTGAATCCAGGGATCATAAATGTTGGGTATTCACAAAAACAAAAAACTAATCTCGATGCCAAAATCAACTCTAATTTCCATCAAGACATGGTATGAACTAAAAACTCCTTTGCTAAAACATACTAGTTTTACTGGCCAAGTAAAAATGACAATGTACACTGGAACCTAGAATCAAGTCAGCAAACGTTTTCACACGAGGCCCTAGGTGTTAATTCAGATCAGATTATTTATGTTCACACATTAGGGGCCAAGTGCAGGGACTGGGAGCACAGCCGTAATCTACATGGTGGGGCTCTGATGACTGAGCGGTGGCTTCTACAGCATTTTGACAAGATGAAACTTCACGTGCCAATGATTCATCTCCACAATGAGGAGGAAGCTCTGGACTCATGATAGTATGCATGGCTTAAAAAACTATTTGTACTGTCCTTGATCTCAAATACAAAACAGGAAAATAAACAGGTAATACTTTGACTAAGAGTTAACATATAAAAAGTACTAGACATGTCAACAGAGACAAGGAAAATGTAGAAAAGGTAAAGAATATATTGAACTGAAAAATAGAAAAAAAGGCATTTTATGAATATGTTAAGGGTGAGAATCAGCGCCAATGATGATTGTGACGCAGGAGGTGGTTTGGTATGAAGACAGAAAGATAGAGAGAGAGAGAGAGAGAGAGAGAGAGAGATAAAGATAAGGAAGGAAAAGAGAGAGAGCGAGAGAGATATCTCTGCATTGAAGACATCCTGACAGTTTACAGCCGTCCTGCTGGTCTTCACACTTCAGGGACAGAGTGATCCATGGCTGACCGCAGGAGACCAGTGGACATCCTGGACAAAAAAAAAAAAATCACATCCATAAGCATGTCAGTGAACAGGGTAATGAAAAATCCATCTTCACACTGGGTTCATTCAAGGTCACTTCCACACACACGCCTTTTAGTTCCAATCCACGTGTGAAAATCAGATTCTACTGGCTGACAGTAGGTCGTGCAGCACTTTAATGTAGTGTGTGTGTGTAGTTGCTGTGCCGTCACCTCTTTTTGTACGATAATGACACGAGATTAATAAAAATGCTGAAGTCCTACCTCTTAATCATGTGTTCATAGATGAACTTTGGCATGATGGTGATGGTCATGGCAGTTGGAGAGGTGGTCAGAATGTCCTTGATCTGAGAATCCTGAAATGTTCACACAGACACAGTGACATGTGAGGACCTCATGTGATTAATGAACTGCCGTCAAATGCTAGGTTTTTAAGAGCAAGAAAAGCAAAATTTATACATTTAGGCCTAAAACATGTTCAAAGCCAGGGCAGCTTGAAGCTACACACATACCAAAGAAAACACAGGACTAAAAGCAAACTGTGGCTACATTACTGACAGAACAAAACACTTTTCACTTTACTTCACATCTGTAGCTGGTGAATGCTGCACGCTACATGCTCCACATTATGCTACACTCTGCAGCATGAACGCAGCCATCCCAATGAAAAATTCAAATTAGCCATCAAAGATTTTATAAGCATCAGAGATGTTCAACTTACAGTACAGTATACACATTACTACCACTTACTAAACAGTTTCTATCCATCAATGAGACATCTATTTGATGAAAAGACTCATATGCAGAAACAAGTGTATGACCTTGAGTCCAATAATGTTTTGTCCGTTGATTTCACAGATGTAATGTTCAGTCAGCAGTCCGTTGCGCGCAGCAGAGCCATCCTTGACCAGTGAGGTGATTTTACCAGACTTGTAGATAAAGCCCACGTGGCCTGAGCTGTCTTTGTGCATGGTGACAGTGCGTTGAAAAGGCCTGGAGACACACGCAGATACACAGAAATGAAATAGTATGCACAGGTGTCAGACTATGGTATGAAAAATTACAACGTACCATTTTTAATAATGATCAAGAAAACATGAAAGACTCAGAAACACAAAGGAAAAAACAAAGTAACATGAAACTATCTGATAACATTCACAAAAACAAAACTAAAAGAAGAGCTGAGCAGCAAGTGCAAGAGAAGGCACAGCCAGCAGAGGGCACCCAACATTTCAGCTTCTTATCAAGTGCTGTGAAACTGTTCAGAGAACCAGAAAAGCTTACCTGCTCAACACTAGTTCAGATGTATAAATAGATACTAATTTATACACCAAGGTTTCGTGCACATTGGTGATATCTATGTTTATACATATGAGTCATGAGGTCCTCAGCTCATCAGGTAGCAGCCTCTCATCTTTTCCTCAAACTCAAGCCTTTCCTTTAAACATGCAGAGGAAGAGTTGTGTATGTATTTCCAAAATACTACAATAAAGCTGTTTGCACATAAAACAAACGGATGCAGAGTAGTTTATAGAGCAATGTTAAGCCACAACTGTTCCACATCATGTAAAAGACACATCAGGGATACAGATGAGGCCAGACATTGGAAAATAAACCACAACAAAAAACCCAACAAAATGCATGACATGACAAATGAAAACTAAAGGATAACATGAAAGGCAGACAGACAAAAGAGTAACTGTATTAATCATTGTATGCTTCTGACTAGCAAACAGTACCCTCTGCTGCAGCAGCTTACATTTTATTTACGTTTAGTCTATTCCCAAAATAAATAATAATAACGAATAATACCGGTGACAGACTTAAAGATTAACTGAATTTACAATCACAGCAAAAATTAAACAGCTGAGACCCATCTCAGGCAGGCCAGCACATCGAAACTGGTCAAACTGGGACCAGCAGAAATGCAGAGTCCTGACAGAGGGTTTGAGACCACTGTTATAATCTTGTGTATTAAACCCTCCTCACCTGTCCCTGACCACGAGCTCAATGCGGGTCTCAGCCGCAGCCTTCAGGGCCTTGTGGGACTTGTCTACGCTCCAGCCAGCACAGTTCTGCCCATTGATCTGAAGGACCTGGTCCCCAAAACGCAGCCCAGCCAGGGCCGCAGGGGAGTTAGCCTGCACCAGCTGGACAAACACTCCCTGAGAGATGAAAGAGGAAATGGACAACACGTTCAAAATGAGTGCAAGGACTGGAGGAAGAGAAGAAGACAGATGCTGATAGTGGAGGAGGCAGGAACACAGACAGGAAAGAGGAGCTAAAATGTTCATAAACAGACAACATGTTACTAGATATTTGAAAGAGTGAGGGGAATTAAACAAAACAGAACCAACAGAAGGCTCCTATGTAAAGTCTTTTCAAAGAATTAGGTTCACTGTTTTACTTGATACAGTATAATGAAATGATTTGATTGGAATGATGTCCTTCATTTTGAGAATTCAGTACCGTTAAAATGTGCTGGGTCGTTCACCAGTACACTGATGGTTTTGCCAAATCACTGCAGGCATTTCAAAGGCTGCCCACTGTATTAGTATAAATGAATACAAACTGAATAATTAACTACTTCCAAGAGCCTATTACCAATCACATGGTGGCCATGTATGAGAAGACATGAGAACACAAACACAAACTTTTGGTTGTTTTCCTTACAGCATATTAATAGTTCTTTACTCCTACAGGGTCCTGCAGCTTTTTAAGAAGAAAATTCTAGCACTTTCAAGGTACCTACACAAAACATTCAGAGACTTTCAAAGCCTCTGTCATTTATCAAAATTGTTACTATAAATTGGTGGTGGGGAGAACACCAGTTTCGTCACCATCACTAGTGTCACATTCTGCCACGACATGGATTTTGCAATATCTTCACGGCCGTTATAATTGCTTTAGCATATTAAAAATGGGCTTTACTGTGGCTGTGATGATGTGCAAGTAGAGGGCAGCAAACAAACAAAATTTTCCAGATAAAATGGCAACTCTGCTAGCATCACGATGTTGATCACGAAGGTAACATTACGAGCAGAGCTGATAACAGTCTTCATCTACTCTCACCATTTAAGGAAGTGGAGTCGCAGTGGATTAACTTGATGGAAATGGCCCCACAAAACCACCACCACCTTGGAAACTCCTAGGATGTATGTATGCACTCATAACTTTACTTCAGACTGTTTTGAGGACCAATACAAAGCAGGATTCACTTCAAAACTGAAGCTCAAGGATGAATCAATACAGCCTTCAAACTTAGAACCTGTAAGTTTGGCCATTTTTATGTAAATATATAAACACATCTGTTTTTAAATATTTCTTTCTCACCATATATTCCCTGGAATTGCCAATTCAGTGAAAAGAGGTAGAATCATGTTTTGAGTGAAGTATCCCTTTTGTTTTGTGTGAGATAAATTTGAGGTCATACCACCCCTATTATAAATGCAACTGCGAAAAATAAGGTTCACTGAATTCCTTCATACCCGGAGCAATCAATGAATATGTGTCAATGTGACTTTGTGCCTTTTTGCCAGCTGTTCATATTTATTTTGATTGTTTTGATTATGATTACTCAAAGCTGCAGTAGGTAAGCTCGAGAAGAGAGCAGACTTAGCCTGAAAATCTGAACCAACACAAGTTTCACATCATTCCCCCTCCCTCTCCACTGCACTCATGCCCCGCCTCTAAGCCCCTCCTCCCTGTGGCGTCTGTGCGGCTGCCGTGACAACCAGTAACGTTAGCCTTAGCATCGGAAACAAGCTAACTCTGCCCAGCCGCTACATCACAGTTGCTAACATACCGTACGCACTGTGGAGTGTTACTGTAACAACCACCATATTAGCTTCATGGTTATTTGTTGTCTTAGCCGTACATGCTGCTGTTGGCAGCGGCGGTATGAGCAGTTTCTCCTTTGCGGGTGGCTGTTGCTCCGCCATAGCTTTCACTAGCCTCCTGACGCCGCTCACAGAGCTGTTTGACTGAGCGGCAGCCGGCAGCATGAGTGGAGTTTGCAGCATGTATGAGTAGTGATTGACAGATGTCAGACACTCCCTCAGACGCTCCTCTGGCTCTGATTGGTTGGTTTGTGTCGGGCGCGGTGGATTCTAGCAAATCGCAGTAGGTGGGACCAATGGAGCAGGGTTTTTTCACAGATTACATGTTTCATGTACTGCTGCCTGGGCATAGGGACAGTTGCAGCAAATATGACAAAAAATTACTTTTATACAAGTTACCTACTGTAGCTTTAATGCTCATTAACATCAATGGCATATGATCATGAGATTGTTTAATTTCAAATACTAAAAGATTTTTGCTTTACACAAGTGATTGTGCAGATGGAATACCAGATTATGTTGGAAATGAAGCATTTTTCAGGTATATTTGAATTCAAGCATATTAGTAACCTTGAAAAAATGAGAAGTTAACTTCTCCAAACTTTCAAGACTTTGTGCGAATGCTGTTCTTAGTACTGACAATAAACACCACCCAGTGCCAGTTTTAGTCACTAACTTAAGCAAGTTACCCTAATTATAGCGCTACACATGAGTCCCAGGAATACTGACATGATTACAGAAACTGGTCGGTTACTCGACTTGGTCAGGTTGTAACATCATCAGACGCAGGTGTGTTCAATATGGGGTTGTGACTAGTCAGAGCTGTGAGCAGTAGTGATCTCCTCATGGATCAAATGGTTTTAGTGGAAACATTCACATTTACAGTAATTAATGTGTAAAACACTCATGTCTGTGTAACTACTCATAACAACACAGCACTTCCTGCATGCATTTGAACATGAATCTGTTTTAATGTGAAGGCAGTGGTATGCCTTTACTGTGAAAGAAGCACAGGAAAATTAATGTTAGCGACGTAGTTTAATGAAATTTAAGTTGTCAACCACTAAAGTGTATCCTAAAGGATAGAAACTCATGTTTCTAGTATTAGTTGCTAAATTAATTTTGGTGAAACTCCTCATGATCAACCTGTTGGATCACCAGATACTATGTAAAAAGGTTAAACTCTGAATGTTTACACCTAGTGAAGCAGAGTCTGACCCAGATCTCAACCCTGACCTTGTGTGGAAGAGACGGAGAGAGGGGTGTGGATTTCCTCAGTCATCAGTGTTAATGAGGGTGTTAATGACAGTCAGTCCGCGTTGAATAATTGATGCAAGAACAGGTGCCTGTCAAAGAGTTTGTGAAGCTGACTCACATTGTCGATGGCCCTGAGCCGGAGTCCCACCTTCCCGTCCTGGTCCTTACAGAGGATAATCTCCCGCAGCCCTTGGCGGATCTCTGCCCTCCTGATGCCAACATCTGCCCCCGTGACAGGTCGCACCATCCCCCCAACACCTGAGCTGGAGGGAACTGCCACTTGCTGAGGAGGGGAGGACAGAAGACAGGCAGCAAGGGAGGTGAGAAAGTGGAGAGGTGGGATGACAAAGAACAAGAGGGAAATTGAGTGAGGGAGAGGTGAGAGGAAGAACACATTAAAGAGGCATGTTACATTTAAATTCAGCTGAGATAAAAAGGAATACTGCATCAAAAAGAGGTATGTGGGAGGATTCAGTTTCATCTCCTCCTCCACCCGTGAATGAGATCAGGAAATCTTTAGGCACTGCTGCTGAAAACTTCATCATTAACATGCTTTGCACGAACAATGTAGAAATTAAAAACATTAGAAAAAACAATGGTTGAGGTGAAGATATCAGCAAATGGCAGAGAACACAGATGGTTAAATGCCAACTGACAAGCTAGGGTGCTGTGAGAGCCTTGACATCTGCAGGATGTGCATGTACACATACACACACGCAGTTGGAGGGGAGTGAAGAGCTCACACCCTCCTACACACACTGCTCCAGGCCTGCAGTGAGTCATTCAGTAATGTGGATCTCCAGGAACAGAACACTGTTATGCTCTGATATGCCTACCAAAAACAGGTTTTTAATCACTGAGGACTGATGGTTTGAAGTGAGATGCTTTAATGTGACCTGAAACTCAAGATGTCTTTTTTCAATAATATGGGTCTTGTCTTGTTTTTGATCCAAATTCTAAAAACAACAAGTTTTAAATGGAATGAAGATGTCAGAGGGGAACTTCACTGAATTCACACATCAAAGTGTGTTTCAAAATGTTGGGAAGTCCTACTGCACCTGTATTAAACCTCTAGTGTCTCCCGAGGGAGCTATGTGAAGTCAGATAAATGTCCTCAAGTGAAGCCATTTGAATCAGCGTCAGCTGGGGCTGAAAACTACAAGTCTGAATATGAAAACAATCTGGGCGTGTGGAGTTAGAGAGATGTGAGCTAACCGGACGTCTGTACCCGGCTCTTCATCTCTGCCGCAGGCTAGAGGCTCCAGACTACATTAGCCACTACTAGCATAACATACCTGAATGTCAGACCGAACTGTCGCTGGTCAGGTTGCATTGTGGGTAATGTAGGTACCAGGCTTTTACAAGGAAGTCTTTCAGCCCTTTTTTAAACTGTCTGTCATGTCTCTGATAATTGAGCCTCAGTTTATTAGCATTCGTGCTTACAGTTAACAACTGAATAGAAGCAGAATTTACAAAAACAGAAATACATCTATACATGATTATACATTACAATGTCAAGAGTGCAATGCTAAACCAGCAGAGCACTCTTTTAATAATGTAGCCACACTTTCAGAAGTTTGCATCTATGGACACACATCCCCAGGACACGCACAAACACTCACATTATCAGCCACAGGCAACAGGGCCAGGTTCCTCTGGACTTCATCACTGTTGAGGGCCAGACCCATGTAGTCTCCCAGCTCCTCCAGGTTTGGGTACAGGCCTAGGAGAATCGAGAGAGAGGACATTTAACATTTTATTAAATGTTACATAATAAATAAATGAGTACAAATGGTAATAGTGTACATACTGTGTGTATGTCTTGGTAAAACCCAGCCTCAACTTCCTGCCCAGAGTTTTTATTTGCACTTCCACTAAACTGCAGCACTGAAGACATGTCAGTTAGTCTCCATCTGGTTGTACATTTTGTACTGTTTTTGAAATTTTGAAGTCACAGGTGTGTAAACATTGTTATATTAGTCTCACCTAAGTTGTCTTTTTGGCTGATCTCATTTTTTCCCACTCTTCATATTTTATTGATGCCGTCCATCATTGGAAGAATGCTGATAATGAGCACTCTGTGTTGCAGTGCAGTAAAACTTTCCTGGCATCAGTATTCAGTTCCTTGCTATGATGGAAAGGCCACTATAATCTCTAAAGCCTCTTTCACACAAAGTTCTTGGTAAATTACTGGGATAACCCTTCAGGCACCACTAGTGATTTTCACTATTCACACATTCAGGAACATTGAGGTCATGCACCTTTTCACATGTCATGGCAATGGCAGAATAGATGGGACCAGGGACAATCCAGCAGATGGTGGTAATGTCACTCCTGCGGATGCTAACCACAATGTGGAGATTCAAATATGTCATCAGCAGAGCCTTGTGATGGGTTTGCTCACTCCACATGAAAGCTTCTTTTGTCAGATGTACTAAACGTTTTACATCAGGAATGGGGAACCTCCAGGCCATATATAGACTGCCAGACTGTTTGATCCGGCCCACAAGATAATTCATAAACTCGAAAAATTGCTTTTTTCAGTCGTAAAGAAAATAACATAGTAGTAGGCTACTTTATGGTTCTGAGCAGCCCCTGAATGCAACATGCATGAAGCGGTTGACATCAAGTCAATGCACCACGGTGCCTGTCAACAAAACAAAAGTAGAAGCAGAGTGTTGTGCTTTCCAAAAGAAATGGACAAACGATTATTTTTATGTTGAAGTCAAAGTAAAGTGTGCCCAAGTGATTTTATGGGTATGTGCACACAGTGATGACAATCTCAACAACAAATGTGATTGCATAAAGTTAATGTTATTCAGCAGCGTTTGGCTGCCCGACAAGCAGCTTTCACAGACCACATTCTGACAGAGGCAGTGTTATGCAGGCAAGTTCTGTGGTGAGCGAGCTCATAGCTAAGAAGCTGAAACCTCATTCTGAAGGAGAATTTGTGAAGGAGAGCCTTGATGCTGCTGTGGTGTCAGTTTGTCTGGAATAATTCATAGAGATGAAGAGAAAGCTGACATGGAAACATACTGTACGTGCTTGTCCCTGCAATGTTACTGCTTTCATTCACAACACAGACGTATTGGCATGTTCCCTGAAACACTGCCGCTCACACATGGCCTGAGTGTACCCCTCTGTCTTCTTGTTACTGTAGCATCATTAATACATAAATATAAAAAGTTTTTATGCAAATTGGTAATACCTTCCTAGTGTATGAGTCATGACACCCTCAGGAGGTAGAGTAGCAGCCTTTTCTTTTCTTTTCTTTTCCGATAATCTCAAAATGTGGGGAAGCAACAAAGAGGTTCGTGAAAAGTGGAAAATAAGCACAAGTTAAATCTGCCAGTGGCTACAAAGTGACATACATGAATATGCATGTTGGCTGGTTATTTAGAATTTACTTGTTCTTATGTGCTTAGCAAATACCCAGAAGGCTCCATGTGTGTCAGTGAAAAAAAAGAATGGCAGTATATGGTTTGGCTGGGGCAAAGCCCAAAGAGTCCTGCGTTTGGGAATGACTAGATGCTTTTTCCACACTGTTCCACCACCAACTATACATTGCCTTTTAACTTCCTATCTACACAGTGGGAATGTGTCACTCTGAGAAGGTTGATGGCTGCTGTTTACTGTCACCTTGCACCTGCATTTTACCACAATTAACACACACTGCCACGAACAGAGAAAGACTTTCTTCCAACAGTCTTACAAATATTAACCACAGCCAGCATAGTGGCTCTTATCAGATCAGTTCTCCTACCTAGTGCTGAATTCAGCTAGTAACATTATTATACTTAACAGTCATGATAAGTGGTCAGAATGTGCTGATATTGTGCTTTTAGCCTAGCTAGCGGAATGACTTTATGGATGTTAATGTTGGTCGCTCCACCACTTCGGTCCAGACTGACATCTCTCAACAACTATTGGATGGATTGGTATGAAATTCTGTACACACACTGATGGTGTCTGGAGGATACATCCTGATGTCTTTAGAGATCACCTGACTTGTTCCTTTAGAGCAACCAGCTGGTTGACATTTTTGGCTGTTTGGGATATATCTGAACAACTTTGGAACAGACCTGTTTGTCTCAGGATGAACTGTAATGAATTTGGTGACCTTGTAACTTCTCGTGCAGCACCATGATCTGGCAAAAACTGAATTTTGTCCAATACTACGTTTCATCAGCCTCAGATGTACTGAGAGGAAATTTGTTTACATTCCATCAGATGTCTGTATGTATTTCAACACATAAGATAAAAACAAGAGAAAATGATAGAAGCATGCATTTCTTGATACATCCAGTACTCCTGCACTAGGCCCTAATACAAAAACAATAAATAAATGTAATTCTCTCCAAAAACTGAGAAATCCTTGTAATAACAGTCACTCTCTCATTTTCCTCATTTATGTTTTTGTGCTCTCGTGTTTCATCAGCATCTCTGTCACTGAACTCTCCCACACACGGCTGCTCCACATCAACCCACATACACAAATCCAAAAAAAAAAAAGGCTTGGCTAACTCTGCCCTTTTGTTCAATTCAACACTATTTAACCGTTCTTGCAATTTAGCCCTCCTCACCTGACCCCTTTCTTCTCAAAAGTTTATCTTGAGCTACAGTTTCTACTTCAAACATCTGTCAGTCCATGAGGATCTGGATTCATATCTCCTGAGAAAATCCACTAGCTGACTCAGAGTCTGGCTCACCGTCCCCCTTCACCTCCCTCTGTTTCTCCACTCCACACCCCTCTGTCTTCTAGCTCACCCTTACATCCCCGGGTCTCTCCCTCCTCCCTCCCACCCTCCTTTTCAAATCAACTCCTCCTCCTCTCTCTTTTCCCATCATGCCCTGTCCCAGCACAACTGCCAGTGCCAGTCTCCATGGTGACTCATAGCTAGTTCTGCTGAGGTAAAAACAAAAGACCAAAAGCCCACAGGACTTTGCATCCAAACAGAGAAGAGAGAAACTGAATGAGTGGGAGAAAGGAAAAGGGGGAGAAGTAAGTGAAAATCAGTAGAAAAGTGGCCCCTTATCCATCATTTACCCACGTTTTATCTTTGCCTGCTTTCTCTCTCTTTTCTTTCATGTCACTCTGGCTTACTGCAGAGTTCACGTCTACTTTCACACAAACTCACTAATACAATGAGAGAAAATGAAATAGAGACTCACAGACACTGAGCAAAAGAGAGAGAAATCATAGCCGGTGTGGAGGGCCCATTCACTGCTGTTATTGTCCAAATACCCCAAAACTCCTCCTCCCATCACAGTCCTCACTTCAGTTGTCTTTATCCTTTCCTAATATTCCAGAACTGGTTTCTTCCAAAGAATAGCACAGGCTCAGAAGCACGGACCCCCCACACACAGAGACAAAATGACAAAAAAAAAAAAAAAAAGCAGATACCAGTGATGGTCTTTCTGCTACAAAAAATGTTTTTTTTTCCTAAAGGCAGACTAGTTTGTAAATTAATAAACAGATACAATCCCCTCTAAAAACTTTCAATAGTGTATGTGAGACTCACTTGATCCTGGCATCCCAGCAGTGGCAAGCTGAGGCTGGTAGGTTCCCTCAGTGATGGCTGGCATGGGGGTGGTAGTCTGGGCAAACTGGGCCTGGGCCTAGAAAGCGATCAGACAAAACAGTCAACTGGAAGTGTACATGGACAGAAAATGGTAAATACTGGATGAAAGGCAACTGTCAACAGCACAACACAAGAGAAATGATTGAAGTGGGAAACATGAATCTTCATTAGAAATGGATGTCATTTTAAAAAAATATTAACACTGAAGCCTTGAATAGATGGTTTTAAACAGTGTACTTTCACACACTTCAAAATGAAGCGGGGGTACACTGAGCCTACACAATACAAGTAAGGATAATCAGATTAAGTGATTGCAGAATATTTTTCCCCCACAACAATGCACAGGGGCAACAAATGACGTCTTCAATAACATTCAATGAGATGCTACAATGACAAAGTTCCAGGGGTACTCTGAGTAATCTGTGTGTATTTCAATGCCCTGCAAGTTGCTGTATTTGCTACATTTCTCAGCTTTACAGGTCGGAATCATATTTGCTTTTTGCAAACATCTAGTTTACTGTACAGATGATCAAAAGTACTAAGCTGATCCTGACCATACTTGCCTTGATAACCTTGTCGACCTTGAGGTCCTCCAGGGATGGATACAGGGACATCCTGAGGAGAAAACACAAACAGCTGTGAGGGAAGGACCTTGAGAAAGGCAAAGCTGTACGGGACAACAAACCAGCCACATAAGCCTCATCAGACTATTGACTGGGATAAGCTCACATAACTTCATATTACCCATTACCTTTATACTCCATGAATCCATTAGGCTATAATTTATATCAATATTGAGTTAAATGACTTCCTGTGATGTGCTAGTGCTGATTATTGTACTGCCAATTAAAACCAACCATGTGGCTGCATGCAGTTTTCAGCAACATGCTTCTGTTTCTGGACTGAAAAAACCAAAACAATGCTGTTACCTAACCAGAATTAGATGGCAGAGAGATGAAATAACATGAGTGACTGATGAAGAAACATTCAGAAAGCAAAATGAGCCAGCGCTACAACACCTGAGAATGCTTGACATGCATTGAGCAGGTAGCCATTTCATCCAAGATAAACTTCCAAATCAGGTTGCATCACAAACACATCAGAGGAGACAGAAACGTCAATAAATGAACAAGTCAGAAGTCAGAGCTGAAGCGATTAGTCAGTTGACAGAAAATTAATCACAACTATTCTGATAACTGATCCATAATTTCAGTAATTTTTCAACCAAAAATGCCAAACAATCTCTGATTGCAGCTTCTCTGGTGTGAAAATTCCTTTTTCTTTTGTCTTGTGTTTGTCTAATGTTACGACAATTAAACAACATAAAAGTAAAGTACAGCTAGGGTTTGTCAAAATGAATAAAATCCATTATTGAAATATATCATGGTATAATGATTTAAATCTCAGGAAATTGTTGCTAGGCAAATTTGTATCATCTCACGGTCTTATATCATCATAAACATCAATGTTGCATTCACACACAGCATTTGGGTGAGTGACAAACACAACATAATTAAGGAGATTCAGTGCGGAAATAATCCGTGGACCCGGTTAACTTTCATAAAAACACATTTCAGCACTGACAGCAAAGCTCCAGAAATAGAACAGCAGCACAAGCTGCCACAACATGTCAGCTACTGGACGGCTGCACACATTGATACTTTCCTTATGTGTATAGCACAATGACAATAATAGGGGCACTTATTCTGATGTGTATCATGACTTTGTGACATCACAGTTGATCACTTCACTCTGGCACCACGTCATCTTACCGTCTTATGATGGGTGTGCCTGTTGACTTCAACCTTGTGTGGTACATTTGACATCTTTCTATTTTATTCATCTACTCTTGTTCAAGCTCAGCTGCATAGTGAAACTGCACTTCGACATGGTTTTCAAGAGACAGCTTTCTGTTGAAATTATTGCTAAGATATTAGACTGAAAAACACTTTGGTGTGTACATACAGGTGACGTGTGAAGTACAGGCTGCCACAAAACATAATACAAGAGTAAACATGGGTGGAGGGGAAAAAACATGTCAGTGTAAAGACAAAGGTTAATTACGAAAGAAGAATTCATTATGACAACACAAAAACAAAACAGCAGCCTGAAGGAGGAAGAGGAAACGAAAGACAAATGTCAGTCAGCTGACCGAGTTTATCCAGTGCAGCAGAACAGGTTGAGACACACAGTAGTGCCATGACAGGTAATAAACAGGTATGTTTGAGTCTGGCTGCTTCTCGAGCACACTGATTACATCTAGTGGTAACGTTAAAAATAGTAGTGGCCTAAGGCATACACAACACAAATCAATCTACTAATTAGTTTTTTGATCATTTGGTCTATAAAATGTGAGGAAAGTGTGAAAATGCAAAAACAAGTTCCCAGAGTCCAAGAGGACATCTTCAAATGTCTTACTCTGTCTGACTGACAGTCCAAAACTCCAAGACCAGGACCTCATGGTTTTTTTTGCCATTTTTGGCCTGAAACATTACTCACTATTTAACAACTTATCGATTATCAGCTAATCGTTGTAGCTCTGCTCTGATACAGACTGCAACACCTCCACTCAGGGTATGTTGTAATACCGATCTAATCCAAAAAAAAAAAGGGCAATCTTTTTCCGAAACTGTATTTTACTCAATATGTGACCTGGATGTTGACTGTGTTTTCTTCTTAAACAACATCCCTATCTCCCTTTCTTGATAAGTCCACCCTCCTCTTTATTGATCTTATCTTCTTCAAATGACTGGGAACTTCCTGCAGTAACTGCAATGTGCTTATACTCTGTACTCCAAATAAAGTTACTTGAACTTGAAATATCTGTATACCTCACTGCACAGAACTTTTTTTAATGTATGTCATATGAGGCCAAACTGAGCGGGTGACTGGCCATGACTGAATGAATGAACTGATGATAATGGCAAAGAAACTGTATTTAATGTGGATTGGTCATGTCATGGCCAATATGACCTGCTTGGCAAGATCAGTATCGACACATACACCAATCCAGTTTATCGGGTCAGTAAGTCCTAAAATATAGCCAAAAATGCCAAAACATTGTCCTAAAAAGCAAACTGATTGCACTTTTATCTTTCCAATCCTTCTATATTTGGATGGAAAAAGTCACAAGGACAGAAGCGTCACGGATTTCTTACCCATTTTCTTCAACACACTTTAACAACTGTGTCAAAATCACAAGCCATGTGAACACATCAATTACTCAATAAGGAAAAGGAAAATAAAGTGAGGAGGATGACAGAATAATACAAAAACCAGCAGACACTAGGACCGACCTCCAAACGCACTATGAAAATTCAATAATCCACTGGTAGACATGACAAAGACAAAAGCCAGATATACAAGAAAACAAAACACAAGTCAAGAAAAAGACATTGACCCCCCCCCCCCATATGGATGAATCCCATCGAATATCAATTCCAAAAAAAGCTAATATACCATACTGTGCAATAATACTACTAAAATTAGTAACAATAACAACATCCAAAAACTCTATTTAAAGGAGTTCAAAACATCTCAAACATGAGATCCCCCTGATATGTCATGGGCACACAGTGGTCAGATATGTGGGCAAACATTCATTTTAACACCAGTAAGCAAAAAACGCACAGTCTTTAAAATAAACACTTAACCTCAACATCTCACTCTCCCTGCTACTCCAGCCTCTACTTCATTCTGCTATTCTCAGTCCTCACAGACAAGTGCATCATTGTGTCAGTGGACACAGAGAGGCATTTTAATACCTTCCAGTGTTTACTTTTCAGCTGTGTTTGTTTGCTCGCTTTATATTCCTCCCTCATTCAGACTAGCCGGCCGGAGGTATGACTGAATAAGCCTGGAAAAAATGAGTGTTTGGTCGGCTCTTGCCATGACATAACCTAATCCTTGAGTCACTTCTGCAACCGCAGTTCAAATGGAAGTGGACAAGTGACGCTCTTTGAAATGTTAAAAATGTACATTTCCTATATGTAGCACAGCATTTTGCCTTGAATTCACCCATTCACACACACAAGCCAAGGCACTCTCTGGCCATCAGGGGCAACTCGGGGTTCAGTGTCTTGCTCAAGGACACTTTGACATAAATGCATCGTTTTACTGAGAACAGTTCATCACTGTGGTGTTCACTGCTGCTCTGCATGATAACTGTTAGCAAAGCAAAAGCTTTGGTGAAAACTGGAAAGGACAGAGAGGGGCTAACTTCAGTAAGCCTGAACGAATGAGTTATATACAAGAATGTGGTCTTCTTGGCAGCTTACTCCGGTCTATTGACATGGCTGGGAAAGGCACAGAGGGAGTGGGAAGCAGGAGGAGGAGGAGGAGGTGGAGGAGTGACAACGATGAAAAGGAAACACAGGTCCGTAATGCTTTGAACTGACCCACACCCTTCCTGCTCTAGCCATATTAGCCACACTATATTAAATTAATTCGGAAATTAGAGGCAAATAACGCAACGTTACCGTCAGCGATCCTTAATAAACTCTCAACATGAGCTCCTGCGTTAACGTTTAATACATGTACTATATTTGTCTCAGCTAGGGTTTTAGTGATGTTAGCTGTCTTATAATAGATTAGCTGTTTCAATTATATTCTAATACCAAGAAAACGTCTGTGTATAATTTTAGTGAGGTACTAACGTTACTGTCATATGACCCGTTAAGTTACGACATGACAATGTTGCAAACCAACGCTGCTAACGTTTCGGTGTCTCACTGCACAGTCATGAATATTTGACCAACCCCACCACTGCTAGCATGATTAAACACACAGATCTTGTATTTAGCTGAAATTAGCAAATACGGTAAGGCATGTGGATGAATGCAAAATTAGTGCCTTTAGCTGAATCCTTGAGAGGACCGTCTTTGTTCCGTTAACACACAACAGGGAAGCGACCAGCTAGCCGTAATGTTAGCTTGATAGGTAAGCGTGAGCTGAATGTAAGACTTCCGGCTTGGGAGGGTTTGGTACGGCGTTAGCTCCAGACGCACTCACCTTTAATGCCTTGGTCGTAAAATCAGCTGAAAAACTTGGGAATGTCAGACAGCAGCAAACTCCTTTATTTTCCCGTCGCTCTCTTCGTCGCTGAAACACCAGTGAAGGGGATTTCTGGAAAGTGATGTCACTGCTGGCTTCCTGCTCCTGCAAACCACGCCAATCAATGTTGACGTCGTAGGCCACGCCTCGTATCGGTCACATGACCTCTGACCCGCCGCTACTGTGGGGTGACCAATGAAGGCCCGCTGTGACTGGACTAGACCTCACTTGATAATAGCCGATTAAGTGTTGTTTTATTATTAACAGATAATAAACTGCGGAAAGATAACGCGCAAACATTAGAAAAACAAAAAACAAACACATCTCTTATGGCGAGCTCCATCAGACTGCTGATGAACGAGTGGGGCAGGGACTCGCGCTAACAATAAGGCATCACTAAAAACTGTCGCAGCATTAAACTACAAATACAGAACAATCTGCACTGCTCTATTAAAAATGCTGTTCTTAACAATCGTGAACGTACGTGTATTAAAGTGAGTATACAACAGTATAAACAAACATCTTTTTTTTTTCTTTTACACCAATAGAGGCACAGATCAGACATCAATACAATGGAATACATGCCTATTCAATACTCCTCTCCTTCTTCTTCCTCAGTACTATCAGTGCCAACCTCCTCCACTGTCTCCTTGAAGAAGAGTTTTCCAGTCCTCACTGCAGTCGAAGCTTGATGGTTAACAAACGTGCACACTGACTCAAATTGAAATGTTTTGAGATTTCTCATTAGCAATAAAACCAAATTTGGTCCTGCATGTTGTCATGTGATGTATGTTTGTTGGTGTAGAGCAAACTATCAAACTAAGTCTATGGTTTGCTCATTGGATTACATGAAGTGGGCCAAGATTCACAGTTTAGATTTGGAAAGATTCATACAGATTTTGAATTCTTTAAAAAGAAAAAGTTACATGACCAACACTGACAACTTCATGCCTTTCAGGAACTTTATTGACAACAAATACAACAGATAAGAACACTATTTAACACTATTTAGAATAAAAATCCAATTCTAACATTTTTAACACATTTTTAAGGTGGCCGAAAAAGGCAAACGCACTGCAAACGGCAAAACGCTGCAAACACAGGAATGATGCAAAACCATGTGTTTCCTGCGTTTGCAGCGTTTTGCCGTGTGTGACACGTTTGCCCTTGTCGGCCACCGTACATTTTAAAACCATTTAATACAGTAACAGACAAAACCAGGAAAAAAAAACATTTTTTTAACACATTTTAGAACCAGTGTAATCTTTTTAATACTCCTCTCCATCACCCTCTCCCTCACCCCCAAGGTAGTCGATTCCAACCTCCTCATAATCCTTTTCTAGAGCTGCCATATCCTCTTTTTTAATACTCCTCTCCTTCCTCCTCTCCCTCACCCCCAAGGTAGTCCATTCCAACCTCCTCATAATCCTTCCCCAGAGCTGCCATATCCTCTCTGGCCTCAGAGAACTCTCCCTCCTCCATCCCCTCACCCACATACCAGTGGACAAAGGCACGCTTACCGAACATCAGATCAAACTTGTGGTCAAGGTGAGCCCAGGCCTCGGCAGTAGCAGTGGTGTTGCTCATCGTGCACACAGCCTTCTGGACCTTGGCCAGGTCTCCACCGGGAACGACAGTGGGCGGCTGGTAGTTGATGCTGACCTTGAAACCAGTGGGGCACCAGTCCACAAACCGGATGGAGCGCTTGGTCTTGATGGCGGCAATGGCAGCATTTACATCTTTGGGCATCACATCACCACGATACAGCAGGCAACAAGCCATGTACTTGCCGTGGCGAGTGTCTCATTTCACCATCTGATTGGCTGGCTCGAAACAGCTGTTAGTTATTTGAGCCACTGAGAGCTGCTCATGGTAAGCCTTTTCAGCAGAAATGATGGGTGCATAGCTGGCCACAGGGAAGTGGATACAGGGATATGGCACCAAGTTGGTCTGGAACTCTGCCAGATCCACATTGAGGGCACCATCAAAATGAAGTCACAGAGGACACAACCTGAGTGACCAGCCTGTTCAGGTAGGTGTAAATGGGACGCTCGAGGTCAAGATTCCTGCAGCAGATATTGTAGAGGGCCTTGTTGTCCACCATGAAGGCGCAGTCACAGTGCTCCAGGGTGGAGTGGGTGGTAAGGACGGAGTTGTAGGGCTCCACCACCGCGGTGGACACCTGTGGAGCTGGGTAGATGGAGAACTGCAACTTGGACTTCTTGCCGTACTCCTGAGACAGACGCTCCACCAGCAGGGAGGTGAAACCAGAGCCGGTGCCACCTCCGAGGCTGTGGTAAATCAGGAAGCCTTGAAGGCCAGTGCACTGGTCAGCCTGGGGACAGAGAGGGAGAGACAACGATCACATGTCAGATACAGTTCTGTCTTTTCATCTCATATTCTGGAGCAAAAGCTGCTCTGACTGTATACGCACCACTTTGCGGATCCTGTCCATCACCAGGTCGATGATCTCTGTGCCGATGGTGTAGTATCCACGGGTGTAGTTGTTGGCAGCATCCTCCTTCCCACTGATCAGCTGACCAGAGTGGAACAGCCGGCGGTAGGTCCCTGTGCGCACCTCATCTAAGAAAATGACCGTAAATTATAGGAGGGTTTGAAAAACTGGGGGAAGAATAAAACATAACAAAATAGCAACAATTATATTTTTTCTACAACTCCTCTCATTTCATTTTACCGTGGGCTCCAGGTCCACAAAAACAGCTCTGGCACTGTGCATTCCAGCTTCTGTCTCATTGAAGAAGGTGTTGAAGGAATCATCTCCTCCTCCAAGAGTCTTGTTACTGAGTATCTGTCCGTCTGGCACCATCCCATGTTCGTGACAAAAAAGCTCCCAGCAGGCATTGCCAATCTGGACACCAGCCTGACCCACGTGGATGGAGATACACTCACGCTGGAGGAAAACAAAGACAATTTGTAACATTCAGCATTCATTTTCGACAGACATTTCTATACATTTCAACCATTTCTAATTACGTGCTTCAGATTATACATCATATGTTTAAGATAGCTCAAAATCTAAGATTATCATCATGACAAAGTCACCTGACACATACTGCACATTTATTCTCATTTTGGGATATAATTAATGAAGATATATTTAAGACAGAAAAAAATGTCATGCTGAGAAAATCCTTAAACAAGATCTCTGGAGGAACATAATTTCAATTACACATCAAGTGTTTGATGCAATGATTTTATTACAAACATCTGGTTGCAGTCAGGCCCTTTAAATAGGTGGTAAGGCAGAGGAATATGACAAGGCTACTGATGTAACCCAACTGGGTATGTCAGTGTGTGCAGGAAAGCCTACAAGTGTGACTAAAATTTAATTTATAGGTCAAACCTTTTCCATTAGAAAGAACACAACAAGAAATTAAATAAATGCCACTTTAACAGCCGAATAAAGCATAATCAAAGCAGACAACACAGAGATAGCCAAACAATATAAAGTCCATATTAGCTGCTGGTACAAGCACACACATTAAAGCAAAGAGAGCTGTATGGGTTTTACACACTGCATAGTGTGCACACAATGTTCTGTTGCTAGGCAACAGCAGTTTCGGACATCCCTCTGTAGTTGTTGGATTCATCTGTCTGAACATCAATCTGAGCCATGTGCACCACCAAATCCTCAACAATATGCTCTTGGTTCAAATCATTTGGAGTCCATGCTCAGTTCTTGTTATATCAAGATCACTCAGCCTGTGTCCCAATATAACCAGTTCACTCAGGATACCACCAGGAAACGGCTCCCTCCCTGTTTTTTTTCTCGACTTTTTTTCTGTTCAAGCCTCACGTGATTGATCAACAACATGATGTGTGGTGGCTTCTGTGTGTACTACTGAGCAAGGGGAGAGGGGCGGGGGTTACAGACAAGGCGCGCACACACGCACACAGACACACACACCTACGCCAAGAAATGCTGAATAAAATAAATATTTTAATTTGTACGAATTTATGTCTCATTTATCAGATCAGATCCCCGTCCCCACCCCAACCCCACCGCCACCGCCAATATCTCTCTCTGGATTTAGTTAAAAACTTGAGAGCCCGGATTTTGGCGTTTAGCAATGCTACGACCAACACCGGCCGTTGTACCATAGTCTGTTCAGTTTGTGGTCACATCTCTCCACTATCCGCGAAAATAAACCACTGAAGTGAAACGTCTGTGTTGTTAAAGTAAAGTCACCTGCGTATCACACACACTCCACCACTTACCACAAGACTTGCAAGTGAACGTTAGCAGAAGCTAAACGTACAGCTTGTAGCTAGCTAGCTAGTTTAAGCTAAAACGACGTTAGATTAAACTGATAACTGACACAGGCTGTTCGCTTGGTAAAACCTGATTAAATCAAAAATGAAACTCTGCATTATTCCCTACTCACCATGTTTCCTGACACCCGGTCTCCTTAGCTCTGTGCGTTGAAATGCGAAAAAACAGGAATCTCACTGTCCCGACTTTCTATGAGAGATATGACTGCGATATGAGTTTTATATAGTTTAGTCCCTTGCGCGGGAAAAGAACAGCGGAATTCGATTGGTTGAAAGAGACCGTCAACAACATGATGTGAGGTAGTTTCCATAGACATAAGTGTAGACACCGCATCGACCGCTACTGCCTATTGGCGCTGAGGAGCCGTGGGGCCGCCATCTTGGACCGGTCACCCGCTCCACTCAGTGCTGTTTGGCAGGCGCAATGAAGTGTCAGCGCATTTAATCCATCGTAACTCTCTGAATACTAAATTGATTTTCACGCGTTTTTTTTTTTTTTTTTTGCTGAAAACGTCATACATGTAGCTATGATACAGGGGAAATGCTTCGGCGTATTTTAATATTCATAGTGGGATTAATAGTAATAGAATATTCTGATATAGCCTAGAATGTAGACAGGTATTTTGCAAACACACACACACACACACACACACACACACACACACACACAAACTATTTTGATAATTTGAAGAGACAATATATGATCAGGCTATATATAAGTATTTACATATATAAACAAAATACTGACTAATCAATACATTATAATCCTATATGAAACATAAAAATAGATAGACGTTATATATCAGAGAAAATGAAAATATATATAAATCATACAGAGTTTCAATATCATTCATATATACAATAGATAAAAGTTATATATCAGAGAAAATCATAATATAAATCATATATGGAGTATCAATATAATTCATACATATATATATATAAAAGTTAGATATCAGAAAATGATAATATATATATATCACATAGAGTATCAATATACTTCATATCAGGTCAGAGAGAGAAAGAGAGAGTTCCAAGGCTGTACAAAGCAGAGAGAATAAAATGTAATGTAAATATAAATTCTCAAGTTAACACACGTTAACACAAGAACATGACATCCCCGCCCCAAACCACATTTACACATGTACAAACTTGCTCATGAAAGTTTTATAGCTAAAACCCCTGAAAGAGGACTGTTTTGCAGAGCTTCTTTCTCGTGCTCCCTTTCTGCAGGTCAAGAGAGGTGAGTTTGGCAATGTAGTGCAGCCTTATCTTGAGAAACGCAGACACAACCAATGAAAACAAGAATGATGGTTGTCGATACCAAACTGTGTCTCCTCAATGTGTTCCCCAAGCAGAAAAACATCCTCCGTTCCAATCTCCGCCTGGACGATGTGTGTGACTGTTGACACCTTTAGAGCTTGCTTTGTTGAAGCTTGGCAAATCACCCTCTCTGCAGCTAGTTCAGGCCAGGCTTGTCATCCATCGAACGCAGCCACCTGTAAAAAAAAAAATTGAGAACCAGCTATTGAACGTGTTTGCATCAGTAACATCCAAGAATTCAATTGGACAACATTAAGACTACCTTTGTAATGTATGTGGATGTGGGAGGGGAACATGTTGAGTATCTCTGAGGTACTTGTATGCCCCTGGACCATGTAGATGGAGCGTGACTGCAAACTCCCCATAGTCTTTTGTATACTCATGGCTCTGCTTTGCCATGAAGTCTATCTGAAGATCTGAAATTTTATGAGCAAAAATGAATAAGTCCCCTTCAGATAATAACTAAGGAGTTTAATAAAGAGTGTAAGAATAACATGTACATGAATTTCAAAGTGGTAATTGTTTTACCTGAGTAGAATTCAAGCCTCTCCTTGAGCTCTTCATTAATGAGGTTCTTTTCCCTCAAATCCCCCAAAAGACTCTCTACTATGGTCTTTGCCCTCTTTTCTCTGGCCATGGCGTTCTTCTTCTCTCACTCCAGACTTTCTACTCTTGCTTGGGCTTCATTGAGTCTCTCCTTAAGAGCGGTAGGAGAAGCAGGCAAAGCATAGCCATGATCCTATAGAGGGATGAACATGGTTTGAGTGATGTTTCACTTCACACACATCACTTTGACACCACTAGTGTATGGCTCACATTCTTTCTTATAGTCATCACCTGTCACCTGTCAAAGCCACTGCCAGCACCGTGTACATGCTGTGTGTGTGTGTGTGTGTGTGTGTGTGTGTGTGTGTGTGTGTCAGGAATGCATGTTCAACATGTCTTCAATTGCGTGTGAATGGGTTTATGTGTGAGTGTGTTTAATATGAGTGGCAGTGAACAAGTGAGATTTTAATATGTCCAGGACCATTATGATATGATGTTTACAGTAGAAATACTCACATCATTAGGCTGAGGTTGTGGGTATGAGGTTCCAGTTTCTGGATCGCCCTGGGAGGCCATGGACAGGCTCTCTTCAGCTCTTCTGGAGGTAGATGTAGTCCTGCCCTTTTCCGGCTAAAATGAAAAAGAATATACAGTGGTAAGTTTCTCACCCTGCCCTGTGATTGATAATAGAATATTTACACTTATGAATGCTAATAGCCTTATGATGATACACCTACTCTTTGGAGGTGAACTGGGAGGCTGAAGATGGATGGAATAAAACCATCTCTGAGCTGGACAATCTGACCTGTCCTATCAAAATCGCCCTGCTTAAAATGTTCACAGCAAAGCACTGGGGAATGATTTGCAGTGAATCCGTCCCTCCTCAAAGCCACTTCCCACTTCTTCCTTACATCTTTGTCTTTGGGAAACCTTCAAAATGAAAACGGGAGATTTGGGAGAATCTACACAAAAACATTTTACAAAGGAGGTCAAGCTTATTTTCTTCCTTCAAATTTCTTTCAACCTTTCTTCAACAAAACTCCTATTTTGATGCATAACTGTTGATAATGAACCAAAACTGCTAAAACTGTGAATAAGCTTGTTTGAAAACTATTCTACAGTCAGATGTTCAGCTGTCTGTATTTTTAAGTAAGTGGGGTGGGTATGAGACATGAGAGGTAGCTTACTGTTGTTAGGGTGAATTACATGTGAATAATAAAGTCTGTGCCACCTGTGTAAAATTCACTGGTCAATGTTATACCAGTAATATATGTTTTATTTCCACAATAGCATTTTTGTGTCAATTGTAATCTAAGTCAATATTATGGAATATGACTTATAAAGTCTCAGTTCATAGCTGGGTGAACAGCGGCATCAAACATAGCCTAGCTAACTGGCTACGATTTCGCTGGTGGGCATAAAGTACAGTAATATTCGATTCACAAAATACAACCAATAGTAATGTTCAATCTTACAGGTGAAAAGTAATCCCCTGTGCCCTGTTTTCGACGGTTTCATGCTTAATAGAGGAGCACTAAGCTATCAAATTTAAAACCGATGATACCAGATCTCTACAGAACAGAATGCAGATTTCATTATGGAAATCATGTACAAAAGGAGCCATCCAGTGTGGCTTATTTGGACTTTTTAATTGTTCAACTGTTTTCAGAAGCTGAGGAGTATTTGTAGGAGTAAAACTGGTGAAGGCTACCTTGTAAGTAATAGATAACATTTAAATGAAAATAGTGATGATTATTTATTGTTTTGTTGACCACTCAAAAATTTAGATTCAACCTTGACCATAGTCAAATCAAGTCACGTTTATTTATAGAGCACCTTTCATCATTATCAACATTTTATAAGCTACTTAAACCAAAAGTGTGTCTCTCTAAAACTCTACATTAGTTATGAGACACTTTGTCACTATGTTTAAAGTGGCTGTAGCTCCTGTCACTGTGTTGTTTTAAAAAGAAATTTTGATGCACTGAAGGCCTCTTGATGTTGTTTATCACCCTAATGGTGGAACATGATTATCTAATCACCATCAGATGTGTTACTATGGTGTGGCCTCTATAACATACCAATGCCTGGGTCTAACTATGATTGTGGCCACTTCTTTTCTACTCTTGAGCTCATTTGAAAACTACAAACATTAACTACAGTGCTTTACAGTGAAATAAAACAAGCAAATAAAACTTAAATAAAAACACAGGAATGGTCGAATTAAGGATACCGGCATACAGTAGACAAGAGGATATAAGTAAATTAATAAAAGCCTAGAATATGTTGATAAAATTATAGCACAAATATTATTTCAAAAGCAACAAATATAATACAAGTGTCATGTCTTCATGATGACAATTATAGGGTAAAGAAAAGAGATGGGTCTTTAGATGGGTTTTTGAAAATATCAGTGGAAGGGGAAGATTTCATTGTTAATCTCAAATTATTCCACAATTTAAGGCCAACAACTAAAGCGTAGGAAACATGTGTAGAGTAAATAAAATAGGGCCTAATATGGAGCCTTGTGGTACTCCACAGGAAATGGGTGCAGAGGAAGAGGACACATTATCAATTCTAACAGAGGTTGATCAGTCTTGGAGGTAGGAGGCAAACCACTGAAGACATTACCAAGAACATTCAGTCATGTAGTTGTAGTACAAATGTGAGGAGCATGACTGCAAATCCTGCCTCCTTTGAGAGCTGGCACAGCACTTAGCTGCCGATCGTGTCAAATCAAATGCTTTGACGAAAAAAGGTGAACTAAGATTCCTCACTAAATAAGTAGTTATACCACAGTGTATTCTCCAAAATATGAACATATCAAAAGTACTTATTGTCCAGACCGAGACAAGTGACTGCATTAAAGTTTGAGCAGCTTTTTAATGTTGTAGTCAAATTGGACACCTGCCCTGTGGCACACAAAATACCCCTGTTCTCTTTTTTGGTTGTATGTTATTTGATTAACTGCACATTTATTTTGGGATTTCCAACACAAAGGATATCACATATATAAATATCACTTCAGGCACTTGCTGGGTCATTATCTAATCTTTGTGGCCCTATCATTTAGAGGGGGGCTGTGTCCTAAGACTTCATTTTAGTGTCTATTGTGGTCACATGGTGCATACTCCTACATAAAGTGTGTTACAAATAATTAATCTAAAACTATGACAAGACGTGGGTAGTGTTCCAGTGGAGGTGTATGAATTGGTTTCCAGGACCTCAGGTATAATGTATAATGAAGGGGCTGGTGCAAAATGGCACAACAACAAAGTTTTTCTCTGGGGCCACTCAACATGTAAATCAGCCGATACTGTTGCTATTTCAACAACTAATCAATTTTTTTGATATGATTACATACTTTATATGTAAAAATGATTTCTGCAAAGTAACTAGCAACTTCAGCTGTCATGTCATGTCATTAAGATGTAATGTAAAAAGTGCAATATTTGCCCCCAAAAAAAGTTTAAATAAGCATCAAATACAAATACAAATATTACAAATGTCTCAAAACTGTACTTCTGCTCGGTACATAAGTAAACCTAATCAGTTACTTTCCACTGCTATTAATCAGCATGTGACTGCACTGGCTGTCTACAGTATGTTTCAGCTACCTGTGGATAAAGTGCTTCAAAATATTCAAACTGCACAATCTCCACTTGAAAAACAATTATTTTTAGTAACACGTTTCAAAAGTCAGCATGGTTTTTTCAACTATTCCATGAATGTAAAAGTTAAAAGGTATAAATACACATTTTCAATAAAACAAATATGATATGAAAAAAACTGCATAGGCAAGTGGAGAGCACTTCTTTTATTTTAAATATGTCATCATTGGTTTAGCCTGCATACAGTAACGTATCAGCAAATAACTACACAGTACAGAGGTGGACTGCTGCCTCACCAGTTGCAGCTTGACCAATATGTAACATCGATAGCCACGGTCAATATCTGACAGCCAGGCCAGCATATTACTTCATTTAAACTCCATTTAAAACTTCTTATTTGAGATACAAAACCACTAGGATGCCTGTGTGTCATCATTTTTTCTACCACAACACTTCACTTAGGCAGTGTGGTACTTTACTGCCACTGGCAAAAAAACAAAAACATTGTCTATCATCATAGGTTCAACACTAGCTTTGTTCATTCTCAGAGATAGGAAGTTGGCATCTGAAAAATACATGATTGTACTACTGTAGTTGTTACACAAAATAAGGTTGGGGAAGGTCACAATGTGACTGACTCCTCAACCCCCTTCTGCAAATTTCAAGCATTCCCCTTTTCTAAGAAAAAATAACAATCCAATTGATGTGTGTCAGCACAAATCCTGTCTTTGCACTGTTGACCTGTGTATGGCTTTAAATGGGGTTTAAAGACTCGGCAAGATGAGAAGGCAATGAGAATGTAAATTGGATGCAAAGCTTTCAACATGTACATACATACTAGGGTTTCCATCGGGCCTAGAACATGCAGACAGGGCAAGGTAGTAACCATGTCTCTGGTGAGAATATTTAGGCACACATCAGAACTATCTACAACTCTGGATGTCCTTTACGCCAATTACCCCTCTCTTGCTCACACGATTAACAATTTAAATGAAAAAGAAAACACAATGATACTACTGTATATAGAAATGAGCATTTTATATAGCAAACTCAGTTCCTGTGTTGCACCATTAAGGGCTCCCACGATTTGACATTTCATTTTAGGTAGCCACTAAATTCAACACAAACTCTTATCTCTCTGATAGAAACTCATTGCATTTGTTCTGATTTTAAGCTGGACAGGGATACAAATATGTGCTTTTAATTTTCTTTTCTACACTTTTTTGTTTCTGTAATATAACAAGCACCAGCTCTGAAACATTATAATACCAGTACGCATTGACTCATTAGAGATGAATGTCACCGCTAGTGGTTCATTGGTATTTTGTACTTCTCAGCGGAACCATGCACAACAAAAACTTCAAAAACAAAAAGAAAAGAGCAATTCAAAAAAACAAAAAAAAACAAACTCAAGATTAAGAACATGGAGGTTTGTAAGGTTATGGCCCATAGTTTTTAGGAGGAAGAATATGATGGAAAAATATAATTCACTCAGTCACAGAGACAAAATAACACAAACTGTCATAGATTGATGAAATAAGTAGTGGAACTATAGACTCAAGCCTCTTATAGAATCAAGTGCAGACTCTCCTAGCTTCTCCCCAGGCCACCCAGGTAGGAAGTCACCTGTGAAGATAACAAGATAGAAAACTCAGGATTAAGAACAAATAACATCATACATGAGGTGTACCTTGGAGCTCACAACCAAAGGGCCTAATCACACAGCTACTAAATCTCCACTTAATGCACTTATCTCA
The DNA here is from genome assembly GCA_037975065.1 of Chaetodon trifasciatus. Taxonomy (NCBI): domain Eukaryota; kingdom Metazoa; phylum Chordata; class Actinopteri; order Chaetodontiformes; family Chaetodontidae; genus Chaetodon; species Chaetodon trifasciatus. Next base: position 14,852,575 of record JBBMOE010000009.1, on the reverse strand, counting down.
ATTCAGGACTGTGAGTCAAGTGGGCTGGTACTACTGTAGGTACCACTGACTAGTGTGCAATCTAATGCATCAGTATGCAGTTAATTGGAGAATGTGCAGCAGCTAAAAGGCAGAACTAAAAACTGCCAGCTTTGTTGGCAAACAGGCAACATGGAAGTGACATTCTTATTTTCAGGTTCAGACTTTAATTTTGGGGGTCAACTAAAAAATGTTTACCTTTTTCAATGTTCAGAAAACACATTATTTTTCTCATTCCGCCTGTTGCTGCAGGACATTTACTGAGAAGCCCCTCACTCCAGCGCAACTTGGGCTGTTGCTCTATGCAGGCAAGGTTAAATGTTGCCCACATTGAGCAGCTCCCCCAGCCTTGCCTTCCCTTTTTTTAGGTGTTTTTTTTTGTGCCCCTGAGGTTCATGTCATCAAAAAATGTTGCACTATCCCGTCCTCTAATTCCTCAGTTTGTAAATCCTTGATTGCTTTCCTCACCTCCTCTCCTCATGTCTTAGTCCCTCTCACTTGAGATGGGAGTAGAGGAGGCAAGGAGAAGAGATGAGGAGAGAGGAGTCGAGGCAACAGGCATTTACCAAAAGGAACCATCCCCTCTTGGGAGCCGTCATTTTAAAGCAGCACCGATTAAATATGATGTGTGAATACCATGAACACTAGGATTTGTAAAGTCCACGGTTTGCACATTCCAGCTGTGCTCAGGCCTCTTTTATATGTCACAGGTGCTGAAAAAACTTCCACAAAGCACACACCTGTGCATTCTTGCTCACAGGTCCTCCATCAGGTCTGTACTCTCCTTGAGACAAATAAGTGTGGACACACAGTGGCTATTGGCACCAAAATTACTGGGCTAAGGTAAGGAAAAAAATCTCAGGGGGTGTGTCGCATAATGTAGTGGGTGTGTCATGTAGTCTGTGAGACTGCATCAAGACCCTTCTCCCTTGAGATGCATTTTAGGAACTGAGACATCCTTCAAGATGGTGCATTGAGATCGATTTCCGATTTCATTTTTCTGACCCAGTTTAAATGAAACCACATCGAGTTCTGTGTAATGAATGCGTAGGAAACTGCAGTACTCCTCCACAGCTGTGATGGGGCACACGGTGCAGTGAATTTAATAAATTTAACATTACTATTTATCAGTGTTGAGTAATGGGAAACATTAATTCTGAAGGAATATGAATTGACAACTTGAGTCAAGCAAAGAGGCTCTACTCTCTGGTTGTGTCTGTTATTGCACGATTGTGAGCTGTAGTTTCCCTCGTAAATACACCGACCTCTTCAGTGATCTGTCTGTGGGTTAGGCAGAGCAGACAGCCTGGGTGTCCGGGCTGCCTGCTCTGCTTTATCACTTCGCGCACGCAACATGGTTATTCACATTTTTTCCCTCCACCATAAACCACCAGGAGCATTTCATAAGCAGAGCATTTTGCCTGCCTAATTTTGTTTACTAGCTCAGATTTTGTTGATTTGATCATTTTTCCAGATTTTTTTTCTTCTACTTAAGTAGGCTTTGTTGATAAATGGTTTCTCCTTTTTTTTTTAGTTTGTTTTTATGATCAGGAGTCTGCACAGGGTGTTTTATTGGCTAGCTCACCAGCTTCATTAACTTGAATAGTAGCTGTGATAGTTGATTCTTCCAAATGCTAGAGGCGGTGGTTAGTCCAAAGCATTTGTGTTGTCTTCCTAGCCTTGCTTAAGTTACACATGCAGTTCAGGGGAACGGGATTGTAGCAGGTTGGACTAGCCTCACTGGGTAGCTATTAGTTTGTCTGGTTTCATTGAATTATGAGTCTGCTGAACGTTCCAATCGCAGTTCTCGCTTGGATTACCTGTCTGTAAGTGTAATTCAGGGGAACAGACTAGCAGGGTAACAGGGTAAATTGGATTGGCCAGGTTGGCTAGCTACTTGTTTCTCTGGTTATGTTTGTGATATAAGTCTACTAGAGTCTCTGATTCGTGTTCTCTGGCCTAGTCACAGTTGTGCCTCAGATTTCTGCGCCTGACCCCTTATCTTATTTAAACAATGCTGTTATGTGCCTGTTGTTGAGCTAAACTTCAGGCTAAGGATGACCATGAGTTGTGCCCCAAGTGTCTGGGAGTGGGCATCCTTAGGGATGCCATGTCTGACAGTTGTATTAATTGTAGCATTTGCAACTGCCAGAGAGAGAGGAAAGGGTACTGTCTGAAGTTGACCTTCCTCCCTCAGGGCTCACTTATAGAAGCTCTGGTTCCTTCAAATGGCCAGAGAAGTACAGAGGGAGGCCATGTGAGCAGCATGGTAGGAAGAGGAGCACACTCCCTCTTGCTGTAAGATCGAGGTCTTGTGATCTGAAGCATTCCAAAGCATTCCCCAACCTCCCCCACCCACCCCTTCGGTGGTTGTCTGGGACTGGGGATGGTGTGATATCGACAAGGATATCAAACTCTGTTTCAAGCCTATGGTCAGTGTTGTGCCTGAACGTGTTCATTGAATGATAGTTCATGAACTCGTTCATATTTTGGCCGAACGTGAACTGAACATACTGTATTACTGCCTGATGAATGTTACTATGAAGTTGTTCATTCTGGTGTCTGTGAACGGCATGCTCTCTCAGTTTAACTTCCTTCAATACAGTGCCGGAATTGTATAGACCCTTCCAGGCGAAAACCCGGCTACAACACACCGTAAACAACCTTAATATGTAGCGGAAAAAACACCTAATCTGGCAACACCAGCCACCAGTGTCGTAACGCCGCATGCGTCATCAAAACAAAAACCAGCATGGAGGCGACAGCAGCATGCGGTGAAAGCAGCAGCTGTTACTAGTGTGGACTGAATGGACAGCAACAAAGCCTTAAAGCAGCAATGGGGGGAAAAAAAAGAACAATGAACTAGTTCATTTTTAGAACGGTGAACTTAGTTCAAAATTTTGAATTATGAACTCTGAACTGAACTAGTTCATTTTAGAATTTGTGAACTGAACTTTGAACTAGTTCATGTAGAAAGTGAACTTTCCCAACACTGCCTATGAAAGTGCAAATACTCCCACAGCCTGTAAGTATGGAGGCTCGCGATGGCTCAGGGACTTCCCTGAGAGCCCTGAGAGCACCAGGCTGGTGAGGGAGCCTGTCTGTTGTAAGCAACATAGCGTGTGGCCCTGGCTAAGGCTGGATTGAATGATGCACCAGCTACTAAACTTGTGCGCAACCCGTTCTTTCGACGGACCCCAGAGACAGCCACACTCCTTGACGAAAAGGCCATCACGTAGTACATCCACATACACAGAACGATAGGTTTCAGTCCACACATTTCCTAATACCAATGAAAGACAATTCTCTTAGGCCTATACTAGATCTAAGGAGGATGAACAGGGACCTCCTAGTGGCCCCTCAGTGGCCACCGAGGATATGGTTCTCCACACTTCTTAGTCTGTTGGACATTTATCACTGGCAGATCCTAGAGAGTGTGGACCTCCTTTTCCAACTGGATGGGAGATATGGCATCTGTCTCCAGAACTCCTCTGGGTATGCCATTTAGGGGGACCAGCTATACTCAACTGACATGAGCCCTCAGTTTATGAGATCTTGCAGAGTGTGTCTTCCACAAGGATGGTGTATGGGAACTGTTGGGCTGCATTTTCTTCATGGTGCTGTGGTTAGACCCAGTCTCCTGCCCTTGACATGATATACTGCAGTACTTGCAGTCTCTTTTTGATGCTGGCTGGGCTGCCTAATCCTTGAAGGTGTATGTAGCAGCAATTTCTTTGAACCATTGATTGCAAGCCAGTTGGTGCACATTAGTGTGTAGCACAATTTCTGTGTGGTGCCAGGAGGCAACACACTCCCATGGTTGAGCATCCAATGGAATGCGACCTTCCACTGGTCCTGCAAGCCTTGAGCATGTTGCCCATGAGCATATGACTGGAGTCACCTTGAGAGAGATATCAATGAAACTGCTTTGATTTTGGCAGTTACAACGGCTGAGTGTGCAAGTGAACTCTTACCCAAACATATTGATCAAGCCATAGAACTGGAGGCATGCCATCCTCCATTTAGATCCAAGCTGGACAAGAGGGCCAATTTGCTGCGTCCAGTCCATGCATTGAGGCTGTACACTGAGGCAACACAGTGCTTAAGATGTTCAGACCAGATGTTTGTGTGCCACAGTGGAAGGAACAAGGGACCGGCACTGTATATACAAAGGCATTCCCAGTGGTTTGTTGAGACAATCAAACAGGCTTATGAAGTACCACCTAATCCTGCCACCTCAGATGTTATCTGTCATTCTATCAGGAGTGTGGCCATATCTTGGGCAGCAATGAGATGGATATCACTATCTGAGATCTGTGTGGCAGCATTCTGGATGCCTTGCACATTTTCAAGGTTTTATCACCACATAACCCAATGTGGCCTCAGTCCACGCTAGTGTCTACCGTTGGCTTCTCCAAGTTGACTGAACTGCACACTGCATTGAGGGGTACTTGCCTCTATTCGCCCTCCGTCTAAACCAGTCTGTTTTAGTGGCTTTAAGGCCACACAGGCAGGCACAGCCCACTAACTCCAAACACATGGTGTGGTGATGGTCATGTTTCCAGTCTTCCACATCTGCTCCGTGAGTGACTATGCAGCCAGAGAAACAGTGTACATGTTTCTGTCACAAACTGTCAGCTCAGCAATTATTCATAAAGTCTCTAAACCATTAACGTACATTCTTGTTTTAGTGTTTTCACAAGCAAATTTGTGAGAAGTGACCTACAGAGCCTTGTGAAGTAGCATGTCATCATTTACATGTAGCACAGTATATAATGTAAATACAGTAATTGTCAGGATGTGGGGGTGGAACATACGATATGAACAGGAGATGCGAAAGTATTTTTTTTTTGGTAAAGACACCTAATAAATTCACAAAAGTAATCAAAATAATTGAAAAGTGATGGCTGATGTAACTGGTGTTATCCTGACCCCACATTCATTACATCAGACCAGTGACACTTACTGCAACACATCAACATAAATGAAGGTTGAATAACTGATCTTACAAAGTAAATGGCTTATGTACTTGAAAGCTGCACAGATGCTGTAGATTCTTGGGTTATCTGCACCTATTGTTAGGCTACTGCATTCACGTTTCAGAGTAACTTAGATCTTAAGTGGATGTGGATCTTTAGTTTTGACTTGTCAGATAATTATTACCATATCAATGCTTTATAAATGTTTGTCAAAGCTGCAAATTATCTGTTATCCTTTTGGAATACTGTAAAGAATATTGTATGATTTATATTGTGATCTATAAACAACATAATGGCTGTGAAACAAAAAAATGTCTTGTGTGGCTTACAGAGTCACTACTTACATATTACTACATAATTACATATTTTCACATTTTCAGTCTTGATGTTCAATGGATCAAATTTTTTAATTTTTCCATATGCATGAAATTAGCTTTTCATGAAGCTTTTGTGAAAGAACATGGTGTTTTTCTCTAAGACCACAGGACCCATAATACTCCATTTAAAAATGACCAAAACCCTCCTTAAAAATAAAGTACTTTATTCATAGCCGATGACATGGAAATATAAATAGGGTAAATGCAATGCACAGAGAAGCAAAGCCATACTTTAAGTGAATAATCAAGATCATGTCCTCCATCGATGAAAAGAATTTCTTTTACACTGAAGTTTTGTCAACTGGTACAGTAATAGAGCTCGCAGGTCACAGTGCACATCCTGACGCGTCATCCTTTGGATACCATGTTTCAGTCCTATAGTCATTTTAGTAGACATGGTGTGTTTTCATTTGCATTATTTTGAGCACTGAAAATATTTTTCTTAATTTTTTTATAGTCAAATTCTCTGTTTCTATGATTATTCACAGTAAGTGTGCCTATCACGTCTTTAATGCATAACCATAGGATTACACTGTGGAAAGAATCAGTGATGAGGACTCAGCTTCTCCCCAGCCTGAAAACTGTCCTAGAGACAAGGACTGCCACTGAGTCTGGAAAAACATTACAGAAAAGGTTCAAACACTGAATTAGACTGCATTAGTTTCAGCAAATAAACTGGTAACTGATACACACACAAGCAAGTGCAGGGATATTTGAGTAACTCGCAACATATTTGTCAAAACTGTGAACAAGTCTGCAGGGATGTGGATGGTGTGGATGATAGAAAAGGCTGCGGAGCTTCATGGGGAACAGTGGATGTGCCAGCAGCAGTCTTTGCAGGACATAGTAGCCTGGACAGCTGTAACAGAAACATTATTTTAATTACATTATTATAATTACAGCTTGTATAGGTTGCAACAGCTCATTGTTAATATCAAAAGTAGCCCTAATATTTCAGGCAACAAACCTGTACTTGTGATGCCTCAACGATAATGGGTCAATCTGGCAAGCAACGTCCCTTGTTGGAAGTTGGTAGTGATGTGCTGTCCTGTATGCAGGAAACGGTTAAAGCTTATGCCAATATTATCTCAGATGTGTAATTATGATAACACTGCAAAAAATGATAACAATTCATTTTTATGAAGTATGGAGGACGAAACTGATTACACAGAACATTTCTGTTCCACTGGATCTTGTGTTGTGACATGGCGAATAAAAAGCAACATTTGCGAAGTGAGGCTACGTTACCGCAACAAGAGAGACCTAGAGCTGTGGACGGTATTCCTGTATACGTATATATATGTTACACTGTGATGGACCTGGAATAGTGTTTGCTAATATTACTATTAGAATAACACTAAGAGTATCTGTGAATCAGTATAGTCATATTAGACTTTTACCATGGCTATTTCACATGTGCATCTTCAGGTAAATCAAGTTACATTAAATTTGCATTCAGAAGCAACGCACACACATACCGGCAAGTATCAAAGAGCAGAAGGGGCTTTCGTGTAACAACAAAGCCAGCTGAGCTTACGTAGAATGGTCCACAAAAGCTGCACTGACATCCAAACTACTACTCTGGTTATTTAACTGGCTTCAAATTAGGCTTTACACAATTTCTCTTAAACATTCTGACTTTCCCTAAATATTACTCCAACGTGTGGGTCTACAATGGAAGCTAGCCACATAAGTGTTGCAACATGCTAATGCTAACTTCAGCAGGCTAATCTGCAAAATAAACAGCAAAGTAACACAAAAAAAGGCAAAACTTACAGCTTCCAAGTTGGAACTTGGATCATGGACAGACAGTCTCGATCCATCCTTGAGTGTCAGTTTTGAAGTGAGTCCTGGTTTGCACTGGCCCTACTACTACTGGCAACTGTTGTGGGCACAATAATAAAGTTAGTCCATCAGGTCTTCTCATATTCAGATGATGCGAGTTAAATGAAGAGTTTTGCACTGGTTCTTGCAGCCAACAATAGGTCAAGTTGCGCAGACAGTGTGCCCAAATTTGACTAGCTTTTTAGAACACATGGTGTTTGATAGATGGAGCAAATGAATGAAGAAACAGGGTGGTCTTTTCACATACTTTGAGGATCTCTGGCCACACTAGGGACACATATTTAGCACATAGCACATTGGATAATATGTGACCCAACAAAAAAGACTGCCATTGTTTTCACACCAAACCAATATAAAACAAAAGGCTTTCAGAGTTCCAGTATCTAACGCATAATAAAATCAAATTCTGGATTTGTGAAAACAAAAACAACTGCTTTTGAGGCATCTATATCTCTAGGCTACAGTGAACTTAGAACTGGATCAGTTTCAGGATGATCTAGCAGTCTTTACAAAGCATGTCCACTGTCCTCAGGGGGGACACCCACAGATGTGGAGAAACATTTCACTGTCCGGCGATCACACTGACTGGCAGAGGGGATACCATCTTAACAGCTAGTGGGATTGGTCATTGAAAACATCTTTGTTATTTTATAAGGCTTCACTCTAAACTCCTGCAGAATTAGACCATTTCTGTGTGCCCTTCTGGCGTTCTCTTTCAATCTTTGTCATCTCTGTGACCTAATTTTAGGCAACACTGCTGTGTATTCATTCTGATTTGAATTTCCACCTGAGTGTCAAATGGAATAAGAGACACTGAGCTTGTGATAACAAAGCGAAAAAGTCCCCAGAAGGGAAGGACAGTTTTCTAAATGGCCCATAGGCAATAAAACATTAACTGTGATGGATAAGCAATCTAAACAAGCATCTACAAGGTGGTTTTCTTTGTATAGTGAAATGCAGGTACATCATTTGCTGCCTGAAAGGCAGAAAATATAAAATGTAACAAGGCTTGGGAAATCAGTTGACCTGCTGGCATATTAGCAAGCTTGTCAACCTCAATCACCACCTGTTTTCATGTTGATGACTTGCATGCATTGTTGCATTGTCATTTGTTGCTATAAGTTGCAAAACCAACAGTACCTGACACATTGTAAATTGTTGCAGATTACTTACACAAACAAAAACATGAGCCGTAAAAGAGTCTCATTCCAAACCCAGCAGCTCAACATCAAAGATGAGGGTGGCGTTAGGAGGGATGATGCCCGGGTGGCCTTTGTTTCCATAAGCGTAGTCAGGTGAGCAGGTCAGCTTGGCCCTTTGACCAACACTCATCTGGAGGTACGAAGAGAAAGACAATGCAAACACAGGAGGGAGAGAAAGAGTCAGTGGGTCATGTGGAACAGCTAGACTGCAACGTAAAATGCAGTTAATTAGATCAGATTAATGCAGCCTCTGGATAGCAACACCACAGGGGGCAGTGAAAGCGACGATGAAAACATCTCTCTTACTATTAAAACTCCATTATTATGAATTCATTTCTTTATTGCGCAATATTTGATGTAGAAATCAACAAAACCTTTTTGAACAGGTGCCTTATTAAGATACTACATACTGGTGTTGTAAACACCGCATATAGAGATCATGACGCTACAGGACATGCACACAGACAACACCATTCACCAGCACCCTCATCTAAATGCTGCAGGACTGAGTGTGTGAGCTAAAGAGTTGCATCCGTGCTGTGTTGGCCCTCTGTTTGCGGTGATAATGGAAACCTTGTTGGGTGAAAACTCGATAATGGAACCATGTCAATAAATGATAGTATTTCAGCAAATGAGCTAAATACATTAGCAGCAGCAAATTGTGTTTTCTCTCTTGCAATCCAAATGATTTCTGCCTCTGAATCATTATTGTTGAAGCTGCTGAGTTGCATGACATTTTCCTAGAATCTGTGAATCCAATGGCATTAATAAAAATCCAGTGTAGCACGACACATACCACCTTCTCTGAGGGGATGAATGGGTGCAACCTGCAGAATTTTTATCAATTCACAAATCTAGCAATTAGATACATCAAAAGCCGGACTTAAATGAACATGCAGATTTTACATGCACAGTATGCTCCCAGTTCTCCAGCCTACCTGCACTACACCCTCTTCCCAGCCTCGGATCACTTCCTGCTTGCCAATCTTGAACCTGAAAGGCTTGTCCCTATCACGAGATGAGTCAAACTTCCGTCCGTCTGTCAGGGAGCCTGAGAAAAAGGGAATGGATAGAGGCACAGAGTCAAAAACAAATGTTTCCTGTGGGTGAAAAATCCAGTCATTACCTCTGAACATGCACAGCATTTCAGGATCTATCACAAAGACAATTCCTGCAGCAGAAACCATTTTAACATGTGCAGACCAGATAACGCTAAAAATACTGGCTCAGAGGAAACTGTTTTCAGAAAAACACTGGCCACAAATACGTCCTCCAGGCTTGTCTGACATCCATCTTCCCTGCTGCGGGTAGAGTTAGAGCACAAATGAACAGATTCCAGGGATCTCAGAAATAGCCGCGGCAGCTGTCTGAAGGGTGGGTTTCAGTGTGACAGTCAGGAAAATGCAAGCATCAATCCGCAGAATAGCAACCCTCCAAGACTATTTACACCAGCGCTATTACTGTTATTAGCACCAGCAAGGCAGCAAGTGTGTGTGATGGTTCACTGTGGTGTGTGTGAGTGCATGTGCAGTGTGGGAGAAGGTGCAACATCGTGCATGTTGTTGGGCACATCAGGGGGTGGCTGGCAAGATGCAGGCTGCAATCCAGGCAGCAGAGTGGGTGTCCTGTCCTTTTCTGGGCATCAAGAGAGCCGCCTCATGGAATTATCTGATAGAACTGAAAGGTCCGATCCGAGTATCAAAGCCAATACACTGCATTCCCCATTTCACCAACAAACAACACAGTGTTGACATTTTCACACGCCGACCATTTCCTGCAGGCAGCGCCTTTACAAAAGCCCAGCAAATCCATGTTTTGATCTCCACTTGGACGTCTACATTTAAAAGGGCTTGTGTGATGAAATATCCTGTCTCATGTCACATTTCAAGGCTGCTTTGTAGGCTGACAGGAAAGGAGACCACCCAGTGAGGAAATCCTGTAGTTTGTGTGATAAAAAAAGGCTTGTGCTCAAAAAGAAATAAAAAATATTTCAGTGAGCGAGGCCCAAATCAGGTCTTGCTTCAAGTTACATAATCCAGAAGCAAAGGGGCTTGTATTACAGGGTGAGTTATGTCTGTCTTACCAGGCAAGAAGACGGAGACCAGCTTTGCCATACTAAGAACAGGTGCAGACAAGTGTACGGTCTAGAACGCCATGAGGTCACATGCATCTCAAATCCCATTTTGCTACTGGTGCTACATGTTTCATTATTTGTACTGTATTTATTTGCGTTGAGTGTCATTGGATCAAAATTTTAATTTGCCCAGTACTTGATGATCTATGACCGAGTGGCCTTCCTGCCAAATGAATAACATTCCCAACAGTTTCAGCTCTACTTTGTGTTGCAAGCTCATTAGCAATGTTAGCATGCTAACACGCTAAACTAAGATGGTGAACATGCAAAAAATTATAACTGTTCAATGTCAACATGTTAGCATTATATTGTGAATATGTTAGTATCAGTACTACTAATAGTAACTACTTCCATATTCCATTATTCTTATAAAAAAAAAATTGTAAGCAAAAAAGGGAAAGATTCACTAGTTCCAGCTTCAGACCTGAATATTTTTCTTTTTCCAGCCTTTTCTGATAAATATTTTGGGATTTTGGACTGTTGCACTGACAAAACATGACGTTTAAGAAGTCGACTTAGGCTCTGGGAAACTCTCACTGGCTTTGTCTTTATTTGCTGACAAATAGTATTTGATTAATTGAGACACTGATCAATAATGAAAATAATCAAAGGTTGCAGCCCTATAAATAATATTGTATATCAGAAATACTACAGGAATAATACTTTGAGTCTGGCATTACTGCAGCCGCGCAGACGGTTATAATCCGGTCAATGCCATCAACAACCCCCCCAACCCCCCGCCACACACACACACACACACACACACTATAAACTCCAACAAAGACAGAAAAGCGCTGGAAATCAGACGGGATTTAAACCCCCGCTGTCTGCTCTGTCTGTCAGTCTGTCTGGGCCTCTGAGTGAACCCTACAGCGGAATCCGTCTCTCTCTCTCTCTCTCTCTCTCTCTCTCTCTCTCTTTCTAAAATGAATTCCTTTCTCCCCAGAACACAAATGAACACATTCTCCTCTGCTTTTGGTGAGACTGTAATGAACCGCTCGGCCCCAAACTGGAGCGCGCATTTTACGCAGCGATGAATCCAGTGCGCTGTCCCCGGGACATGCCGCCGCTGCGCCCGCTATGAACACGGTCACATCCGAGTGCTTTGAACACAAATGCGCTTCCAGGCATTGAAAATGCGGTGAAGGGGTTAAATTTTCATGTACCAGTCCGTGACTGACAGTCATGCCTCTTTGCCCTACTGACAAATCACTACCTGGAAGCTTTGAGGGGAAGAAATGTGCGCCGTGCGTAGTTTATGGAGCTCCACACCATGAAGGAAAGTGCTCAGTGTCGCTAAAATAACGTTCCCATGAGGAACTGGAGGTTTTTGTGTGTTAGTCTCAGGATTATCACACTGAGCTATTTTTCATACGGGTGTAGAAGGCAGTTGCCCTCAACCGTCACTTCACTTGTACGGCCTTCAAATAACCAAGTGGAGCAGCTAATGTGCAGAATGAGTACGCAGGGTGATAAGTTTCTTATTTCAAACTCACCAACATAATGCACCACGCACGTCTGTCCTTTTTTGGGGAAAGTCCTTCCTGTGGAGAGAAACCAAAGAGGCGCTTAATATAACTGGCATACTACGCAATTAAGGCGGTGTTTCTGCGGCTGGATTATGCAAACACATAAGTGCAAATGTGCACTTAGAAATTAATGAACACAAACACGTCTCCTTTCTGTGCAGTGGCTTTACCGTCGCCCGGGGATATAGTCTCGATTTCGACTCCCATTTTAGCGGCGTGTTGTGGAGCTGTCCCTGCACCCGGCAGCACTCTTCCCGCAGTCCGTCTGTCTGCTCCTCCAGCGGATGTGCTCAGCTGTCTGTCTCTCTGTGCTCTCTGCAGGGAGACCAGCGTCCCTTACTCGCATTACACAACAACACTTCCGCCCACTGCCTTCAAAATAAAACCCGTCCGGACAACAGGCCCCCTGGTGGCCACAGTGGAGCGCCACAATAACATGAACCCTGTCGATTATTACTGTCTATATAAATAAAGATCGATTAATTAAAGGGACTGAAAATGAATCAAATGCGATGGAAACATCAGTAAATGAGTTTTTGACTTGGACAATATCAACAGATGTAGGGTTGCCATTTTTTGTCTTAGGTACACAGTGCATCGTGCACATAAGCATCAGGTATACTGAGTAAATAAAGACCAATACATACAAAATATTATTTAACAATAAGAGTAAAATAGTCAAACACACAAATCAACGGAAAATGAACAGGCCTGTCATAATTGTCAAAGAGACAGACAAAAAACACTGCGGTGATGAGCACACAGTCAATCAAACTGAGATCCATTGAGGGGGAAGACTTCAGCTGTACAGAGGTCAGATTTACTCACCCATTAACTATGAGATTCACAACTAAACACAACAAAGTTCATGTTACTTTAAGATTTAGAGCTAATGTCCTTTCCATAATTGTAACTTGTATACCTGTCCAAAATATACGCTCTCATAAAGCAAGTAGAGAACTGTTTCTGGTATTACAGAATGTAACAATGACATCGTGAATTTGGCTTTATTGTAAGGGTAGATATCATGCAAAGTTTATAATGGATTTCTCTGATCTTATCTGTGATACAAAGTCTCAGGTGGAATCATTATGATGCTGAAGTCCTTCTCTTAAATGCGTGTTTGTGCATTTTGAATCCATTATTGTTATTCCAGCAACTTTCACACAGGGCTCTGTCATGTTTACACTTTGATAACCTCAACGAAACCATATAAACTCATTTCAACCTGCAGGAATGGCCTTAATTACTGTGACATGTCTTTCATGACAAGGCCCATTTGCAGAAAAGGGGGCTTCAAATGATTTGGGCTTAATTTCCAGTGTTCAAATTAGTGTGTAACATCACTGACAGCTGCCTCCATACACCGTCCCTTCATACACCACCCCTCCTTCCATATTTGCTATGTTTATAATAGTGCTTTTGTGTGTTTGTTTGAGCTGCAATTGTATCTCAGTATCTCTGTAACAACACATCATCATCCTCTAAAATCATGCAAAAGAAGGCTGCATTTCTCAGCCTGGACATGTCATGGGACACATTTGGACGTGGCATAGTCATCTGGATACTACTCTGGAGTAGTTAGGAAAGTTGGGTGATAACAAATGCTTTTACTTTGAAGGCACACTAAGTATGGTGTATCTATACCTGTGACTAACTTGACATCTGGTAGGCAGTGTGAACAGTGTGATACTGTGCACAGTGTGTGTGGTAAGTGTTATTTCTGCTCAGCTCTGGTCCATTCCTTTGAAAAACAAACCCCAATCTCACCGATTCATTGTCACACATACGCATCATATCCATAAAATACAGAAAAAATCCAAAATCAGCCTCAGGGACACACAGATTATGGTGCACTGGCTGCAGTTTACTTTAAGCCATTCCACAGAACACTGCAGTGCAAAAGTAATGAGAAGAGAGCGAGCTGGAGAGCAGCAGAGAGAAAAGTGGCAGTGAGAGGTGTGCTAATTTAGGTGAACAGCTCTGAGTCAAAGCATCCTACTGTCCCAGCAGACACTCACACACTGTCTGCTCACATCTCCACAGCACATTTGCATCCATAGCAACACCTGCATCTTCCATCCTGCAGAAACCAACAGTAATAAAAGCAAGTGCTTCATCCATCCACAGGAACAATTAGAACGTAGCAAGGAATTACAAACTAGAGAATCATAATGACATGATGATCAATATTTAGGAGTTCTATTCTAACTGACAGAGCACTGGAGTATATTCACTTTTTATTGTCTAACTTTCTTCCGAATGTTCTTCATCGCTCATTAAATTGCAGCTCAGTAGTTTTCTGGGTGTTACACTGATAACAGATAATTGGCATGCCATGGAGTGTCCACGTGGGTGTGCAGGGTATAAATGTTGGTTCAAAATACAATAAATTAAGGACAACAGACTATTTTTGCTTTGTATCTTGCGCCCATATCTTGTATGTGTCCACAGACGATTCCAACACTGTACACAAGGGATGCAAGTATGAGGTTTTAAAGGAGAGAAAACTTTTCAAGTTTTCTACTGACTGGAAATGACAAGCCCCAGTAAAATAATCTCAGGCCTGTTGGATACATACGCAGCACAGTGAGTGGTTTTTAGTGCGATGTAGTAATTAAAACTCAGGAGAATCACAAAAGCAGGATTGATGGCAGTATGTGTGACCAGTACTCAAAGTTACACAAATCTGAACAGGACACACATTTGTTAGTCACATGTAAAGTACACGATGTGTTTTTTGAGTATAAAGAAAGTAAAGTTGTAAAAGTACAATATTTCCCTCTGAATTTGTACTTCAATACAGTACTTGAGTAAACGTACTTAGTTACACTCCAGCACTGCAAATACCACAGCATTTGGCAAAATGTTAGTATAGAAATATCCCAACAGGGTCAGTGCAATATGAGCAGGTTATGCTAGTCATATTTGGCCAAATTAAATTCAAACAGACTGGTAAGAATCCAAAATCTGATCTGATGTAGGAAACTAGCTTGACACACCGTGTGAACAGATGAAAGCAACAATCATCACTTTTCATGCCAGCGTTAAAAGTCCAACTAAAAAATTGTTCTTTGTGTTGTGTCATCAGATCAGTACAAAAAGTGTGATCGGACATACGGACAAAGAGAGGCATGGTGTCACAAAGGTCATCATCATTAGATGACGCTGCCACAAAGCAGTGCTACGCTGTCAATCTCCTGCTGTCTGATTGGCTCTTGTGACTGTTGCTATGATGGTGATCTGAGAGCAAGTACAAGAAGACAAAAGCACTAAGTTTAAGAGGGCTGACACTTGCTATTAACAAAGTGCTTTTGATCAAATTTTGGTCATAATGAGTGTCATAATTTTAATTATGTGTGAAGACTCAGAGAGGCTCCAGACGTCTCTGAAGTCAGCCGCCATCCCACGGCTGCGCAGAGGCTACCGACTTTCCGACAAAGAGAAGATAGTTTGAAAAAGTCCAATAAGCTGAGAAAAAGATACATCTGTCCCAACGAGCACACAATATAAAAAAGTTGCTGTCATCCAGTTCATGATATGATGGATTCAGCATGAAAACAACTGCTCACATCAGTGTGGTGCTTCCCAGAGTTCACAGAAACACACAATGACAAAGTGTGCTTTTCAAATGTCATTGGGCGGTCTATAAAAGCTCTGAGCAGATTTTGAAAGAGCTACAACGAATGAGGAAACACAGAAGTGACTGATGGTTAACATATCATTGTTTTTTCTTAAATAAGGTCCTAAACAGCATACCTAATATGGTTAACACAGAGGAAGGAAATGACTTCTAGCCTCTTGAAACAGAATTTAGAAAGTCCTGCTTTCCTGGAAGTTTTCGCCTCACAAGTCAAAGTTTGGAGCCATTCTAAGGACCATTTCTTAGAAGTTTCCATGAAATATTCAGTATCTGTTGTTGATGTCAGCCATCTGCAGCAGACAGCCTCTTGGCTGTGTTCACTCTCAACCCTCCCTCACTCAGACGTCTCGACTGGTCACATAAGACAACTGGTTTAAAGGTCTACCAGAGCAAGAAATCCAGTTTCCCCAGAAGAAAGACAACACGTCTGAGATTCATCTACTGCCCACAGTGACCTGATCAGCACAGCTGTTGTAAATGATGATTAAAGTCTACGGACACAAAGAACAATGTAACATTTAGAAAACAGAATTCATGTTTCTCACCGCTAAATGTTGCCTTTCCTACAATAAAAACACAAGACGATAAATTCTTTATACATCAACCATAAAATGGATTTATTTTACCAGAGGTCCAGACATATTTGTGTGTTGCCCCAGGATGCATAGAAGATGTCAGTGTGTTGTAGGAATTCCACTTCCACTACTACAAACCAGTGTTTACAATCTACAGTTCTTCTGCTCAAACATTGGTTTGATAATAAAGCCATGTGTCACCGTTTTTCTGGTTACACAATATCCAAATGCCACTGTCTAACTGGGGCAATCCTGTAATCTGTGAAGGAAAAATCAAAGAGGAAAAAAGGCAGATTAAAAAAATAACTCCATCTTCTTTTGAACGAAGGGACAGGTGTAGTTCTGCAGGTGAATAACGGAGCGTAAGGCTACTGGTATCGGTCGGTTTGGAGGAAAGAGGCCCTCTGCGTTTTGTTACATCATTACACTTCTCTCTCCAAAAGGAGCATGTGGAGAGAAATGGAAAGTGTACAAAACCACACCATCAACGTGTACTGTTACCTTAATAAGACTAGTTTTCCTCCTGTGGCTCTGGTTTGTGCCACACACACAAACAAACTAGGAGTCTGCTGCTGTGTGAATGTGGTGAGGCCACATTAAGGTTAAGAGAAGGGGGAAATTGGGGAGCAAGTTAATGGAGAAAAAAGCAGGTTTAGTGAACATCTCTGCAACCAAACAGCTCTTCAGAAAGCTGTTGCTGTGTTTTTGGGTGAAACCATCTACTGCTGTCGTGCACACACCCCCATCAAAAGCACAACTCAACAGCATCTGCGGGCTTCCCAACAGCTCTTAAATGAACTCTGTTCCATTCTGAAAGGTTTTTAGCCCCCCCCGTCACAAAGCGCAGAGGGGGGAGGGGGAGGGGGGAGAGTGGGGGGTCTGGGGAACAGAATGTTAAGTTTCACTTTAGAAAAACAAAAATCAGAAATTAGAAGTCCATACATAAGTCCATGTTTTCTCCTCCCTCAGAAGGGGCAACAGGTTTCACAGGGCTGTAGTTACTCAGCCACATGGGGGCGGGGGCATTCTTCAACCCCTCACTTTAGCCGCTGGACGATGACAGCGTTGAGGAGGTTGGCCTGCTGGAGCGTCTGGCTCTCGTCCGAAAGCTCCATGTTGGGGAAGGTGGTCATGAGAACAAACTCTCTGGCAGCCATGGCGGGCCGGGCCGCCACCACAAACTGCCGCAGGTCAGACACCCTGAGGGACACAACAGACGTGACAGGAAACATGGGTTTGACGGAAAATGTCTATTTCAGGTCATTTAGTGGCAGATCAGACCAGGAGTATAAGTTACTTAAATGTGGATCAAAAAATATGCCGACAGTGCAACAAGAATGGATTTTGTTGCTTCTACGATTATTCTCTGTCTTCTGTCTGGGGGACAATCATGCTTAAGTTTAGGAGCTACAGTTACCATAATGCTGCGGGATGTAAACACAATATACATTGTATAATAATGGATATGTAAAGTGTTGCCATGGAGACAGCTGTGGGCCACAACTTGAGCCCCAGTTTTTGTTTGTTTGTTTTTTTAGCCATTGCTGTTTGCAATGTACACATGAACGTACAACCACCACCCCTGGATTATTTTGATAATGAAGAGATCTTTAAAATGTGACCAAGTCGCCAGTATAAATAAGCCAGGTTGGGCTGTTTCCTCTGACTCTCTGTATGACCTTTCAACAGAGCTGATCCCACTATGAGGCTGTCGCTTTGTCAACTGGCATCTGACGAGCTGAGCTGCACTTTAAAATAGGTTCAGATAAACCTGAAATTGCTGGGGCTTCAAACGCCACCTGCATGCTGCACTGGGCCTGGCTGCTAAGTCAACAGGAGCACAGATTCATCCGGACTGTAGCTCAACTGGATGTGTGATGAAAATAGTTTAAAAGGTCTGCCCCTCACAGGTGATGCACAGGAACACCATGTAACAGTGTTCACTGAGAAAACTCTAATTAAGGAAAATGGTTTCAGATTTGTGAAAGTGCTGAGGAGAGAGCTGAGTTCAATAAATAAGCAATTAAAAACAGTAGTACATTTTTGTATACATGTCCTTCTTGCAGCTGTTAGACATGTGGTGCATGTGTTATTACATGACGGTAGTTTAACAATAGTTTTCAGCAAAAGATGACAGACTGAGAACAATCACTAGCATTCAGAAATTAATCAGTTCAAACTACAGCTGCAGAGGACACAGCAGAGGGTTAAGAGACTGTATGATTTTGTTCCAGGCAACACTGGTTTAAAGCATAAGATGCAGCTAAGTCAATGTCAGAAGAACAACCTCATCATTTCACGTCAGCGACCAAACTGAATGTGTTTGTTGTCAAATGACTGACAACAAAACATAATCAAATGCTTGCTGGCTAAGTTATACTAAGTTAATTTAGGCTTCTCTGCATTTGAAATTAAACTGAACGGTTAATTTAACATTTGAAGCACTTGGGTCCTCACTGGCGACATAGCAACATCAAAAACTGGGAAAAACAAGTCAGATGTAGTTTTCATATTTGTAGGTCGGCTGTCTTAATAAGCCACTCAACATTCCCACGGAGCTGCAGACACATGGATGCAGTCTAAAGTGTGGAAACGCCAACTTCAAGTTGAAAAGAGTTAATCAGTCACCTGTGGGTATGGTTGAACCTTTGGACCAGCCTGCCGCCGTCGGCCAGTCGGATCTGAATGTTAGTGACGGCCTGAGAGGGGTCAAGGGTCACAGAGGCGCTGGCTTGGGCCTCGTTGGCAGCCTGGTCCTGCTGGGAGGTGGCTGGAGCCGAAATCAACTCTGGGGTGGCACTGGAGAAAAGAGGAAACCGTGATCATGATGGAAATAAGTTTTCTGAGGCAAACAGCACGTATTCACAAGAGCACAGTTTGAACATATTATTTGCATTTCAACATTTGATAACAGGTTAATCCACTTTTTGGCAGTTTGCAGTCTCGCAGAACAAGACTAAAGCTCACACTGATTCTGTTTGTCATAACTTTCTGTGCGTCTTCTTTGTCCTCTCCTCTGCTGGCTCCTGTGTGCTTTGGTTTTGTTTCCACTTCAAACATTTCCTCTGACCTCACCCCCGCTGAACAGTACATGTGTCATTTTAATGTGTTGCTTTTTACTTAGGCTATTTGAAGCGCCGTTGAAATCCCCTGATTTTACTTAACGTGATAAATCCTGAAGACTGAAATGTGCTCTAACAGTGTCACATGACTGACGAGAAGCCAGTTATTAACATGGAATCAGTGCCTGCACCAAGTCAACAGCCAGACTAAAGGTGATTCATGCAAACAAGTTCGACTGGTCTTCCAGTGGCCTGCCTTTATGCAGCCTCGCAGTGAATTCAGCTGCTACTATTCATCTGTAATATTTGGCTGAAGAGAAACAACACAGAAACCTTGGGCTCTTGTCATTTCTCTTTTGTAAATCCATGTCTCCTCTCTCCTACCTGTAACCCAGAAATCAATCTCAACATCAACTCCTAAAAGATACCGTGAGGAGAGAGGAGGCTTGCTTGATGCTTAAAATGGCGGCTCCGGAGCGAGGATGTCTCATTTTGTTAACTGCCTGTTGCCTCAACTCCTCTCACATCTCAGGTGAGAGGGACTAAGAAAGAAGGAGAGGAGGTGCAGAAGGAACTGAGGAGGAGGGACATGTGCTCATCAAGCTCACCTTCCCAACTTCTGTCCTTCACCTCCAAAGGCCTTGAAGGCAACCTTGGGTTTGGAGAAGTCCTCATCCCTGTGGTCCTCCATGTCTAGGTTGACCTGACCCCCTCGAGACCGCTGCCTCAACTCCAGAGGAATCTCCCTGCAGGGGGACAGTCAGCAGATGAACAAGGGGCTTCAGCACATGCTAAATAAATGCATTCAGTTTCCCTTCAAATTGATGGCAGAGTCTCAGAGGAAAAGACAAATCACTGAATTCAACCCTGAAAAGACATTTTTATATAAACATTAACAACATTTTGTGTCCTCGTGGAGCAATGATGAACCTACAATGAGTTTTTTACATTTTATGTTTCAGACTCATCTTAAGATGGATTCAGGTTTTCAAGTTTTTTGTAAATTTAGTAAAAATCATCAGCCTTCAGAGCCTTCTGCTAGTACTTGGTTAAACACCTCTGGCAGTGATGACAGCTTCAAGTCTTCTTGGAAATGATCCTATAAGCTTGGCACACATTCTTCTGGGACTTTCTCCCATTCGTTTTGGCAGAACTGTTCAAGGTTGGATGGGGAGCCTCGATGCACAGCCACGTTCAGATCTGATAAGGCCACACAAGGACTTTCACACTCCTGTGGTCTCCTGTTCTCTTGTTGAAATGTAAATGTTCAACAATCTGGATTGTTCTAGATTTTTCTGCATCTCTGTCCCGGCTAGTGTCCCTGTCCCTGTCACAGAAAACCATCCCACCGTGTTGGACTGTAGTCATGGTATTAATGAGGTGATGCTCAGTGCCGGGTTTCCTCCACACACACTGTTGGGAACTGTGACCAAACAGTCCAATCCACAGGATTTTGCTTCTCATGGACTGAGAGTCACTGAGGTGTCTTTTGGCAAACCAATCTCCACAAAGAAACTCTGGCTCTCATTCATACTGGCCACTGGTTTCTTGGTCGCCTGTCTGACCAAGGCAGATCGTTTGCAGTTCTAAGCTCCTTCCATCTGAAGATGATGGGAGGTTACTGTGCTCTTGGGCACTCTGAATGCTGATAATTTGAATTAGAATTGGGCCTTGACACAATCCTGTTTCACAGGTTTATGGACAATTCTGTTGACCTCATGGTTTGCTTGCGGAGGTACAGATGATTGGATAGCAGTGGACGCACAGGAGCTCAATTGTGAGTGATAACAGAGAGTCTGAATACTTGGGATACATCTTTCCCTTTTATATTTTAGTCTTGTATTTTTAATAAACTCCAAAAAGCTGTGTTTGCTTCGTTGTGGAGTATTGTGTCTGGATTAATGAGTCTGAAACATAACAAAATGTGGAAAACTTCTGCAAAACATTCCATATGCACGGTACATGTGACTTTGTGCAGTTAAACAGAATAATCTCACCCTCTCCTGATTGCCTCAAGGAAGTTGGCATTGCCAGGATCGTTGTAGTTTCTGAGTTCGCCATTATCCAGACTGAAACCTGTCTTCCATAGCTTCAGCACCACATGTACCTAAAACACACACACACGTTATTCATGCACTTAGACGGAAAAATAATAAGAGGCAATATAAATGAGTCATGTTTATAGGATTTCATTCAGGAAATGCATGTCAACTATTTAATGAGACAATAATAAAAATAGAATTTGTCTGTGATGCTTGAAACTCAACATGTAGATTAGCAACAGCAAGAAGCAGAGTTCAAATCTGTTGACACAGATTGCCTAGTTTGAAGACACAGACTGTAGTTATATGTGACTGGACATATAAAGAACAACATGATATCTACAACCTCCCGAACAATCACATGGTTTCATACAAACAAAGCTAATCCTTATGTGTACATTGTGATGACCTCAAAGAACTAGCAGCGAATCAGGATGACTCATCTCGTTCTATTGGCTGAACAAGTACCAAGGGGGTGTGACTAATGCCAATGATGCCAGAAACAATGCAAGATCTGCACAAAAGCGAAAAAAGAGCAGCCATCAGGGTCTGCACTCACGTCCTGCTGGCTGTTGGAGGCTTGCTTCTCTCCAAACACATAGGCTGACTCCTCCTCAGGAGCTGCACCTAGCCTGTAGCCTCCACCATGGAATGCCTGAGTGATGGGAGGAGAGAATAAAAACAGCATGACAACAGAACTGAAAGAAATTAAGAAATGTGGCAGTACAGAAGGAGAGAGAACAAAGACAACACCACTGCTCTTGTGAGTTTCACCTTACCTTGGCTTTGCTGGGCTCTCCTGGACCCCTCCCACTCCGGTCCAGAGGCACAGCTCCATGTTCCCTGGCCCCCTTGAATAAATCCTCCACCACTTCATTGGAAGTCTTCTTCTTGGGAGGCCCAACGATCTGCTGCCCACTGCGCTCTGATCCTCCCGCAAAAAACCTGGCAAGGTGTGGAGAAAGATGAGATGGGTCAAATAAAGGCAGAAATGTATGAGAGTCTGATGGTGCGACGAATTCTAGTGCTACAAAGTAAATAAACAGGTGCAAGAAGAGACATCATCAGCTTGGTTCACCTCTCATGTTTTGGAAATGTGGCAAAGGGCAAAGACATTGTGAAGCTGGTTGAGAGCAGGGAAAGGGGGAACTATGCAATGCATTGTCTTTGCTCACTGAAGCTCAAAATCAGCTGTCGATGGACGTCTCACAATACGATCAACAACCACCATTTCTGATTAACAACCAAAGATTTCAACATGTTTCTCTCACAATTGCCATCTTTCATCATTTACTGCAGATAATCACAGTGTAAAGGGGCCTGTGGACACATCCAGATCACCTCTTCCTTGCACTTATTTGTGCATTCCCTCAGCTTACAAGTGGCTGGTGGTAATGATGATGATCTAGGTCATTCTGCTGCATGTATAGTCATCACCCCAAAGAGCATAACTATGTAACAGATGTGCACTTCGATGTTGTTTATAGCTGAGATTTAAAGGATTAATAACGGGTATAAATTTCATTTATACTTCTGCTTTAAGGCATTACACTGTATGTATGTATGCTGTATGTACATATGGCAGCTAGGCCCCATAGCTATGCCAAAGGCGACATGTGCATCCACAAAAATTGAACTACACATTGGGGCTATGGCAGCTATGTAGATACTATGTGGGAACCACAAGAACTGTGATTGGTCAGCTTGTGTTCATTGTATTTTCCCCTATGTGTCTGATGCTGGTATTAATGACAAACACAGCGTTGAGTTTACAGTCTGTACAGCATGGATGCTTTGACTCTTACCAAACAAATTAAGTAGTACATGTAGCTAAAATCACAGACTCACACTTTTCAGGTGTGGCCATTACGGTCTCTGAACAACAGCATGTACACTGCACTTACAAGGAAGAGCACAGTGTACACAAGCTCAAACGTGTACATGGTTCCAAGTAGTGTACACGCTGCAGTTAGAGGCACGATGGAAAACAGAGTGAACAGACTTGAAAATTGCCCCAGCTACATAATCCACCACAGTAAACATGACGCCCAAAACATTTAGTTTTGTCAAGATTTCTGTCATGATTTCATTGTGGCCCATGCCAAGCATTTCAACATCAGCGGTGCACTATGTTACTCTGCTCACTGTCAGTCACCTGGCTAGAGGACATCTAAACACAAAGAAACACAAAGAAACAATGCCTCAATACAAAGACAAGTAATTATCAAAGCTACAATGCATTACAAAACAGAACTATGGGAAATGTAAATTATGCATGCTATTATAATTGACTGTGGAAAACACAGTCTACAGCTGAACTTGCTCACTGAATGTAATAAAAATGGACTAAAAGGACATTAGCAGCCCCACACAGTCCAAGTCCCCTGCACTGCCCCAGCAGCAGAATCTGTTGATGCTGCAGAAAACCAGCTCACTGTGAATGAGTTAGGACCAAAAATAGTTTGGTGTATTCTGGAATCACTCCACTAGGTGTGACTTTCTACCATCCAAACACTGAGAGGATGCACAGCTCAGGCCGACAGCCATGTCTACAGCCTTCAACAACTGACACACCCATTTAGGAGGATGAGAAAGACCTCCGAGGGCTGCTGTCACAACACACAATCAACTGGGCAATGACTACATTTATTAACTTGTGTTTGGGTCTACTTTAATCCCTCTATCCCACTGAAGCATCCTTGAGCATGACACTTAATCCCAACCAGACCCATCATCAGTCTTTATACCTACAAATACACCCTGGATGGTGATCAATTAAATCACTGCAGAATTGAAACAGGCTAGGTGCCTACATTCCAAAGAGCTCCTATGTCTTCATCTGTCACTGTTACACTGAATGACACATTCACTAAAAATAGATAAACACACAATTCTGGGAATGAAACTTACCTTTGGCCTTCCTCCTCATCACTCTCCTCCTCTGCCTCATGCATCAAATCTCTGAAGGAGGTCACTCTGGGCTGAGTGCTGACGATAAAGAAAAAATATGGGGTTGATGCACTGAACCGTACGTTACAAAACGATACTGATGATGCACCATGAGCTTTTGAAGTCTTCAAAGTTAATGGCCCAGGACTGTTTGCTAAACTGATGCAGCTTAGAAGTGTACATCCAAATCAAAGTGTGGTATTTGTAAAAGCAGCAGTACCTTGGTCCTGCAGACCGGGACACTGAGGACCCTCCTTCAGGTTGAGGAAGGGTCACTATGTCATCATCAGCTCCATCCTCAAAAAAACTGGCAAGAGCAAGCTGGGAAGAGACAAAAGTAGTCTGACAATGTCACAACAAAACCCCGACAGGCAGTTTACCAAAGGCGACTAATGATGCAAGCAGTGCCATGTGATATTGATGACCTTTCAAGCAGTAGTTCATCTAAAAGCCTGATAACTTTGATCTATATGTGACTCTTCTCGCGCCCAAGGCCCCAGCAGATAGACATGTTTGGAACACAATCGTCCTGCTGATGATATAATTCTGCAAGCACGAGTAGAGTGAGAAATCAATCACTGCAGTCATAGAGTTGAACAAATATTAGACTCCAAAAATAAAGAGGGGTGAAAGTTCGTCGTCAAATTTCTTACCTACCTGCTGCTAATGATCACGTACAATAGTTAATCGAGGCAACTGACACTGCAGCATTCTCAGCTAACCAATGCTGACCGCAAGATTAAGTTAACATGAATGTAGCTTTACGCTAACGCTAGCTAGGACTGGTCAATGGACTCACGGCAGAGAAGCGTTAGCCAAAACTTAATGGCAACCTGCTTTGTAATAAAACAACAGGAACTGATCCTCTTGCAATAGTGGATGTGTCAGTTCACTAATTGTACAATAGCCCCGTTGTTGGTGACAGAACGCTGTCTGGCCATTGTCAAAGGGTGACTTGCACAAATTACCGGCAACACAGGCTAACGTTAGCCGGCAAGCTATCCGTCTGACACATGTCATATCACCGCTGTTTCCGTTTGATTTCCAGTCATATGCTCCACCGCAACTCAAAGGAAAAATCCAGAAAAGATGTACCTGCAAATTCCAGCCGGCGGACTCCAGGAAAAACCGGGCCCTCTCCTCGTCCACATCAGTAACAGCGACGAACTCCCTCACAGACTCCTCTTGGCTCGCCATTTTGATTTGCTCCTTCAAAGACTCGTCCGCCTCCACCTGAGGAAACAAGCAACAGATGATGGTTCCTATCTGATTTCGACCAGGCACCATGACGAAAGAGACACCAACAAACACAAATAACAAAATAGGTTGGCTAACACGTGGTTTAAAACGTGCTTGTATTTGTTTTAAAGAACACGTGGGACTCTTAATTTTAATGGTCCATAGTCTCTTTTTGATCGTCACAATTTGCTGCACCGCTGACATTGTTTTGACCACGAGGTGGCAATCTATCCACAGGTTACATAAAACTACATGACCTCATGAGCTTTCTCTGTGTATAACAAAGGCCTTGACCCAGGGATTGTAGAGGAAAACGTGCCAGTGTGTCTGGGTGCAGATGATCGCATAAGACTTACTTTTACTGATGAGACTTACTATGTGCTGTCCATATGTTTCACAGAAGAGATGGTGAATTGTATAACATTTTATTATAACTAAATTATGTAACAAACGATTACACTGGCTTAGGATTTAGATTTGCTTTGACTATGTACAGTTGATATTGGCTCATGTCGTTGATAGTGAAGGATGTTGTTAATCCACTTGATCAAAAATATATTCACTATACACAGTTTTATTGTCTACTATTGCTATGTGCTAGGTGTGCTCTGTCTAATGCATTTTGATTTCCAGGTTATCAAAATGAATCTGATGCTGCTCGTCTCTTTAATCTGATCCTATCCCATCTCATTGAGGTGTGACACCTCAGTGTGAGACCACAGAGCTTCTAATATAGCAATGAGACATGCATCATCACACCTTTCAGCTCATGTCTGTAGTTTGATGTCTTGTGCAAGATTACCAGGGAAACAGATGCTGACTGAAAAAATTGTTCCAGTAAACATGCACCTCTTTCAATCCGATTGGCAGATGGAGAGAATATTCCCATGGGAGATACCTTTGTACCCCCACGAAGGTGTCTGATGGCAGACTGGTCAGATGCCACAAAGTAATAAGTATTCGACAGATTGGGAGCATCATCATTCTGTGTGTGTGTGTGTGTGTGTGTGTGTGTGTGTGTGTGTGTGTGTGTGTGTGTGTGATGGGGCCGGGGGGGGGGGGGGTTCATGTGTTTGCTGTTGGTTGTTTGATCTTCAAGACTAATTAATTTGTCACAAAGTAAGAAAACCATGTTGTCACCTCACCTCATGAAGCACAACCCCCGTCTCTTCTCAGATGCACACAGAGATCAAGATAAAAACAGAAACATTGCACTACATGAGGAGGTTTAAGTGGCAGTGATTATATATTGTTTCCCCTTTGGGTGTTTTTAGCTTCAGGATTTGTGTGATGAGGCAACAGCACCCAGATACAGGGCAAGAGAAAGAAAGACATAAAAAGACAACGTCAAGAAGAGAAAGATGTTTAAACCGACAGGCTGACACATTAAGAGCAAGAAAAGGTGTGTATGTGGGAGAAATTGAGAGAGAAACAAGATAAATAAAGCAGTAAAGGCAACGGTGAAAAATAGGTATTGTGCTGTCACTATGTACCTGAAGCTTGCACACACCAATACAGCAGGTTAGGAGGCCTCTTTCAGCTGGCATTTTGACTCGTCACATTAGGAAAAGCACAGATGGCTGTATCCATTCAAGTATCCCAGTAAGTGGACACAGACAATGTGACAGTGAGGCAGTCATTCGGTGATGTTACACAGTAATTTATATATCCATACATCATGCAATGATGTATAATGTAATGATATAAAAAAAAGGTAAAACAATGAAGTCACGCTAAGCTAACTAGCCACATGAATCAAATTAGCTTCATGATTCACTATAATTATACAAGCTACTGCCAGCTCACTTACTGTACCTAAATCTGCATGTAATTTCAAAAACCTTTTATAAGAGGTGTTGTATAAACTGTGAAACTTAAGCACCTTGAACACAGAGGATTTCAGGATACTGATTTAAATTCACTTTTGACAACTCTTGTAAACTCTGCTTTGTGAAAACATACAGGAGGAGGAGTGATACACACTGTCACTGACCAATCCCTACTAGATTCATTTCATACATGTGTGTAGATCAGGTCAGTATGCAAATACATCTAAAATCTGCCGTGCTCCAGTGTTTTTGGAGTTGAGAAGCTCCATAAGTGTCTTCTAGCCAGCAGGTCAGCCGCACTACAAGACCCCTCTTACCCACAGTCACACTTACCACTGCAGCTACACAGCAGACTGCAGCAACAATGCCAATGGAAAGCCAGGCCCAAAACTGAGAGATATTTAGCATTTTCATACCACCGTTGTTCTGTCATTACATAAAGTTTCAACATACTTCATTGAAATTATGCAGCTATTGCCAATGGGGAAATGTTCACAATATGACCACGCCAGCATGAGCATTAACACAAACAAACAAAAATACCATCAATCGGCAAGTTTTATGAAAAGGCACGCAGTTTGAATGAAGTAAGGATAACAAGGATAAAGTTAAGCTTCCAAAGCAACAGAAATACCAAGAGGACTAGCTCCAACGCACGCTACATTTGCAGTGAAGTAATGAGACAAAATGCTGGTGAATCTGGTTCCTTCCACACATCAGATAAGAAGGAACCTCACATAGATGCTCACTTTCAAAAAATCATTCCTCACACTCACAATCTTTGGGAACAAATCAGGTTTCCACTGTGGATTGGGCAGCTACATGTACTTTTATAGCCAAGCTCTCACCAGGAACAGAGCTAGGCTGAGAGGCCTTTTCGACGGTGGCCACACAGAGTGCAATATTTTTTTCCAAAGATGTCAAAGGCATGACCCTGATATTCTTACCCTCACCCTAACCAATCTCACACCTCATGCCTAAACCTAACCTCCTAATCCAACAAATGAAGGCAATGAGTACCAACCAATCAGTCAGAGTATGGTCAGAGTATGGTCATATGGTCATACAATGTCATACAATGTTGGTCATACAACATCCAAGTCAATCAGCTTGGCCAGAGGAAGTCTCAGATGTGGTCAACCAGCTCAGCTGGTGAAGGGCTCTAGTGAGAATGCTACAGAGCCTTTTTTGGAAAATATGTCCAGTGAGCAACTTTCATGGGAATGAATGGGACACCATGTTTGCAAATGTAATGTACTGTATGTAATGTACTCAACTTACGTCACGTACATAAACAGCAGTAAACGGGGCTAATGGCTGTAGGCAAGCCGCATGTGCTCTGGCATTTCAGCCTGCACTGAAATGAGACGAGTGTCCATAAATTAGGTAAATAACATGTTAGGGATTGGACCCAAACCGCTTCTGGTCTTTATGCTAAGCTAAACTAATAACCTCATGGCTCCAGTGTCCTAGTTAATGCACATACATGAAATAAGTGTCTTTCCCAAAATGACAAACTATTCCTTTACAAATATGTGGCTGTGTATCCAAGTAGTAAAAGGCAGTTTAATCATTTGCAAATGTTTCTCATTTGTAATTACACATTTTAAACTCTAGTTTCAGATCCCTTTTGCAATGCAGTTACCTTACAGTTATGGCTAACAAGTATTTCAAAAGCCAAATAGTTTTGAATGTAGCATGAGTATTCAGAGTACCTCTTGAACTTTCCCATTAGAGGAAAAACACACTCCTGTTCCAGGTTGTAATTTAACCTTGAGCAACCTGCAGGACATCAATAACCAGCAGAGCATCGTGAAAGTCAGGTGAAATGGCCTCATAAAAGTGAAGCTGTTGGTGGGGGATGAGTAGGACAAGCATCCATAAACCCAAAGACCCGAGAACATCCCGCCACCTCCCTGTCCAACATCCATCTAAATCACATACACACAAGTTGTGCAATTACCTTGCTCTTCTTTCCTCCCTCAGGCAACAGCATCATGTCATAAAGAGAACCACAGCACTGTTTATGACTCCTGACAGTTAGTTAGTGAAGGCTGGATCTCACCCCACCCTGATCATAGCTTGTCCGTCTCAGGAAAGCAACTAACTTTTTGGCTGAGCAACACTTGGAAAAAAGTAATAGTAATAATATTCACATGTCTTGCTTATTAAATGAAATATGTGCTGTTTTTGCTCTGCTCTGACAATGCATCACTACAACTGTTGATTGATACTGACTTGAGGGAAAAACATTCTTAGTAGACTAAAAGCAGTCCCTTTAAACTTATCTAACTACATTACTATAATTTGTTATCCTCTACTGCTGCAGGAGTGTTGACCAGAACAATAAATCTCCTTCGCCTCCAGGCAGGCAGTAGCTAATAGTGACAATGCTGTTTGAAGGGTCAAGGCCTTGTGTTAACCTAACAACCCTGCTAAAGGTCAACAGTGTCACAAACCATTGGTTCCCTAGACGCAAATCCCAAAACAAGACTGCACATGATGTATGGGCAGCAGACATGGTGATGCTGGATAGATGGATAATAGAAAAATATTTATGGCCCTGACTCTTAATCCAGCTGGTTATCTGTATTGCCTCATAAGACCCAAAGTCTTCAAAAGTAGATCATCATATTCATTTTTTTTGTGCACCATTAAATTTGTAGCCAACGGGCTGTTGTGATCTCTTTGTTATATTTTGTCACAAGGAGCCACAGGATTTTTGGACGCAGAGCTATGATACTCATTCTACATATATCAATGTCATCACCAACGGTGGTTTTGTCTGTTGAAACCACTAGTGTATTCACAATGTTACATCGGTATTTCCCTTTGGGAGAACTTTTTTGACCACCAGACAGACACCGTCATAGAAGTCCAGGTGAAGTCAACTCCAACAATGGCTGCCCTGAGGGTCTCTGACAACATGGGGCTTTGTTCCCACCCATCAACAGCCTAACCATAATCACAAACTGTCAGACCCATTTCTTAGGATCTGGCGCACATAATACCACTGGGACTTACCTTACATCATTCTGTAATGTGTAAGCAGGGAAAGTAATCAAGTATTAGTGACTGAGGGGCCCCAGAAAAAGCATTCATGAGATTCTGTAGACTAATAATATCTGCAGTAACAAAAGTAATACCATCATACAGTTGTGAGAACAGATTAGAAACAAATGGGACAACTAAAGAGCTGCGGGTCATGGCTGTTTAATGACTAAGATTAATTTCTAATGCATAAGCAGATACAAACCTTCATTCAGTGTTACCTCATAAAATACTTGCATTGTTTACATCCATGTTAACTCGCTTGTAGTGTTCCTTGCCTTTGTTGGAACATTGCTACACTTCTTTGTGGTACCACCATCAGCCGTAAATCTGGTCAAGGTGGAGCTAATTCTTGCTATTTTATATACTGGACAATAGTCTAGGAGTTGTTGTTATTTCTTTTGAATATTTGATTTATTCTTCATGTTTTTCTTAGTTATTAGTTATTTATTACTGACTCTTCACCTTGTTTTTAAGCAACTCTAGCAGTGTGGCTCTGTAGATGGAAATGTTCTGTCAGTCCACTACTTCCAGACTGAAACATCTACAACTATTGGATAAACTGCCATGAGTTGCCATTAACAACTCAGGTGATCCCCTGACTTTTCTCCTGGTGCCATCATCAGGTCAAAAATGTAACAGTATCATATCATTTAATGTCATATCATTAGATGATATATTTGGTACTGCTTCCTACTTTGAGACTTCACTCTAGCACAGTAGACAGTGACATTAAATGTTAGTCTATTCATATAATACCAATCTAGATAATGTCATATATGTGGATTGCTGTCCAAATCAATGTTATTGAATCATTGCAGCTAAATGTTAGCAACCTCAATCAGCTGTATGTATTTGATGTGTTGAACACACCCCATTCCTCCTGCAAACAAATGACTTGAATCCCTCAGTGTGTGAGCATATCCCAGCCTGTTCGCTCACAGCTGACTCAAAGCTCAACTGAACTGACAAATGAATGGATCATTTCTGTTTGTTCACCCAAAAGATTGGCTCTTTTGGACAAAATGTTCGTAAACGACACAATATTCTGAAAGAGCCTGATATATCCCTCCGGAGTTGGTGGAGACCAAAAAACAGAGCTAAAATGAGAGTGAACTCATAGTCAGGTGGACACAAACACAACTTCAAATGAATTCTCATGATACACTGTATCTGCTAGATGTGTAACTGATCACGGTTTGCTAACATGTTTGCCATATCCCCTTTTGAAGTGATCCAAATTGGCAAAATAAAATACAAAAATGTAAGCACAGTGTTGTTTTATATCATCAGTAAATGTACTAATGACTTTTCACCACTGTCAAAATCTCAGGGAGAAACAAGCTAACGCTGCTGTAGGCAAATGATATTTACATTCTCAATTATCACTGTGAGTTCTCCCTTGAGTTATAGCTCACCAGACATTATCGTGTTTAGTTTTCTCTGTGTTTTGCTTTAGCCCATGAGGCTGTACAGTGAGAGGAAGAGAAACACTCTGGTATCAACAGGAAGAAAGAAGGAGGAAGGGGCTTATCATCTCTGCAGCCATTATACTGTTGAGCTAGCTCATTAGTTTTGCCTGCATCTCAAAAAGCATCTTCCCTGCACGTGCACATACTTGAAAACTGTCTGTCTGCCTGTCTGTCTCTCCACAAACCAAAACCACAGCCAGCTCCATTCCTATCTCCATGGCAGCCGACAATCATCAGATACAGTTGGCAGAACAGGGTCTGTGGGGACCAGACAGGAGCCACTGACCTACATATGACAAGAGCATATCCACTGTAAATAACATTGGGTTAAATTGTTACATATTGTGACAGATCATAGAGTCAATACATAATCATATAGCAGCAGTGAGGGTGCTCTGATATTGGCTGCAGGTACTACAATGCTGTGGATGGGGCAATTGAAAAGGATCCAATCCATTCTCTTATTACCCCAGCAGGCGGTCATAAATCTGGACATGGCCCTCTCCTCTCTCCACTGCCAGAGAGAGATTTACTACAACCAGCACACTACCTCTCCTTTCCTCTCCTGTTTTTTCCACTTCCTTTATTCACATATCTCTGTCTCTCCTCTTTTCCTTTACAGCCCCCTTTTCTTACTACATTTCCTCTTTTTAATCTGTGTATTTTCTCTGTCCTCATCCCAGTGTCAGTGAGGGTCAACCACCTACTACTCCCTCATTGCAACTGAGTGAGACACACTGACACACCACTGAACAGGTTTTAATTAAACCCACAATGATTTACAGCTGACAGACTGACTACAAACAAAGCAGGTGAATGATGTAGAGTGAAAAAAATAAATAAATAAATCAATATATACACACACACCCGTGTGTGTGTATATATGTATATGTATGTATGTATGTGTGTGTGTGTGTGTGTGTGTGTGTGTGTAATGAATATATATACATATATATACATATGGAATACACATAAAGACAAAAGACAACTTTCACCCTATATCTTTTAAGCCCTTTATCTTGTAAGCCACAGGGAGTGTCCCTGTGGCTTACAAGATAAAGGTTGCTTTCAGTATATGCAAAATACATATGTATTCATATATATACACACATTTCATAAAAGGTATGTACTATACAGTATACGTTGTTTGTCCCTTGTTCTGAATAAATAATATTCAACTTAAGACTTAAATTCAAAGAACCTAGAAAACCTCTAGATCCAGGTTTTAGGTTCTGCCGTGTATTTCACAAACATGTTGGATGTACAACACTGAAAAGGCCATATTAGCACTGCTTGGTGGGTGCAGCACAGTTGTGGGACACAGAGAGAAGAGAGTACACAAGACTTACACCAGACCAGCTCTCACCCGGCTGACCAGATCTCCAGTTGGCTGTCCAGAAGCACACACTGGCAGCTGACGGCTCTGCTCTCTCTGCTACATCACGTCAAAGGAGCTGGCTGCTTGATTCTCCTCTGAATCAGAAGAGGGGGAGGTGCAGATGACAGACCTGCTGGAGAACACACTGGGGCATATGCAGCACAATCAATTCTTTGTCTTTTTTCTTCAACAAAAAATTAAATATAGCAATGTACTGTCTGGTCACATCTTTTACAGTACATAATACTGTAATATTATGTGTGTGTGTGTGTGTGTGTGTGTGTGTGTGTGTGTGTGTGTGTATATATATATATACACACACACATATACATACATATACATATATATACCTTATAAAGATATATATGTACTGTCTGGTCACATCTTTTAGAGTACATAATACTGTAATATTATGTATGTGTGTGTGTGTGTGTGTGTGTGTGTGTGTGTATACACACACATATACATATACATATACATATATATACCTTATAAAGATATCATATATACACACACACACACACCACACACACACACACACACACACACACACACATATATACATATATATATACACACACACATACATATACATATACATATATACACACACACACATACACACACACACACACACACACACACATATATATGATATTACCTTTGGACACAGCCGTTTCCCTGTTTCCATGGGAAATGCTTTAATTGCTAAGCAAAACAATCAAAACAATTTTTAAAATCTTCAAGATCACCTCAAGCAATAGTGTATGACCTTCACTGTGGGAAACTGAAAAGCTGTCTCTCAGTTAAAAGACTTACTGAACAGAAGAAACTGAGTATAGTAGCTTGGTCTGCACTTTTCTGAGACACAGATCTGACTGATTGGACACAATTGCACCGAATGCAGCCATACAGATACTGAAAGGAATATCTAAACACGTCATGTTTCATTCTTTTGTTTGTGTTTTGGTGCAGGTAATTACATTCCAGCAAGTCAACGACAGAGAAACATCGTAAATGTGCTATTTAGGTCCCATTTAAATGTGTCCATCTAAACAGCACATAACACCAGTGCATTCACACTTGATCTTAAAAAGAGAGTCAATAAGCCTATGTAATAAAGCCCCCAGGGCCTGTGTGCTGCTATCAATGGCTACTAAACCTAAATAAAACACAGATAAAAACAGCCTATAAACGGACATTAAACACCCCTGCCTCTTTGTGTGTTTTATTACCACACCAGAGCATCCAGACAACCTACAAGGCCCTTTCAGACTCTTTTAATGTCCAACACTGACACTGCACACACACACACACACACACACACAAACTCTGTTTGGGGTAATACCACATGACATTCCCCTCGATGCCTCCCGGACAATCCCCCCTCTGCAGCTTTCCAGCATTTTTATTGGTGATGATGGAGAGAGACCAGGGTCACCGTGGTAACCACATGGTCGGCTGGATACAGGACCTCATCTGGCGGTGTATAGGCGTCTGTGCCATGCCTGCGAGGAAACTGCCCCAGATCTCAGTTGACATTTGGCAGCCTTTAGTGTCTGTGTGTCTGAGTTAGTGTGCGGTAGAAGTGTTTGTGGTGGGGGAGGGGCTGGTGACTCTGGTCTATGGTGAATATGAATAATTTCATTTTATGACTTGAGTCAAATGAGAACATTTGGATGTGTGCTTTTGGCTTTATGTTTGTTCACTTTTTACCGTATCTAAAGCTGTCTATGCTGACTTCTGACTGAGATGAAGAATCTGGGTGAAATATTGATTTGCCACATCCAAACTAGGCCTTTTAACACTCAACACAGATGCTTTCAAGTGTCTTCTTTTCATCAGAATTAAAGATTCTCTTTTCCATTTCCGTCTTTTCATCTTCCAAGTTTTTGGGGGTCTTTGAATTTCTGGTTCAGTCTCTCACTTTAAAAAGGTTTAGTTTCTCTCCTTCTACGCATGTGCTTATGTAAGCCACTGACATTGCATTGTTGCAGAAAAGGAAGATGAAGTAAGGGAGAAAGACAGAGAGAAAGAGAGCTGGAGAGACAAAGCAATGGGATGGAAAGACTGGGGGTGATTAACAGGATTATACAGATGCATGACTGTTGCAAAAGCCTTACAAAACACTGTCCTCACTGATACATACGTCAGCCTAACAGCTAACTCAATTACTACCTGAGCAGAATTATCATCTGCTATGAACCAGGAACTATTCTTACTGTATTTTTTGAGCTTTAGTCATTTTCTGTTACAGCTGTTGAACAAACTCAAATCATTTAGTGAGATGGTGTTACAGGTTCATGTGTAAACCTGATTTGATCTGTTTAATTATTAATTATGTCACAATGATGCCATCAGGGTTATCTGCTTAGGCTAGGAGACAGCACACACTGGGGGTGTCAGGTTAAAAAGAAATGCAATGTTCACCAAGCTTGGGGGATGCAAGAAAAAACCTGCTATTAAGCTGCATTATGGGGAATGTAAGATTCAGTGGTTTTTGGAAGTTGACCCACATAGTCAGTCAGCATATCTCTACAGTGCAGATTTGGACTATTCTCTATTTAATCTATGTCACACGAGTCCCCCAGCTCTTCTATACATAGTAAAATTGAGGGTCCACATATGATATGTTGCAGATATGTTCCCAACATGTGCACTAGAAAACAAGATGACGACCTCACAACAGAAGAGAGCTCTTTGTTTGTTGTATTTGGCTGAAGAAGAAAAAAAAAACATAATGTGTGTAATTGCTTAACAGCAAGGACCAAAGATGGGGAACACAGCACATACATGCAGTACACAATACAAGCATCCAGTCTGCGCAGTTGACGTGCGTGTGGTGCTGATCAAACTTGGGACATGGTTGGCATGGATGTATTGCTTCTAATAGCCAGTTTGGTCACTTGATTTAAGAGAAATTATGTTCTCAAACTCAGTAAAGCCCAGCATATCTTATTACAGCATGTTTGCTATTGTGCAAAGGCTGACTCTGCTCATCATGTGATACCTTTAATTATCACTTCAGTTAATAATCAAATGCAATAGATTTTATAGCTTGTCACCACAGGCCATGTGATTGTGTCTGCTCTGAAAGGTTTCATATAATCCTCACCTCTTCCTTTCAATTCATACAACATTTAGGGCTTAATATATTCAAATCACAGAAAGTCATGATGCATTTATGGTGAAATACTTCCAAGCCATGCATAGAATTAAACTTGTTTTCAATTTGTGACTCAAAGTAACTGTGACTTAAAGTAAAGGTGTAACTACTACACCCCTGTAATAAAAGCACAAAGGGGACTGTTAACTATTCAACCATTTCAAGGCACATAGAGGACAACTCATTTGATGCATGTAGGGCAGCCTGTATGGCACTGCCTCATGATTTCTGCAGTGGAAGGACAATCCTAGACCCATCAGTGCCTCTCACCCATATTCACATTAGCTTAGACGGAGGAAGTAGGCTGCGGAAAGCAGGCCAAAGTTGTGTTGCAGACACTTGGTGTCGGTTACAGAGTCAGCCAGCGCACAGAAAGAGATACCCGGCCTGTGCGTGGAGATAACGAGGAGACAGAGGCGCAGCCCCAATCACACATGAAAGGGATTTTTGGAGGCTGAGTCGAGGTTCTTTTCCCCTGGAGTCCCTCCTCCCTCCGTCTCTCTCCCTCTCACACACTCACAGACACACACACACACACATACAACAGGCATCACACACAGCAGCACACACACTTCATCCCTGTCTTTCACTCTGTCACACATACACATGTAGCTCCTGGCTCCCTCCTTCTCCTCTCTCTGATTCTCACAAAGACAAAACAAGTCCTTGGATCTTGTGTCACCGTTGCTGCCGTGCTATCTTTGTGTGTTTTTCTTGCAGTCTGGGTCTTTTTACTGCAGCTCTCTCAAACTGTCTATCATGTCCGACCCCCCCACCCCCCCATGTTGTCCTCTCTCATACATACACACACTCTTTCTCAGCCTTTTATCTTGTTTTGATTTAATTAGACAATTGCATGTCAGGTCCCATTTTGTCTTCACATCATCCAGAATAACTGAACAATGGGAGCAAATATATCCTTTTCTAAAAACATCCTAATAACAGCTTTTTCTCCAACACTCCTGTTTTTGTTTAATCACCAAGCAGTCAACTTGATGCTCCCTCTTCCCTTTTCCTCACCCCTGTTTCTTCTGGTGCGGTTTCCTCCCAGTCTTCCAGAGATTGCCGTTATCAGACAGGAAGTAGTGGACAGTGGCTTCCTTTCCCATATTCCCAACGCAACATAATGGTACCAATGTAAAAAGAAAAGTCAGACTGTTTATCAAATATTCAGTGGATAGGCCCACAGCCAAGAGCTCACTAGAGCATTACATCAATTTTTAAGTGAGGGCCTCAAGAGCCGTCCTTTACCATTTGTTCTATCTTATTTGTGAGTGTATGGCTTTACATGTGCATGTATTAACAGTTAGAATTACATCATGCATTTCAGCTGCACCGAGCATGCTTTGTTGGACACAAAATTAAATATTTCTGGCATAAAACATTCAGCTGCATATCAGTGCTACAGCAACATTATTTTAATGATAGGGAAGGAATATTATGACAGAAAACATACAGGACTGCAGATCACAGTGAGGCCAGCTGGTTTCACCAGCTGTATGTAAGTTAGCCAAACTTAGCGTGGTTCTAACCTAAGTGTTTACCAAATGAAGATTTAGGCATCGCTAAATTAAAATGGATTGCACCATGTAAAGTACTTCTCGTGCAGAGAATAGCTGGTAATTATCTCCACCCACTAACTGCTGGATGTTTAAACAACTGAGCCAACTGACAAAGCTAATATTAGCTTGCTACAATATGAGATATGTTAGAGTGAAGAGTAAACAAGGTAAAAAGATGTAGTCAACATATCTGACCTGATTAAAATGTTGGTTAACACATGTACACTGGAAGGTTTTAAAATTACGTATTTGTATTCCTCTCTGGGCATGAAAAAATATTGAACTTCTTGTTTTTTTAACACATTTTTAAAGGGGTTTTTGCTCAGATGAACAGCATGACTTTCAGCTGAAGAAAATATGTATTTAACAAACCAATGAATAAGATGATAAGCTATGGGAAAACTATTGAATATCTTTCTAATGCTGTGAAACTATTTCTTTAACATATAATGTACTAATTCTAACATATTCTAACACTGTTCAATACAATTCAAAAATGCTGAACCTCCCTGATTCAGCTCTTCACTCTGCATATACAACAAAACACCCTTTGAACAGCTGTCCCCTGTAGTGACCACTATGCATGAAGGGCTGACATTGCACAATTTGATTCAAATAACGTTACACTAAAAGGCCAGAAAACATCAGCTAGGTTGGCATAAGATATTTTTCACTCATGCTAGTCTGTATGTATACAAACTCTCTCTACAAAAGTACATTCACAAAGGATTAAATGTTAATCCTAACATTAATTGTTTAATGTAATGTTGGAACCTGTACCATGCTGTACTGAAAGCAAATTCCACCAGCCTGGCTTTAATCACTTTTGACTGGGCAGCACAGCCAGTGTTTCCTAGCATTTGATTCACACGTGACTGTACCAGCTAAGACAAGTTTAAATGGTGCAACCGGTTCAGTATATAACTAGTCTGAAACTAGCTGGTAGTTAAGAGCTTAGCATGGACTTTAAATGCAAACTTAGTGATGAATGTGTTAATAGATGGTGCGACCCAACCCCGATCAGTCAACAACATACTCCCAACTTGCTCATTAGGATTACTTTTATTACTTAGTGCATGTAAAAACACATTTAGACCTGCTGTCCACTGTTTGTACTGGGCCATCTGTCAAAGATTGAAACACCATGACTATGTGAGCTATGCAGCACACAGGTCACGTTGATTGTGCCACAAAGTTTAACAAGTCTGTTTAGCATGAGCACAGATGTAAAAAGGGAAACAGAGCAACCGTTAACCAGACAGAATGACGACTGTGAAGGTTATTCAGACTGAATCACACTGGAAATAAGAAGTAAAAGAGAAAAATAGGAAGTTTATTGCAATTACAGAAGTTGCACAAGTTTGCATCTGTTGTGTGTTTTCTGTCTTGGAGTACAGTAATAAAATGATTCTGGGCAGATAAGACACCAGCAGATATGCTCCACATTACATGGGGGAGCTGTCTGTGTGTGGGTGCACGTGAGAGTGTGTGGGCTGAGCATGCTGACACACTAGTGCTACCGTTGGGTGCATGAAAGAGCATGTTTGTATATTTTTGAGGATGTGTGTGGTTCAGAGTTGACTCCCCTCTGCTGGATTGACGTCACAGTGACGGCCACAGGTGATTCGACCTGCAAGTCATGTGTGGGAGTGTGTGCACTTGGGTGTGTGTGTTAGAGAATGATGTGTTAGGTTTTAATGGAATTTTTCAGAGGGAGAGAGGTGGAAGTGGAGAAGATTGAAAGTGGTTGGAAGCTCAAGTAGGATGAAAAGATGAAGAGTGAAAGATGGGGCCGGTGCAAAAACATCCACTTCGCAAACCCATGTAGCCTCATATCTTTTTTTTTTCTCTGTTTTTGTTCTTTTGTGTGTGTGTGTGTGTGTGTGTGTGTGTGTGTGTGTGTGTGTGTGTGTCTGTCTGTCTATCACATAACATATTCGACCTACAGTAATCAAGGCCTGTGCTAACCCAAGAGAAACTTTAAGGTTACTAGACACTCAAAAACTCAGCAGAAGCCCTTGTCACTTGTTTAAGGAATCTTCAAACATGTCACAGTGCCTTGAAAATAGACAAAATAAGGCATATCATCATACCGGTGTCATGAAAATGACAAAATTCAAGCAAATTCTTGAAATAAGCAGACTGACACTGTGATTAAAAGAGATTTTTTAGAACCAATAACAATGAATGAAATTATTTAGATGATTTATTTACATCATGAGAGAAACTGACTGAAAGTTAAACAGGAAAGAGTATAGACAGAATGAATAAGTGAAGATTTGGTTCTGTCAGCCTGTTGGTTTGACAGCTCATTATCCAACCAGAGATCAGAGTTCTGACTCACACTGCTGGTTAGCATCCTTCCTGCTCATGTGTCATTGAGCTGCTCCAGGACGGCTGCTCTGAGGCTGACCGTGACCTCTGACCTCCGTGGAGGGGGACATGATAGAACAATTTTCCTATGAACTAAACATTTTAAGTTTGACTAGCTGCAGGGACAATATTTAATCATTTTATGAGAGAGAACTAGAAAAAGAATAGAATGTGTCTGTGTGGGAGCAGTGATGTTAGCTCTGACACAAACAGCGGCGGTATCAGATCTCTTACCTGGCTTCAGTGACGTGGGAATAGAGAAAGCACAGAGAACAAGGCCCTGCAGTGTGGAGGGGATGACAACATGACAGGCTATAATAACATGCATTAAGTCCTGAGCGGGAGCAGAAACCAATACACCGCGATATTAGTTCTCCTTCGCCTGGAGGTGGCCATAAAAGAAGTACAACCATGTCTCCAATACAGAAAATATAACACACACACACTATCACACACTGCCTTGCATCAGCCACACACACTCCCACACACATGCAGGAACAGACATACACACTCTTGCCAGTGAAATCCCACACCATCCCTCTGTTCTGCCTCCGGTTACATTGTCGTGTATGAATAGCAGCTATCCACTGATACAATGGACTTGGAAGGACAAATGAATAATGTAAATGTCCTGCTGAAATGAGGAAGACTTTGACAAGCAGATAAGAGAAAAGTGTTTTAATAGAGGAAGAAAAGATGCACTATGACCTTGATTTTCTGCTCATATTCATGTCTGTATTCTACTTCTGGACACTTTTTTGTGAGTTTTTTTAATCAACTTTTCTAGAAAGTTGATTCAAACACTCAAAATGTTGAGCTCATTCAGGACATCACTGTCTCTATTTGGGTTTCAGTTGTGATATGTTTCATCCACACCTCATTCATTATTGACTGAGATTTTGGCACAATGTGTTGAATAGTTAAAGTGACATCTCAACTGACGATTCACCTGCTTTTATCTCTTACTCTTCAGCTGACATTTCAACCTCGGCACATTTAACGGCTGTCAGTGCACCCAGCAGTTAAATAAAAGTACTTTCAGTTCAACTGATATCTGAACTACTTTTACCACTGACACTATAACTGACTGCTTTCAACTCTTACTCTTCAGCTGGATGTTCAACTGCTTTCAGCTATCACATGTCAGCCCACATTTCAGCTGCTTTCATTTCTTACTCTTCAGCTAACAATTCAACTGCTTCCATCTACAAATGACAGTTCAGCTGTTTTTATTTTTTACTCTTCAACTGGCATTTCAACTGCTTACAAACCATACTTTGAAATGACAGTTCGACTGCTTTCAGTGCTTACACTTCAAAGTGCCACTGCTTTTAGTTCGACAGTCCAACAGCTTACATTCTTCATCCCAGTTTACTGCAGCTGAATCATACCTACATTTCTCTTACTCTTAGTTTCTGGTATTGTGTTTCTGGTGCTTTTAGTCTCATGGCCAGGGAGCGAGACAGCTGATTAGACAATGACATGATGTAGGATTGGACTTGAAAATATAGGAAAGATATATTCCTTATTCATTCATTTGTATCTGGCATTGTGACTCCTCGTGCCTCCACTCAAGCTCAGGATTGACAACACTGACATTTTCTTCAGCACATATACTCATGAGGGTAGTTTAACTGTTTTCTATTGTTTTAACCTTAAAAAGATAACCTGGTCTCCTGCATTCTTGGAATACCAGCTGTGCTTGCCAACACATTATTAGAGCCACAGCTATAATCTAATGTTTAGGTGAGTTTTGCCAGATGAGGCCAGTTTGATCAGAATACAGACTATTCATGGAAACACTGACCCTGGAACGCTTACAGACAGTGACACATCACACCACTCACACCTTTGTTATTGATCTTGGCTGTCCTCTCTGTAACCTTGGACATGTTGGACTGAAATGTAGTCACATAGAGATAAATGTGGGAAAAGTACCATTGATGATTCACAGTTCACCAGATTACATCTGTGTGGAAATGCCACTATGAGTCAGTAGACAGCGTTAGAGCGTTACATAAAGCTTTTGAGCACATGGTGTAGTGAAGGAGTTAAAGTGTGAATAACAGACATGTGATGAATGCTGTGTGCCAGGGCCTGGTCCTTCCATGGGGGCTGCTGCCTGCTACATTTCCACTTTGTTTACACTTTGCAAACCTAAGACACCTGTCTCTGAAATATAGATGTTAACATGTTAACTTCAGTGCTTTGGCTTCCTCTCACTGCTCTCATCAGCAGTTTTCAGTCACAGCAGCTGTTTCCAGTGAAGAAGTTCTGATAAATTGACTGTATGCAAACTGCCCAGCAGCAAACGGGCAAAGTTAGCAACTGGCTGGTGAACATATTGGACCATTTAGCAGCTAAAGAGCCAGATATATCCCTCAGGAGTTGGTGCAGGACGGAAACTGAAACTGAGTTGACAAGACAGTGACTATTGGACTTAAATTTATCAAGTGGACACAAAAATGAATTCAAATGAATGGTAATTTTGCTCTGTGTCTTCTGGATGAATGAATGAATGAATGAATGAATGAATGCCTAGCAGTGTTGTGCTTAAAGCTTCAGTGAATTAAGGTAAATCTAACATGAGTCAACAGTGAGTTGTTTCCAGACCATGTCCACACAACATAAAGAAATAGTTTGACATTTTGGGAAAAATGCTCATTTGTATTCTTGTTATGATTTAGATAAGAGCACCAATACAACTCATACCACCGCAAATGTCTCTGTATAAAGTAGGAAGTGAGTCAGTAGGAAGTCAGCTTAGCATAAAGGCCAGGAGCAAGGA
This sequence comes from Chaetodon trifasciatus, assembly GCA_037975065.1. Classification (NCBI taxonomy): domain Eukaryota; kingdom Metazoa; phylum Chordata; class Actinopteri; order Chaetodontiformes; family Chaetodontidae; genus Chaetodon; species Chaetodon trifasciatus. The sequence goes on along the minus strand of JBBMOE010000009.1, from coordinate 14,809,362 downwards.
GAAACCTCCGACTTGGGTGTGTCCAAAGTTTAAAGAAATCACCTTTTGGCATATCTGAGCTCCCATCTTGACATGTGTTACCTTGTTTGCTTAATCCGCAGACAAAGAGAAATGTAAAAATTACAAGTTGAGGTTTTACGGGATTTACATGCTGAAACTATTTCTTAGCCAGCTGCACTGACTGCTGTCCAATGCCAATGTTGAAATTCTTTCAAAACTACATAACCATATTACTGAGCTTTACAGGTGTTGGTTGCAGAAGTATTTACTGGACAATGCCGGGCCAAGAATGTCCCCTTTCTTCTTTTTATGCAAAGCTAACTCCTTGCTCTAGCTTCACTTTATAGCATTATAGTGGGTCTATAACTTTATAGACTTTATATGCCATTTCAGCTTTATTGGATAGTGATAATGTATACAGAGAGAGAGAGAGAGAGAGAGAGAGACATGCGGTGAAGGCCATGGGCTGGATTTGAACCCAGGCTGCTGTGGTTAAGACTCTGTTGCTGCACGTGGTCAGCAATTGTTCAGGTAAGCCACAAGGGCATTACAAAGTATTCCTTTAATTGCTACATCACTTTATATTTTGCCATAGTTTTTTGTCTGCTTTACCTTAAGTGGTGGTCTCCAGACACTCTCAGCAAACCAAACGCTTGATAAAAGTCTGTGGAGCAAGGTTATAGCATTTTGAGAGGCAGAAGTTAGAAGTAATCACTGTTTCAAAAGACAGTTTCTACTCTAGGATTGATCAGTAAACTTCAGCAAAACCAAATATATCCAAGTACAAATACATTTTTACTACTCTCACTGCATGCTACAGCAAATGCTTCCAGAAAAAGTATTTCCAATCAATGACTGAGGCATGCAGGCCAAGTACAACTCTGTACTACTCTGTGACTGCATGGAGCTGACTGGGAATAAGAGGCTGTGGATTAGATGGCTGCAGGTCGGGGTACATGTAAGAGGATTGGTTGTGTGTCCAATAGTCTGTGGGGAAAGCAGACAGATGAACAATCAACCAGCTGTAAGCCTGGAATCAACAACAGTTTATCATAATCTGCCTTCATCTTTTTCTCCTCTTCCTCAACCAACAAACTCTGCCCTTTCTTTTCTTTTTTTTTTACAGCACCTTCTCCTTGCGTTCCACCAAAAAGCTCTTTCCATTAGAATATTGCCATCTAATTCCCAGCAGTTATTCCTTGTGTTTTTACTCTACATGTTCCATTTTCTTTGCTCTCTCACCTCTGTAATTGTTATTTATCTTCTGCCTCCATTTTCACCCCTTTCTCCCCCTCTTCTTATCCTCTTTTTAACCCTGCATCCTCTTTTAACCCCTTCTCTTCAATACCCTGCAGACAATATGAGAGGGTTTACTATAATCATTACTCTAATCACCCTTTCCTCTCTGAGTACCCCCATTTCTGGTCTGCATAATGAGGAAAATTGTAGGTCATCAGGCAGAAGCCTTTGTGAGCTGAACCGATCAAAACAGGCATTCACACACAGAAGCCCCCCAGTTAAACCCATAGCAGAAAGCAGCACTACTGACGTTATAAAATGGAGAAATGGCATCATTTGCCTGGCCTAAAAATAATGGCAATGATATCTTGATGGATAGAGATATTTGTCCTATTTAGTCATGTTGTCATCCAAATGTCAAAATGAATTTTGAAAGAAAATGTGAATAACGTCTGCTTTCATCAACGGCTCTGTAGTAAATAACCTGTCANCCACCACCATCTTGTCAGTCTGGATCTGGAAGTCACACAGGATCTTGGCTCAGTCATTCTCCACCACCTTAGGAGGTGTCTTCCAATTTCACCTTGGGGCTTCTAGCCCATGTGGCCAATGTATGCTTTTCCCAGCTTGCATCTCACACCCTGCTACTGTGCGCTTGACAGTATATATATACATATACACATATGTATTTCTGCTGAGTATGGCAAAGTCTTGGATGGGCACCCAAAACACCTTGTCTGGACACACTGCTCTCCACAGACTGAAGCTGTATGTTGACATTAAAAGCTGCAGATCTTTTGAATCAGCTCTTCTCTGCATCTGGAGTCGCACTCAGGATTTCAAGCCCATGTTTACCTTTTGTCTTTTTTTCACTACACTACAGCACACACACACACACACACACACACACACACACACACACACACACACACACACACGCTCACACACACACACACACACACACACACACAGCTGCACAGACGTATACAGTATGCTACACCCTCCCCCTCCCTCACATGTTATGCATGAGCAGACAGACTTCTTGCACGTGTTCTCTCACGTTGTCAAAGCTTGTATTTTCATTTCCACAACTTTGGCTTCATGGAAAAATCCTTACATGATTTCACCACTCCACAATTCACCAAAGGCTCCAACACATGACACTCTTATGTAACACTCATAAGAAAGTGGACTTCTTATAAAATCTTTCCTCATAGGACCCATGTCCTTGTTTTTCTTTTTTTCTCTCTAATCCTCTCCTCTTTGACCCTCTTTGCCCTACCCCCATTTCTTTCCCATGTTAATGTCCTCTGTTTCTCTCTCAGCTGTCTCTCCACCTCCATTTTCTCCTGATCTCCATCAGTGCTTTGTCCACTATCTATGTAGTGCTGAAACATCTCAACAGCTATTGGATGGATTGCCATGGTGCTAAGCACAGATATCACTGGTCCTCAGAGGATGATTTCTAATGACTGTCGTGATCCCCCAACTTTTCTTGTCACGCCATCACAAGGACAAAATTGGAATGTGTTACTTTGGATTATGACTGTGTACCAACTGGCATTCCTAGCAACCTCAGCTGGACTTGTTAGTAAATGTTGGCATGCTAACATGCTAAAATTACATGGTGAGCATATTAAACGTCATTCTTACTTAACATCAGCATGTTCACATAGTCATTGTGATTATTAGCATGCTAATTTCAGCGTTTAGCTATAAAAGCACAGCTGTGCATAAGTACATGTTCACAGAACCGCTAGCATGGCTTGGAAGTCTGTTCTATTAGCACTTATTTACTGTCTAAGTCTTTCTAGAATAAGTCCATCAACCAAATGTAAATTATAAGTACAGTAGGTACAAATATTTCACTGCTCTTATTCTCGTCCTCCCCAAGATTTCCAGTGAAGCACACTCTCTCCCCACCTTCCCTCAGATACAGTGCCTTCATTTTCCACCACTTTCATGCATCAGCTAAATAGCTGAAATAAGAGCTGCAATGTCTGCTCACTTCCAGGCCTATTTATTAACCGGTCCTATTTGAGGCGTCTATTTCTCACATGAGAATTCTCGCATGATCAACCATGAGAATTTGCCTTTTGCTGCTCCTTTTGATCCCGCAACCACAGACCACACACTAATGGAGTACATACTTGTCCCGTCACCAGTAAATTCTGCTTGAAAACCATATGCATTTTCATGGTTAATGAGCCAAATCTGAACAACTATTTTCTGTTTTTATTGTCATGACAGATGTCTTGACTGCAGATTTTAAAATGACAAAACTGTTAACTTTCAAGACTAAAACTAACAAGTTAGCAGGTTCTGATAAGTGGATGGCCTGAGTATTAATAATCATATCACCATGTCACAGTGCCAGTCGGGCTTCATGTACACTCAGGTCAAAGAATGCAAACACTGTACGCACATGTCGACCTAAACCCTGTTCATCAGCTGCAGCCACAGCTGTACTTCTTTCTGATAGCCTGATCTCAGAAATCCAGTGCCTCTCTATAATTCATCTACACCCTTTCTACACATACATGCAAGCACAGACACGTGCACACCCATGCATGCTCACTGGCACACATCCACCACTGTCAACATGCACACACGCACACACACACACACACACACACACAAAGGACCAGGCTTCAGACAAAACTGCATACCGAGTTTCTGTTTACATATTTCATGAGTTAGACATGCAGGTCTGAGTTATTGGAGAAATGCAGCTGAATTATAGACCCCAGGGTGCCATGTTTTACTGGTTGCTTGCATACGTGAGCTTGAGGAAGATGCTGCTGTGACACACTTCTGCAGCCATACTTACAAACACAATACTTGCTCTCTGTTTTTGGTTGTTTACCAGTCTTTCTCTCTCTCTGTCTCTCTCTCTCTCTCTCTCACACACACACACACACACACACACACACACACACACACACATATGTACACACACACAGAGACACAAATGCAGAGATAAATATAATTGTTTACTGTATGTCCACACACAAGCGAGGATGAACACACACACACAAAGCCACAGCAAGCAGTAAGATCCTGAAAAGGCTCATGGGATCTCACCTTGTCAAATGTAAAAGCTTCCACGGTCAGGCACTCAACTAGGCTATTATCCCCACATGCAAGAACCCCCTGTCTCACACCATTAGACCCACACACACATGCACTCATACACCGTCTCCTGCCACCAACATTAGGGCAGAAAGGGAAAGAGAGGGGACTTTTAATGGTGTGACACCTTTTATGGATGGGACAATGTTAGGCAAAACCGACAGAGATGAGAATACCATCATCATTATCTTCCACCTCTTACACACAGGAGACATTGGTGCATTCGAATGCTCATGCACATGGCCTCAGAGGTTAGAACATGCCCTTATCTGACTGTCAGTGCTGATAAGAGTTGTCTGAATTTGTCGATGATGCTGGCAGAGGAACATGCTGGCCTTCTTTCTCACAATTGCCTTGATGATTTTACCCTCATCTTACTTTCAGCTCTGCCTCAGTTTTACATGATTCTCATAACAAACAATAGAAATGTGCCTCTTGAATAAACGAGTGTCTTTGTGGCATTGTTACAGCACACAAGCCACATTTGGAAATGTCTCCCCAGACCCAAATAAATCAAACCAGAAGCATTCACTCAAGCCCAAGCCATTACACCTTAATAATGCACTATTTTTGCCCCCCATGCACACACACGCACAAACTTTCTTTCCTGTCTTGCAAAATTCCTTGGCTCATTCTGGCGACCTAGTTTACAGCCCTCGCCTCTGAGCCACAGAGAGTTGGTTCCTTTTGAAGATGCATTGAGCAGCACAGCATGACAAGCCCATTATAGAGCCGGAGGAGGAGAAATCGCTCAATTACCAACTGGCACCTCTTGAGGGAAAAGCAATGTGCACTATTCACTTAACCATATCAGTTTTTATAGCTCAATAATAAATATTCTCAAGCGTCTCGCACAATAATCTGTTCTCTCTTGATGTAATACACAGGAACAGTTATATTGATATATTTTGCTTGTATATCAGACGGATGCTTCCTGTGTCAGTGATAGGCAGCATAATTGAAGTCATTACTCTCTCTTACACTTTCGTATCAGTGATCATATGTTGCAGTGCTCATAAACACACCTACACACTGTCTCATAATTTTTCCCTGCCCACGGAAAGTTGCATAAATTGGAATTAGAGTGTTATGAATATCAGTTAATGAGTATAGGAGCTGTAGAGAAAACCACAGGCTATTGTCAAGAAAGTACTGGTGAGGCCACAAATATGCTATCAGTGCCACCACATACACAGTGGCTTTGGAAACACTTTATTGTGTTGTATATTTCATTTCAAATGGATAACATTTACTTTTTCTTGGCAATTCATTTGACACACAATAACCCAGAGTGACAAAGTGACCATGTAGGAAGAAGTATTCTTTAGTTCTTTGGAGAACCTAAGTTGGCTCCCCGAGTAGATCGGCCCACATCCCTCCCGCACCACCCTGCTGAGTGAGAGAAGAACACAGTATCAGACATGGAAAAACAAAAAGAAAACACGGTGACTCTAGACCACAGCCATCACAGTCACACTAGAAAGTGACAGAGCATGCATACATCCATGCATTGCCATGATAACATGGTTCTAGAAGCTTGCTGACCGAGTGACTACTGTCAGGGCTAGTTGGTGAACTACTGTACCTGGAGAGCTGACTGTTAGTACAATAGCAATATTTGTGAAGCAGGTTATACAGTGTCATTCTTCCTCCATTTTGGACTCTGCAGCTCTCCGTTCTGTTGAAGTTCAGCATTGCCAGGACTCAAGGCTTGTAGTCGGTCAATGGTGCTGGTTTGCTTTACCCCCTCAACCAAATTAGCTGATGGCAGTGATTCCATGGCATGTGCAAACTTGCCTTTTTAAATGCTCTTGTGACTCGGCCAGTTTCTCCCATCCACCCTGATGGATCACCTCAAACTCAGTAAGGGTGGAGAGGAGAAACTGGCCGAGTCACAAGAGCATTTAAAAAGCCAAAAGTTTGCACATGCCCAGGATGCATGGGAAACATTGAATGAGGATTTATTTGAAGATAGAGTACAGCATCACTGCTGGTGATTTTTATCCAGAGTTACATCTCAGCCTCCACGATCCACTTGATGTGCTATTCCTGCTGACATGACACTAGCTACATGATGTTACAGGTTAGAATTGTCACAGTTTTGCAGAAATCGACACGTCACACATAACAGTCGCACACTACAAACTGCCTAAGGCAGTATCACCTGTCAAACAAAAAAAAATCTTTTTTACATACTCAACTGAAAACAGTACAAAGACAATATGTTTATGCTTTGTCTCATCAACTTTGTTGATTTTTGTAAATATATGCTTATTTTGAATTTGATGAACCATCTCCTCAGCCTGAGGTCGAGTGCACTCATCTTTTCCTGTCTGCATTTGGCTGCATCCATTCTTCCCTCAGTTCTGACCAGAAGCATGATGCTTCAGAGCAGGACCTGGTTTTCAACAGGCATGGTTTGTCTCATCATAGTGGAGAATCTTTTTCCTCATGACCTTTAAGTAAACAACCAGCCAGATTGAAGACATGCTGGACAACTAGCCCTACAAAGAGTCCTGGTGGGGGTTTTTTATTGTGATGCAGCCCACTGTGCTGCTGGGAACATTTAAATTGTGTGAAGAATTAATTGCCAAAAGAGTGCATTTGACCAATTTGATCAATGAAATCTACAACACAGTAAAGTGTGCAAAAAGGGAAGGGATCTGAATACTTTAGGAGGCCACTGTATAGAACAAGATTTGAAGATAACAGCCAGTGTGGTCTGTTGTTTGCTCTTGTATGTATATGTACTGTTGAAAAGAGGCACATCTGCTGGGCTTATCCAGCATCAACAATATAACAGTGACCTTTGACCTGATAAAGTGATAATGGTTGAGCAAAATAACATAAGTGTGCATGCAAATACACTTGAGCACACACAGTGGCACAAGTGCATGAAGGCACAGAAGCAATCAGACAGACATGCAGTACAGTAGAGGCAGCCATGTTGCACTGATGAATCTGCAAACACATGCACAGACACAGATAAGCCTCTGCACATGCATGCCTAAATGCACGCATGCACACACATATGTGATGGACACAAACACTTGCATAAATACTCTCTCTCTCTCTCTCTCACACACACACACACACACACAGACACACACACACAAATCCCTTGTACAACAATAGTGAAATATTAATCCAGGCTCACAGGCTCTTCCTCAGGAAGATGAGTGGTGAAGTGGGTCGACGAGACGAGAAACAACACCCGACAGTAACCTACATATCCGGAGGTTTCCCGCCGGATCACCAGGTTATTTCACATTAAAATCGCTCTACTTATTTTACTGCATTTCATTGCACTATTAGAATTTAGTAAGTGTCCTCTGGCTGTGTGATGCCATGCAGCCTGGCATGGAAGATGAAAGAAGGCTGTGTGTTAAAGCAGAATAAAAACAGTGTGACAAACTGCCACGACAGCCCTCTAAAGCAGTTTATGATCCTGAAAAACAGTCATTTGACGAAGCAGATTCCCGAAGAAAACTGGAGGCACACCAGTCTGTGCTGCTGCACTATCACATCACACACAGATTCAATGTGACACAACATTTACACAGTCTGTGTGTGATAGGATGCTACAGCTCAAACAGTGTTTGATTCACTGGGACATCTTTCATTCTCTGTGTATGAGATGTCACTGTTACTGCCTCAAAAGCACTGCCATCATCAGCCACCATCCAAGAAACCTTTCATTTATTATATTATGACATGTGATGGTACGTGATGTGGATACATGATGCATATGTTTGATGTGCCTTCAGTATATATGACATTAGCATGCAATACAAAAGACATATTTGTTTTTGTGTTTGTGACATACTGCACGTTTAACTGAAACAAAAGGACTGAGGAACGTGCAGCCTCCTCGTGCAGCTTTTTTGCAGCCTTATGGAAGCAGTTTTACGGACATTAGCCAAAAGTGGGCTACATCGTGCATTTGTAATCAGAGCAGGGTTTTTACTCCCTGAAAAGCTCCTCAGCTCAGTGAGGAGGGAGAAAGGACAGAAGGGGATGAAAGCAGAACTGAAAGACAGAAAGAAAAGGCTGTCATTGTTTATGGGAATGTTGCTGTTGTGTGTATTATTTACATGGTCTGAACATGCTGGGTGTGTTTTGGTCTCTGTGAGGATCTACTTGAGCTGCTCCAGGCTCTTCCTGTCTGTCTTTGTTCCAGGCTGTTTCAACATGGAGGAAGAGATTTGGGCTTAATTCATTACAAATTCTGGTCAATTTGTGAATTCGAGGTTCTCTCCCAGGGAGGTTTTCAGACACTTCAGTTGCTGTCACACTGGGGAATCAGCCTGAATCAACTTCAGTTCTACTTGAATTGTAAAAGCATCAGCCTTTTAGTCTTCCCCTGGGAAATGTTCTCCTGGGACAGCAATGCTTAAAGTACAGATGAAGCCATCAAGTTTTTTCAGCATGCTCGCTGAGCCGCTGCTCTCTGGAAAAGGTTTAAATTTGATCCATGCATACTTGTGACACAGGTTTTTAAGCATACTGTGTCAAATTGACAAATGTACAGTCTTGTTGTTTTGTTGTCCTGCTCTGCTGTATCAGTGGTGTTCTCAGGCTCTCTGAGGGTCAAGGGCCAAAAGAATAAAAAGGACACCAGCTGTATGTATTGAGGTATCAGCATGCAGAAAGCTGTGATGCATTTATGATGAAATGTTTCAAAATGAAATGTTTTATTATGTGATTCAGATTTAGACTACTATATAACTACTGCACATCTGTAATGAAAACATACAGGGAACTATTAGACATTCAAACATTTAGTAGAGGCTAATTCATTTTCTAGCATGGAGGGCAGCCTGTACAGCACTGTGTAACATTTTCTTGACCTGCTAGGCACCCTAGAGAGCACTTTGTCACGTTTTCTTGCATGTTGGGCCACCAAGAGGGCACTTTCATGTTTTTTCCTAACCTAAAGACATCCAAGGGGGCACTTTTGTGGCATGTGTTTCAAACATGCAGGCAGCAGGGGAGCGATTGCTCCGCACACTGTACTTGGCTGGTTGGTGTCTGTATTAGATACTTTCCCACAGTTCAGTTCAGTCCAAATGACAGCTGCTCATGACCGTTTTGCTGTACTGCTGAGTGCCAGCTGTGATCCAACGGTCCACTCTAAAGACAGCTGGCACACACACACACACACACACACACACACACACACACACACACACACACACACACACACACACACATTCTCTATACACATGAGGCCCCGTGACCAATGGTCATAATGACTCTAGTGGCAGACGAGGAGGTAATGGAGGCACACGTGAAGAACATCACTATCCAGATTCTTCAAAAACAACTCTGCTGAAGCCAACACATAGAGGCCAGCTGTTACTGACCAGCCCCACGATTCTAAATGGACTTCAGCACCATTGCTGGTGATTCAGATAATTAGATGTCTCACTTTTTGAGTAAGGAAATAGAAAGTTGAATGATACTATAGCTATTGTGCTATTCTCCATTTTTCAAATGAGAATAAAACTTGTAAAAAAATCTGCTGTCAACCTCCATTTTGCATTATGAACACTGATACAACACATTTTCCCCCATTTTCAATGGCTTCAATTGGAGCTGTTGTCCCAGGACCCATTGTGTCTGAGTGGAAGCTACTTACATACTTTGCTAACATTAGCTAGATGTGTTAGATGTCACTTTTTATTCAACACCTGAAAAAGTAAATGTCATTGGTCCAGTTGTGATTATTTTGGTTACCCTGTGATTCATAGCAGGGGCTCAATTCAGACAGGACCAATAATGCTGACACCTCAGCAGGTGAATGTCTGTGTGGCTGTACTGAGGTGATGTTATGCACTATGCTGAGTGTCCGCCCACAAGGCACCAATCAAATTACAGCACCAACATCTTCAGTCGAAATAAAAGATTGACGCTCCCTGGATAACAGTAATTTAGGGGTCACTGTCACTGCAGAGAAATAAATCAAACTTTTTTTTTTGTTGTTGTTAAATAAAATTTTGACCAAATAAGTATGCAAGTGAAGGATCAAACTGATTTCTTGACAGAATGAAATTTAATTCCACTTTGATTTTAAAACAGATTAAAAACTTTACTGATATCAACAGCCAAGACAGTGTTGGTCCCACTTTAGAGAGGGTTTTACAAATGGGTCAGAACTCTAACATCAAAAATGAGTTTCACTTTCATCTCAGAAGTCAATTTGCTGTTGCATTGTTAAGGCTGTAGATATCTCATTTAAGAACGAGGTCTTAATCAGAATTGCAACTATTTTGCTCTTTGAACTTTCCACACAGTGAGAAATCTCTGACACTGCAGTGTCTGATTTGATGCTGCAAATATGTAACCAAGGGCGAAAACTCCGCTATCTCATCAAACACACACACACACACACACACTTATCTAAAGAAAAAACCTGCCTGGTATGCACATGCAAAAACAGATCAGAGGTGATCAGATACATGCAGGGAAAAAATAGGCAGGATGGAAAGAGGAAGACGATTGGGATTGAAATGAAGCTGATGATATGACAGGAGAGGAATGCGCTGGTTCATTGTCTCACTCTATACAATCAGTTTGTGAGCTTTGATTAGACTTGCGTGCATGTGTTTTGGACATCATGACTAGATGTTTGTTCCTGGTAGAAGCAGTCACACAAAAGGAAGAGGAATCATCATCATGTCATGGTATTTTACTTCTGATTACGCTTCATCCAAAACAAAAGGCTGGCTGTGGAAACCTGCCAAATGAACAGAGAAGTGCTGAAAGAGCACAGATCAAGTCAGTCAATACTGAGCTAGTATGCTGCTTTATGTTGGAGAACCGGACAATGGTTAATGGGTCAGACATTTGCTCAGCTGTAAAGATCACATACCACTGTCAGTCCCATCAGCTCTACTGATGCCTGTCGTAGTAGTTCTGCATGTTTTAGCCTCTTCACTACAAGCATCTTCTCATTTACAACACAACTAACCATTTTGCTACTAAATGTTTTGGATTATTTGAATGTGTTTTATCTATCAATTTAACCACCTATTGGTTTCCATTCAGTTATGTATAATACAAAAAGTTGTCCACTCAACTCACACCTCAGCTTAACTCACATCAATAATGCAGCTTTGACAAAAATAAATGCAGACTTGATGTTCACTGTGATGAAGAACAAATGTAAAGCAAGTTTCGGATTTTCAAACCATAACAAGACTGAATGGAAACTAATGGCTGCGAGGTGAAGGAAAAGGAAAATAGACTATATAGCCTGCATGCCTAGGAGTTTTAAAATGCCTATTTAAAAGCAAATCAAACAGAAATAAAATGAGCCAGTAAGCATTGTTATATTTATTAACTTACTATTTATACAATCACTGTCATAATTACACAAAAATGTAGGATAAAAAACTTAGCTTTTTGCCTTTAGCAGCACACACCTGCAAATATTAAATACAAAGCACTGTCATGAGTTTTCAACAGGAGCTGCAAGAGAGCCTTTTTTTGTTGAAACTGATCATAAATAGACCATGCTGAAATTAAACATTTTAGCCACCTTATTTTTATTTATTTATTTATTTATTTTGCCATTTTTGCTCACTTTGCTTTGGATCCACTACTTTGATCAAGACTGAAATATCTCAACAACTATTGGATAGATGACATTTCAAGGTTCCCAGAGGATGAAGGCGACTGACTTTGGTGACCCCTTGATGTTTCATCTCACACCAGGAAAAACCACCACTTATTCAGTAAAATACACTGTGACAAAATTTGGTATGTTTTTGAGAGGATGAATCCGACTGACTTTTGTGATTGATTGACTTCTTTTCTGGTGTCACCAGCATATCAAAATCTGGCTTTGGTTTATGACAAAATACCTTTAAAACGAATGGGGGCCCATCAGCTTCAGCTGTATTCTGTGTTATAGAGCTAACTGGCAAACGACCAGGCACAATGCCAGGATTTCAATTCTGGATGGTCTACAGTCATTTTGGCTGGGCCTTTTAATTGCAAACATTAATACTGTTTTGCCATCCTGAAAGTTTCCAACTGGTACTCTCACTAACAGACATGACTGCTGTCAGGTTATGGAAGGTGACTAGCAGGTCGTCATTAGGATGGTTTTTAAATCTATTTTAAAACATTTAAAACAGACAGCAGTTTGTATTTATTACAAGAAGTGTTAGTGAGTTAAAAAATCAAATGAGAAATAGGGACATTTTCTCATAAGCTTACATACGATCAGACCCTCTTTGCAACTAGTGGTGTTGCCCCCTGCTGGATAGTATAGTCTATCTTAATATCTTAATGTTTCTCACATTTCTGTGGGTTTTTTTTTTAACATTTCATTTACTAAGCTGACCCTTTTATCCAAAGTGACTTACAAAAAGTGCATTTAAATGATTTAAAAGATAAATAGCCCTACCAATCCCAACAAAAGAGTGGCACCATACAATAACAGTATAAAGCTTCCATACTTCCTTATTTAAGTCCCCAGAAAGAAATAATAACTCCAATTGTAGGTTACATGCAAAAGAAATATTCAGAATACTATTCAAAATACTTGTCATGCAGTTGTTTGGAACTAAGGTCCTGCTTGTCAATGGGCAGATAGTCAATCATACTTCAGGATGATGGGGTGGTGCTTCAGTTGGACAATTAGATTTCAGGGGTGGCCATCACCGCCCCAGGCTCCCCTTCTGGACATGCCTGTGAGTGGGATAAGGGTGAAGCAGGATGTGGTCCATGTCCCACTGGGTCCATGTCAACGAAAATTAGAGACAGGACGCAACCTTAATGCTGGTCATGTGAAGATATCTATAATTAAATATATAATGCAATATTGTTGACGAATAAAAACGAGACTAAATGTGGTTTACAAAATAACTCAAAAAAGTAAAATGAATGTTATTTCTTCTCGTCTCGTTTTAGTCAACGAAAATGACGAGACGTTTTAGCAGTTTTTATTTTGTAAACCACATTTAGTCTCGTTTTTATTCGTCAACAATATTGCATTATATATTTAATTATAGTTATCGTCACATGACCAGCATTTACGTTGCATCTCGTCTCGTTTCTGTCACGTTATAAAGGTTCGTTGATGACGATATTTCGTCATAATTTTCGTTGACGAAAACAACACTATGGGGAAATCAATACCCAGTCCATACCTCGTCAATGCATCACAGCCAGTGAAGCATCACAGTACATGTGCGCACAGTTAGCAGCACAGATAGAGATGGAACAGTAGCTGATGTTCACCATGAAGGAATGAACTGGTGAACAACATAGAACCCCATGGCTGTGGGAAGCGGAGACGATGGTTACACACTGTAACAGTCCAGCATAGAGCACAGTAGGAGGGAAAACAGCTCTCCATGCACTGAGAGGCATGAGGGATAGAGAACAGTTAAAGCTCTGCAAATAACACTCACTGAAAAAACACTCAATGTGGACTGAGTCATAGAAAAATAAGAGATCTATCAGATACAAGCAAATAAAAGAGCAGGGAGAGTTGACGGGCCGGTGTGTAAGATTTAGTGGGATCAGATATCAGAAATGGAATATTCAACTTAGATTCTGAAGAAGTTGGGATGCTTACAAAGACAATATGTTTAATATTTGACCTCATCAGCTTCATTGATTTTTGTAAATATCTGCTTATTCTGAATTTGATGCAGCAACACATTTTGGGAGAGGAACTAAAGACTGGGAAAGATGTGGAATGCTCCAAAAACACCACAGGTAAACAGGTTGATTGGTAACAGGTGATTCAATTTAAACATCTTAAGATATGAGTGTATTCTTGCAACTGCATTTCTAGACATGCTTTGACTCAAATGTACCTTAACCATGTCATATGCTTCTTTATTGTACCTGAAGAACAAATAGGGAAACTGCAGATGAACATTTAATATCCAGGAATTGGAACCACACCCAGGAACAACACCACATCATACACATTATAGCATGTTGACCATATGTAACCGGTGGGCTGTAGTGTTGTCTGCGTTGTGTTGTGAGGAAGAGGCCCAAACTGTGCATATCTTTGGAGGCGGTCTCCGTTTATTTTTTGCATCTGACAGCTGACAGCGAGAGGTAAAAAACAAAATCCTCCGTCAATTTCTTCCATACAACTCGAGCCCCTACACAAATTCAGTGACACAGGAATATATTAAAATCTTGTACAACAAGTTTAGGCTGAAAATGAACTTATAAACGTAGTTTAACAGTGCTAAAATACCGACGTTACAGTGAGAGCAATGAGGCTTACCTCTCCCATGTAGTACAACAGCAGAAGGGGGAGAGGTAAGGCGGGAAACACCCCTTTTATAGGAGGGGTACCCCAAAAATGAACGTGGGGGTACCGAAACTGAGTGTTGAACGTTCCACATATTGACTCCAGAGGCCCAAGTGTGTCAGGTAATAATAAACAAATTTTGTGTAATTATAATACTTAATATTACAAATGTGCATCTGGCTCCTTTACACACAACTGCTGCATAAATGACCCTGTTACACATACATGGTTCAGCCTGCTCTTGGTGGAGTATATCCCTGCATCATTCTGTTGTCTTGTTTGCTGTTTTCACCTGGCAACACTGTTCTTAACTTAAATGTTTTCTACATCTAATGTTTCCATCCCTCTCTTCTCTACATGTGTACAGTCATAGGTTATAACTTGGGTTCACTCATTGCTGTTTATTGTCAATCTGCCACTGTCATAAAGCCTCACAATAACCAGCATCTGTTTAGAGGTGGCAGGAGACCTGAGAGTTGGCAATAACAGCAGGGTGGGAAACTTCCTATATTGTAGTTATGATGTTGGTCAGTTAGAGACGGGGATTTTTCATTTAGTCAGAGGTTAGGTAAATATTAAGCCTCTAGCTTCTGGAACCCAGCTCTCTTTCTCTCGCACACACTTGCCAGTCACATTTTCTGTGCGTTTGGCAGCCTGCATAGGCGGGTAAACTCCATGTTTCCGCTGATTACTGCTGCGGAGCTGCTGGCCAGAGATTTTGTTTTGGCTACAGACAGACAGTGTGAATTCCCTTCCAAACATTAAAAAAAAATCCCTCACACTGTTTTTAAGCTTTGCAATGACATATATTCAGATCAAATTTCCCTTACTTCTACTTTGCTTTTCCCCTCACTGAATGTTCTGTCCTGTCAAGAGAGCGCAGTTATATTGATTCTTTTTTCTGTCTTCTGTCCTCCCTCACAGGCACTGGCTACTGAATGAAAGAGAATTTACATGAGAGCAAAGGATTGCAGAGGTATCTGAGCACAGCCTGCAGAGCATGACTGCTCAGTGTTTGCACGTGGGACTGTTATCGTGTAAAAGTCCAGCAGTTCTCTTCCCAGATTGCATGGCTGAGTCTGAAGCCTTTAAACCCACAGGTCAGTCCACCTCAGATCGGAAAGTCCTCACACAGGTCCAGGCGCCATGACCGAGTAATAAAAATGTCAAGACAAATTAGTAAGATTTACTGAAAGAGGAATATAAAACAGCATGAAAGTGTGAAGGAAAAATACTACATGCTACATTTTTGAGACTGAAAGACAAGAAGGAACACAGAGTCAGATCATTTATAGCTCTATGACGAGACGAAATGATAGTAGTTTGATCATAGTGCTCATGTTAGGTGCCATGATGGTGATGACTCAGTTTCACATCATATCATTTCAGTGCAACCCAAAGCAAACTCAGAAACTAGCCAATCGAATACTGTAACTGCACAGGGATCTGCTTCCAGGGCAACTTGTCAATTAACAAAACTATCCACATTCTAGCTTGTTTGAGGCTGTGGATCACTGCTGATTTGTTGTGTACAGAAGTGTTAGAAAACAAAAAAAGTTTCTGATATTGTCCTCTTGTGAAATTCAAGAAAAGTAAGTGCAATGGCAATTTCTTTTTGTGCTGGGTTGGGAAAGCTTTAGGTGGCTTGTGCTGCCTGCTCCAACATTTTTTTGACTGGACTCTGTGTTTCCCAGTGTGAAGAGTTACATGCAGTTTGAATGGCCACAGTTATGAGAGTAAGACCCAGGTTGAATACTGGAATTTTCCTTTAATGCTAATTCTGTTTGCTTGCTAATAATGAGCACACTTCCTAACCAAGTGAGTGATGATCCATGAAACAGAAAACATTTGAAGAGTAAGTACATTTAAACTGGCGAGGTCACACATAGCCTCTGTGGCTGAGTGTCTCTTAGGCATTCACACACCACTTTAAAAGTTAAATCAATTATTGACAATGTCTCTTTGCACTTATCCTTCTTAAAAAAGTCTTAATGTGGTTTCTGTAAGGACTCTGTGCTGTTCTGTCTGTGTTTTGTGTGTGTGTGTGTGTGTGTGTGTGTGTGTGTGTGTGTGTGTGTGTGTGTGCCCATGTATCATGTTGTGGGGACATAAATCTGTTTACACAGTCACATGTGGGGACACAGTCACATGTGAGGAAATACAGGTCCCCACAAGTTAAATCATTACATTTTAGGGTGCAGACTGAGGATAGGGTTACGGGTTAGGTATAGGGTTAGGGTTAGGGTAAGGCTCCAGGAAATGAATGTAAGTCTATGTAATGTCCCCACAAGTGATGAAAACCCCTGTGTGTGTGTGTGTGTGTGTGTGTGTGTGTGTGTGTGTGTGTGTGTGCGTGTGTGTGTGTGTATAAGAAATGTTATTCTTTGCTGTGGTCTGTGAGTGCGTCACTATTGTGAAACATCCACAGTCCACCTCATTAAAAGTTACACACACTCATCTTAAAACTCTTAATCACACCTCCCTCTCATGCGTTCCTGCTTCTACTCCCACGCCGTCTTCTCTTGTGGGGAAACACACAACTTATCACATGTTTACTGGTAGACAGCCAGTGTACCAAACATGAGGAATCCTGTCTTGCACAATTCAGGTATCCTTTAATGCTATTAGTCCAAGAGGGATTTACAGTATTGTTGGTACCCATAAGTCAGTTTAAAACCTTTATTTCCTATGGTATTATTATAGTATTATTATAACTTAACTATTTTCTTTGTTCTGTCGAAACGTATTACAGATTTTGTTTAATTACTCATAATTAAAAGTGGTGAAATCAATAAATAATCATTGTTTTCAAATGATTTTCCTTGAGGGGCGCCCCTATAGCTCAGTTGGTAGGATGTGCACCCCATGTACAGTATCGAGGCTGTCAGTCCTCTGCAGTGGCTGCAGGTTTGATTCCCACCTGCAGCTCATTTGCTGCGTGTCGTCCCCTCTCTCGTTCCCTCTCTCTCTGCCCCCTTTCCTATTGTACCTTCAGCTGTCTCTATTATAAAGACAAGACAAGCCCCCCCCCCCAAAAAAAAAAAAAATTAAAAATGATTTCCCTTGCTCAGCCCAATTTATGAAAGAACATGGTGTGTAATGAATCCATTTCCAATGTAACACTAATATTAACACTTTCATTCTCTATGTTAAACCCTGGCTGAGGATTATTCTATACTTTTGGTCCTGAACCAGGTTTGCTGTTAACAGCTGTGATGATAGTGGACTGGAGTAGTGTTGGTGGTGCAGATTAACAAAACAACAGCTCTGTAAGACTGTACTTAGCCACAATGGCAATTTGAGGTAAATGCTAAGATCAGCATGCTAACATACACACAATGGTAATGCTAAGAAGCTGATGTTATGGAGGTATGGAGGATTTACTGTGATCACCATCATAATTTTGTGTGTTGGCATGCTAACATTTGCTAAGGGCACTGAAGACAAAGCACAACTGAGACTGATGGGAATGTCATTTGGTCATAAACCAAAGTCTTGGCAGTTGATTGGTAGAGTACACTGTCTTTGAACCAAGTCTTCACAACATTTTTCTGTTTGGACCAAAGAACCAAACTTATGGGCCCACATTGCTGTCCCAAGAGTCACACCATGTAGACAGAAATGTAGCTTTAAAGGAACAAAGTTCAGTCAGAGATTCTCATAGAACTGGTAGGAAATGGTCACACCTAGATTTGGAGGACAAATATCTGCTCTTCAAATTTTGGTTAAATAAATATTAGCAGAGATATAACCAGAGATGTTCAGAAACAAGATGGCACACTAAAGAGTCCTTCCCTGTATCTGTGTCACATGGGTTTCCCTTTAGGAGACGAGGAGCAGGTCCTTAGTCAGTTCACTCCAATGGGAGAAGTGAATGTGAGCACAGATTATGGCGATTCTTTCACCCCATAGTCACCAAATTCAATACTGGACCCTTTTTTCCAAGCTACAAAATGACATTTTTCAGACATAGAAATAAAAAACAACACATTCTCATGAGCTCTGGAGATCTGGAGCACAGTAAGCAGATGAAACCGAGCATCAAAGTCAGGCACAAACATTAGATTCGTACTGTATCTTGTGTTGTATTGTTGTGTTGTTGACACAGACAAGCAATTATCAATTGGTAATGTGTTGGTGTTAAAAATACCCAATGAGGATTTGGGGAGAGGAAACCGCGCCCACTCAAGTGTATAACTTTTACATAGCACTGCCACTGCTTGTAATGCATCATATTTCATTGTTGATTATCTTTGATGGGACATAAGGATGAGGTGGGGGTGATAAGGGAGCTGCAGCAGCAAGCAGTGTGGGCATGAAGGTATCAGCAGAGCAACGGTGAAGGCTCATGTTACAATGGCCTCCATGAATATGATTTGGAGTGACTAGTCAGCTGCTCAGAGAGCCAGAGACTGTGAAGCATGAATGGAACACCTGATGCCAATCAGCTACAAGTGTGAGTCTGCCTGTGCTCTGCCTGAACTAACACTATGCTTCACCGAAGGTAAAGGTGCAACACATTACCTGAAATGTAATCAGATCAGTGGTTATAAAATGGATTCACACGTTGCTGTTTGGATCAGGTAGAAAAAACAGTCAATCATCAGTATATCATTTGTTTGGAGTTGAGAAAAGCTTCAAATTTGTCTACATTTCTTTTAACAGTGGTTCCAAAGGATTTTTCGGTCTTCGGTCTTCATTGCACATTTATAATATATTGTATTAAAGTCTGAGCCGAGCAGCAACTTAAGTGTTCGCAAAAGCTTGGCTTATGAGGGATGGAAAAATCACATCATGTCAGTGTCATTTTTACTCAAATCAACAGAGATGCATTGGTTTGCCTTGAAACAGATGAAATACTGCCTCACTTAAAACTGCAGGGTNTGTGTGTGTGTGTGTGTGTGTGTGTGTGTGTGTGTGTGTGTGTGTGTGTGTGTGTGTGTTTGTGACCTGACAGGATGCCAAAGCCAGCTGATCTCTCAGTAAATATGGACATATGGTTAGCCTCTGTAGGGAGAGACAGAGACAGAGGGAGAGAGTGTGAGGATGACACAGAGATGGTCCTTGGCATGCTTTCCTCATGTGTCCACAGG
The DNA here is from genome assembly GCA_037975065.1 of Chaetodon trifasciatus. Classification (NCBI taxonomy): domain Eukaryota; kingdom Metazoa; phylum Chordata; class Actinopteri; order Chaetodontiformes; family Chaetodontidae; genus Chaetodon; species Chaetodon trifasciatus. Next base: position 14,789,607 of record JBBMOE010000009.1, on the reverse strand, counting down.
GAGACCGCAGCGGGCGGAGACATCTTATCCTCCCAGGACATGTGTTCCTTTCCCAAAGCTTAAGCATTTAGCCTTTTTGACTCTTCACGTCACCGCGGGGAGCAGGTCAGAGGTGTCCACTCTTGGTTACGTAATGATGACACTGTTACAGGATGAAAACAAGCGAATCGGCATGACAGACTGACTAGTTAGTTATGTAATTTCCACAAAGCAGTTTGAAGAGGGACGTGAAATGTGTCTATCATGTATGAGTTGGTCACAACAAAACCTGGGAGCTACAGTCAGTCTGTGATTTCTGTATTTTGCCTTTAAGTTCACTTGGAAGTGAACAAGGAGAGATTTGAAATGCTTGAAAAAGTTTAATTATTATGTATTCTAGTAGGACAAGTTACAGTTCAATATTCCAGCACTACAGAAAATCCAGTGTGGTCTGATGTCTGGCCTCGTGGTTGAAACACACACCTTTGCACAGCAACATCCTTGCTTTGATTACAGAGGTGGAACTCTCTCTTTCCCTTTCTGTTTTCCTGTTTATATCTACACTGTCAGCAATAATGGGGGAGGGGGGCAATGGACTAAAACCAGTCACCAGTTACACAGGCATTTTCTGACTGTTCAGGAGATATGTATGATTTAATTTCAATGCAAATGAATAGAGTCAGTTCATCCTGTCATCAGTGCAGAGCTGCTGATCTGCTGATCTCACTTATTGGACATCAAAGCCCCTGAGATGCACAGTTGCTCCAAGACAGGTTATTTGCTCTTCTAATCAAAGCTGACACATTACTTATGTATACCCATAAAATCACTTACCCTCTCACAGCATCCGTCTAATTTTCAACAATATCTCTCTTCTTCCCATTTCTGCCTCCTTTCAACAACTTCCTCTTCCATTTCAGAGCCTTTAAACTCCTGTGATCTTTTTTTTTCCACATCTTTCTCCTCTCTGTGTTGCTGGGTGTTAATCAGAGTTGCCCGGGACATCAGGCGGCTGCTGTAATATGGCCAGCAACAGGCTGCATTCATTTTCCAATGCTCTTGCCACTCGCGAAACCAAAAACCAAATTTTGAGAGGAGTAAATCCAGGCCATGTTCTGGAGCAGATAATACGTGCAATGATGTCATGATGTGAAGGGACTGTGATCTCTGACAAGCAAGACCACTGCTGAGTGCATGTAGCCCCGTAGGAGGCACGAGCCACAGTCCAGCTGTCTGTAAGCTCTGTGATTTCATAACTCAGATGGACAGCTCTAAATATCAGAAGTGCCCGTGAGAGGCTAGTCTGTGTAGGGAAAACAAGCTCAAGACCCACGGTGGTGTTGGTGAATCTGATCTCAGAATGGTCAGACACCCAGGGTGCTGTAGCACGCTTGAGTTGAAGTTTGACTTGACATAGACTTGACTTAGACATCATGAGGGGCCTCAGCCTCTGAAAGCAGCTGTATAATGTAATACTGATGATGCTATCCTGGTTATTTTTACCTGGAGTTGGAAAGATGTGGGTGTTTAGCAAGCTGTAACATAAGATGCTATCAAGTTGGATTATAAAAACAAAGGATCCAGAGTTTCTTTATCCTGACCAATACTAGAGACTGAACGGCAGGACATCTCTGCCTCTGCTGCTTTGATTTTGACTGTTACATGTAACTTTTGGGAAGCAGGAGTAGCTCTTATACCACTAAAAACCCTCTGAGCATCAAAGGCTCAGTGCTGTTTGTTTGAGAAAAGTGTCTTTGAGAAGTTAGTGTCTTGTTCTTTGGTGTATGGAGGCAGACATAATCAGCATGGATTCAAAGCAGTTACAATGAAATGAACATAAAACTCTAAATGATGGCAAAAAAAACCCCTCAAGCTACTCCTGCAGCATAATCTCCTTCTCTGTCAAGATAAAACCATAAATCTGTATCTGTGAGCTACAAACTCTACTGGAGGTAAAAACCTGATCATCGCAATACGCTTCCAGACTGCAGTCAGTGGGCACGCTGTCATAACACAACTTGTGCAATTTCATGTGCGCAACTAGATGAGAGACTGCAAGTCTGAGAGTCAAGTGAGATTTTGTGTGCGTGTCCACATTTTGCAATCTAAATAATGAAGTAGTTGAGCCTCACGGCACAATCAAAGTAAACAAGAAACATCCAGGGGAGCTCAGCAAAAGCGCTGTCAATTATTGATGCTGAAATGAGATTTGAAGGGCGAAACACCTGCCTGGGCTGCACTGGACCCGCACCAGATTTCAGATTAGAAACAGAGGACTTGGCAGCAGCACTTCATAAACTCCCAAAACCCTGAAGAAATCAGAGGAGTGGCTGTTCTCAGCCATATGCTGGAACCAGGTGGGTCTGTCGCTTCATTTACAGTCACCTCGAAGGACCAGAAAATAAGAAAAACTGAACAACTACATAGTTTAACAATTTTTTTATTAATTGTTTAGAGTACACCATGGTAAAGCATTTTGGATCTCTCACTTGAAGACTCTTTGGGCATCCAGTGCCGGATTCAACAGCACACTTCACCGTCACTGCTGTCATGTTCTCCAGCCCTCTGATCTGACTGCCGCTATATGCTGCTCTTCACCTGCCTGTGACAGGTACAGGTACGAAGACAAAGCCTGGCTGGTGCTCATACTGAATACCCTGAAAAGTTAAAGGAAGTAGATGCAGAGGGTGGAGAACCTGTACAGGGAAGACGGACCTCCTCATCTGCTCCCACTACCACAAACAGGAATTCAAATAAATACACAACAGTATCACTAAGTTTAGTGCTCCCCACGGGGGCAGGGCTCGTTACACGTAGCAGTCCCCTTTGTACAACTTTCACGCAGCATGTGACTGGTGCCTGTATTTGCATGTGATCCTACATTTACTGTAACTGTAGTAGATATTGATCAGATTGCACTTAAGAGCAAAAGTTGAATTCTGTACACAAAGTTGTCCAATATTAAAAAATACATTACAAGTTACATTTTCCAAATAAATATTGGTCCATTTTTGTTAGTATGCCAAGTACATCTTCCTGAGACACTTTCAGAACCACAGTACACTCGCCGTGAGTATACTCCCTTCCTTTTACCCAGCCTTTGATTTTCTCTCCATCTCTCTTGAGGCAAAATAACTTTTTCATGCTACACTTACTTCAACCATCCACTTATGAGATCATCCCTTATCATATGACTTGCTCTCTCATCCGTGCCAAGACATACATAGTAAACAGATTTCTCTCACTGCACCAGTGCAGCACAATCCAAGACATGAGACCGTGTTTCAGATGCAAACACACAACTAGACAATGTTACAGCCAGATAGATACACAGACAGCACTGACTGCAGCTGCTACCATATTTACTGTAAATGACCTGAATGTACATCTGTGCCGTGAAGTGATTATCTGTGTGACAGTAATGTGTGTGCTTTGTTGAAAGGTCAAACCCTAAAATAAATGTATACAGACGTTTCACTTGCATGCTGACAGAACTTTGTATAATAACAGTCTTACAGCCAAAAGGTTTTTTTTGAAAATACAAGTGTTTTTATGGAAGCTTTTTTGTGAAGATTCACAGTATCAACGTGGTTCTCTTCCTGGCCTGCTCAATCACTGCACCGTGTAGCATCAGCCCCCAGCAGTTTGCAGCCCAGTTCTAAGTTCTGGTTCTGTGCTGCAGACAACATCTGGTACACACACACACGCACACACACTCACACACACTCACACACACGCACACACACTAGCACACACACACACACACACACACACACACACACACACACACACACACACACACACACACACACACACACACACAGTACCTTTACATGAGGAACCACAGTCGCAAACATCCTCTGCCTTCATCCTCACCATCATCATTTATAGCAGTCTATTATTGCTTTCATATACCAATATTGTTATACAAGATCAAGGAACAGGGAAATGTATCGTCCGTTTACTGGTGCAGGGAAGCAGTCCTGACTTGCAGCCCAGATAAAAATCACTGATGTGCAATTTCCAAATCAAGCATGAGTCTTCACAGGAAACAGTAAAAACAACTACTAGATTATCCTTAAATGTGATGTAAGGCAGCAGAAGATGAACAGATGGGCTCCTTTCTTCAGACATGTATACATACAAAAAGTACTGCTTCCCTGTTTTTTCTTTCAAGTCCTTTCAAGTCCTCGTTAGTCTATACGTTAGAGACAGCATTATTAGTGTCTCTTGCCTGACGGATGCCGTATAACCACTTTATGACTCGAGCGTTCCTCTCGATGACAGAGATGCCGTAGGGGACCCGTTCATTGGCTGCTGCTGGCTCATCTTCGTTATCCTCATCTCCTCCATCCTCCCTCACCCGGTCAGCCTCCGAGCTGGGCGTACTGACGCTGCGGAGCTTGGAGACAGACACAATGTCCGAGTTGGCTCTCGTGAAACACTCCACTCCACCCATGCCCTCCACCTCCTCTGGGTCCAGCCCGCAGTAGTTGAAGAAGCGCTCCATGTCCGCTGTTGCGCGGGAGTAACGGTCACTCAGGTCCGACTTGGAGCGGTGTAAGGATGGGTGTTTTCGGGCAGACCCCTTAGAACTGGCGTTTGATATACGGGTGAAAGCGGGGGAAGCTGGTGGGATCATACCCGCGCGGACCAACATGGGACTGGGTGGCAGGTAGGCTGGAGGGGGTGGTAGGGTTTTGGAGGGGTTGCTGAGCTGCACGTGGGGTTGGTTCTGAGGAGGTGGAGGAGGCGGGACCTGGGGGTGTGCGACTTGGCCCTGGGCAGTCTGTCTGGGCCTGAGCTGGGGCTGCAGCTGGGCCCTCTGAGGCTTCCTCATGTCAGCCTGAGGCCGAACGTCCACCCTGCGCACCGTCACCAAGTTCGGGGAGCTATAGGGCACTGGAACCCCAATGCGGGGTGCTCGTGCTGGAATAGGTGGGGGACGGCGGGTGGATTCTGCTGCAGGGGTCCGGAGGTTGTTGTTCAGTGGAGAGGAAGTGCACGAGGAAGTGGAGGAGGAGTTGATAATGCTGTGATTCAATGGTTTGATGTTGTTGAGGAGTCGGTTGCTCCTCTCCTGTTCCACAGACAGGCTACTGCCGATGCTTTTTGCTCCTGATGAAGGAGAAGATGAGGAGGGGGAGGTGGAGGAGGAGGACTGGGAGCATGGCATCGGTCCATCACATACATCATTAATAAGATTATTCAGAATATCCAAGTTAAGAGCAGGTCCTCTTCTCCTTCCACGTCCCTCTCTCCCTCCTCCATTCTCCTCATCAACTGGGCAGCGGGGCCCTTTGCGGGCTGGAGGAGTGCTGATCTGACACTGGAGCATCATCCCCGGAGGAACAAGGGGCTTGCGAATGATTGGTGGTTTGATTGGAGCCTGACGGGTGAGGGCCACCTGCTGGCTCTTAACGTATTTGGCCTTGTCGGCCTCCAGGCGTTCCACGGCACTCAGTTTACGGGCTCCGGGTTCAGCCTGACGACGGAAGTAGTCCGGACCCTTGTTAAGTATCCTGAAGGGCATGGCAGAGGTGAAGGGAACCCCAGCCAGACGGCTGTCTGATGGCCGCAGAGTCTCCACCGGCATCCTGGAAGAGCTGACAGACAGAAGGAAAGATTTTCTGTCAGTCCAAAGCTTTTTGAAACAGAATTGGATTAAATTAGTGGAAAGAACAAGACAGTGATTAACTTCTGTATTTGTGTGGAATGTAACAAAGAGTGGACAGGAGACATGAGATGAGACAAACAGTGGAACTGACAGAAGGAGAGGTGGGTAGGAGAGGGGCTTTAATGGTCAACGAACATCCTTTTAGGGCTCCCACATGTCCTCTCTAAGCTTAAGAAAATAGCTCTTTTGTACTCTCTTTTCTTCCCACTCTCCCCCCCCTCCCTCCCTCCCTCGCTCCCAGAGCCCCCTTTAACTTCCTTACTGGTCGCTGTGCTGCTGCTCTCACTTCTCCCCTTTTCTTCCTCCCTTCTTCTCCGTCGCCCCTCTTGCTCTTTTATCCTTCCTTTTTCCCAGTCCAGGCTCAGTGAAAGGCTACTTGAGGGACAGGGTCAGTCGGGGTCAAATTCCACATCAGGCCCAGCCAGACCACCTCTATTAGCTCAGTGCTGACCCAGAAGGGGTTAGGCTGCAGATCGGGGTCACGGGTCAGCCACAGTGCAGCCGATCAGAGCCTCTTTATCCAAACCGCAGGTCTGGTAGATCAGCTGGCAATGATCCCGGGAAACGCAACAGCCTTTATGATCCCCCTTCAGAATCCCTGTCCAGTTCGTCCGTCAAGCCTGTCCAGCTGTGATCTCACACAAAAAGCTGGCCGGCAAGTCAGCAGGAGATCCCCACAGTCCTGGAGGGGGTTAAAAGAGATGAAAGTCCAAGTCAGATAGTGGCAGAGCACTCCGTTTTCTGTTCGCCTCTCATTAACAAAAGCATCCACACACACTGATACACACACACTCACACACACACACACACACACTTCTCCGGCTGACAGACAGGGACTTGCTTCAACACTGAAGTAGAGCAGACGGGACAGGCTTTAATACTGCGTCTGGCTCCTCCCAGCCGGCCAATCACACGTCAGGCCGGGAGCCTCAGTGGGGCACAGGGGGCGGGGTTGGAGGCGGGAGGCGCCCTCGCATTGGTCCTACTCAAAAAGGATTTTGACCAATTGGACCCCTCCCCCCCTCCGAGCACAACAAAACACTGAGGCAGGGTTTTCATTCAAATGAAAATTCTTTGAAAGGGAGAAAGGGGGGAGAGAAGGGAGGGGAGGACAACGGGAAAAACAGCTGCAATTTTTTACATTGACTTGCATCAAGCTCAGCGGGGTGCTATGAAAACATTGTGAAAATAGTGAAAGCTCACACAACCTTTCTTCTGCTTTAGCTCTTTGTCTTCATCACCGCAGAAGAAGAGACAAAGTGTGTGAACAACAACAGTAAACAATAGAGGATTATCTTATTGCAAGTCCAAATGTGCGTCTTTAATTTGTATTTTAACCATCTGGCTGGTGCTGGTGGTGCAGTGGGCTTAATGTCTGGTGTCTAAAAAAAAAAGAGCCCAACAAGCAGCACAAGTTTAGAAACAAAGAAACAAAGACAGGCAGTGAAAGTTTTCCCCTGCTCTGTTTCTACACCTTAGCACCCAATTACTTCAATTATTTCAAAGCACTGCTGACACACAAAGTTCATCTATTTTCTCCTCTTTTTCAAAGCTCTAATTTCCCCCCAAAAAACAACTCCCTCTTGTTTCTTATCATTTACAACATTACACTCTGGGTTACATCACAACCAGTTACCGAGCTCCCACCTCCTCCTCTTCTTCCTCCTCCTCCTCCTCCTCCTCCTCCTCCTCACCTCCAACATACTATCTATCCACACATTTTTAATTAGTCTTTTTATAGCCGTCTTCCTGCCTGTCTCACTCAACATGTGACCCTGTTTCCCCAACATCCCCCCCTCGCTCTCATCACTGAACAGCCGACCAGAAACAGGGAGAAAGAGAAAAAACGACCATGACAGCTTAGACTTGGACACACACGCACGCACGCACGCACACACGCACGCACGCACACACACTTGCTTTCATGAACTGCGAAGATATGTGCACACACAGTCGCACGATTTGCTTTCATCTCAACCATGTGACAAATCAAAGAAGAGTTTAAAATAGTCTTTCTTAAATTACAAACACATTTGCATCACAGAAAATAATGATTCACAAACATTAAGCAACTGAAAGCCTTTAGGCAAACCTCTAAGGAGAACATTAAGAGGATGGAGCAAAAATACCCTGATGGAAACACTGAATGGAAAATGAAGAGAACGATCTAAGTGAGAAGAAAATTTGACATCTTATAGGCAAAGAACAGAGGGACTGTTCAGTTAGTTTCAGTTATAGGGAGGCAGAAACCCACAAGATGACGACACCAACACCTGGGAACACAGTTTCATGTGTAAAATCAGTGTATGTGGTGTGTCTGTCAGCAACCTGCGAGAGAACATGTTTGTGCAACAGTGCAGTAAACACACGGACGACGGTAAAAACTGGAGCCAACCACTGATTCTTTACGAGACAGCATTTGATACAGGCTAAACATATCCATTAAAATAAGCCATGAAAGCCCCTCTTAAAAGCTCAAATTTTAAGCAACATATGTCAATTTGTTATTACATGTTTTTAATCTTTCTTGTTCCAAAATACTTTTGTAGAAAATCCCCTAAAAAGAGGAACTTAGGAAACTGAAAGAATAGCCCTCAGTATCTTTCCTCTTCCTCAGCTTCAGTGCAATAGCTATAGGTAATTATAGAAATAGTTGTATCTGTCTCCATTCATAGAACTCATCCCAGAGAAAATCTTCATTCTGATATCAGGAAACGACACAAACACTTTGAGGTCCTGATTCAATGTGTAATTATCTAAAAGTGTACTCGTACTAAACTGGTCACGTCACGGAAGTTGAAGGTTCCATCTCTGCCTCTATCACACACTTAAACAGGATTCTTATGGTGGACAAATCATGTAAACACAAAGTGGAAGCCATTGTTGAAGGAATCATGGGATATCTCCCCAGTTTAACACTATCAAAGAACAAGGGTTTAACAACCATGCAAGAGCTGTGTATACACACACACACACACACACACACACACACACACACACACACACACACACACACANACACACACACACACACACACACACACACACACACACACACACACACACAGTATCCTGTCATATCCACATTTCACTACATTTCGGCTGATAACTGTAATCCATGATTCAGTCTCTTTGTTTTCTTACTGGACTCGATAGTTTAGCCGTGGACATTGATGGGGATGAAGAACCAGAAAGAGAAAGAGTTTGAACCACCAGCAATAATTATTGTCAATGCAAAGCTGCAAAAACCTGGGGCAGAGGACTGAAGAGGGTCAAATAAAGGCTGCTATATTCATTTAAACTGCATGGAGATCAGATTTGGAAGTATGCAAATGCAACACAGTTACCTTCCGTCTTTAAAGCTCAGCAATGAGAAGAACCATCTACATGCAAATATTGTCCACACGGATAGTCCCTCATTCCTAAAAACAGCAGCCATTGTCATTCGTCTCCTCAGTGTGCAGGACCAGGCAGCTAAAAGACATCACTACAGGACTAATGTGTGTGCAAACAGCAGCATAATCTCTCTGCCTGCCACCAAACAAGGTGTGAATTGATCAAGCTACATCATGTGTCCACACGCCTCTGTGTGTGTGTGTGTGTGTGTGTGTGTGTGTGTGTGTGTGTGTGTGCGTGTGTGTGTGTGCGTGTGTGTGTGTGCGTGTGTGTGTGTGAATGAAAAACAACTTTCTAGGGAAACAAAACATCTCCTGACCGTCTTGTTTTTCTAACTTTCCGTCTTTTGGTTTCCATTCATGTTCTGTTCTGCAGTTACACAAACAGCTGATGTCTCCAAAAGCGACAGGCGCTCCACAGGCACCGACCACAGCGACAGACCACGGAATGATATTTCTTTTCTGCGATGGAAACTTTCTTGGTTTGATTATCATAAAACTATGCTAACCACTGTGTTGCTGTGAATCTGACTGCGCTTACATTCGCCTTTCCAACCGCCATATTAGCTGGTAATGATATGTCTTATGTCTGCTGTGTGTGTGAGAAAGAGATTGTGTTTCACGGTGTGTGAGCGAGTGAGGAGAAATACGTTAGCAAGAGACAAACAGATTACAAGGGAAGATAGAAGTGTGCTCGGTATTATCCTGATCTCTGACCAGAAAACTTGCACAGGGTGACAGGGGAAGCTCCAGCTGAAAGGAAGAGATGACTAACTTTTTACCACAGCTGACGATGGCCACCTACCAACCAGCCCGCTGAAGACTAATTACAGGGAGAGCCCACGACTGGGAGCCATTTGCCTCGCCAATATTTTCTAGCCCTGAGTTACTGAGTGACTGAATACATAGCGAACAGCAACACGTGAGGGAATGGGTTTGGTAGGAAAGAGGAAATGAGCTCTGAGCTTTTATACTTTTCTTCCAAGAAAATATTCTGAATTATGACAAAAAAAAAAAAAACAGGAAAATGCAGCATTCTGAGGGTCCAAACACTGAGGGACAGGAACATGGTTTGTGTGTGTGTGTGTGTGTGTGTGTGTGTGTGTGTGTGTGTGTGTGCGTGTGTGTGTGTGTGTGTGTGTGTTCTGTGACACCAGCTAGCTTTTCCTATCACAGTGACCTTGGTCCCAGTGGACAGTGACCCCAGACTGTATAGAAAACAACAGACGTCACAGACAGAGAGATGTCACCAGAAAGCTCCTCCTGTCCAATCTGAAACGTGGACACTGAAGAACACATCTTTCACAAAACTAAATACATGGGAAGGTACTGGAACAAGATTTTGTGAGTTCAATGAATTCTAACTCGAAGGCCCAGTTGAGCTGTCCCTGACCTGGAAGGGATTCAGCATCTTGCTCAGGGGCAATGTTCAACTAGATACTAGTAAATCATATTAAAATCATTCAGTCTGTGAGCATGAGAGAGAGAGAGAGAGAGAGAGAGAGACAGAGAGAGAGAGAGAGAGAGAGAGGAGGGGTAGTTAGTCAGCAGTGATTGCTCAGGTTCGTTACTCACTCGAAGGACAAGCAGGAAGCGATGACGCATTCACAGCAGGAAACGTGTGAGAAAGACAGCCAAACAAACAAACGCAGTCAGCTGGAGTCTTTGCTACTGACTGTGTGTGTGTGTGTGTGTGTGTGTGTGGGTGTGTGTGTGTGTGTGTGTGTGTGACCAGCAGGTCGTCCCTGTTTTACGGTGACCATCTATTTCTGGGCACACAGACTTGTCTGTTTGCCATGAAGCCAGTGTAACTGCTGTAGAGGAATCACACAGCGAGCGAAGCACTGACTGTCCAACCTCACCAGCGCTTAAGCAACAAACAAGCAAAAAACAAAAAAAAAAAAGCTTCACTAAAGCCTCTCAACTTCTGTCAGGCTGTTGCCTTTACCTGCTCGATCAGCCTTTTTCTTAAAAAGTGGAGAAGCGTGGCCCAGATAACAGCTGTGACCACACAAGCAGACGCACAGTTACATAATCATTCTGAAAAGACATAACTGTTTTACATATTAAGAGTTTACACCTTTTCATTAGTTCTGCCTTTAATAGACAGAAATATTAATAAACAAAAGAAAAGATGAGCATAAAAGTTCATTCTTGACTGAGGAAATATCAGTTAAACAAGACATTCCCAATGCAAGGTCCACGTCCTAGTGTTTTCATCTATACACCAGCTTTCAAAATTTGGTGCCGGTTTCAATGTCCCACACAAATGGGACAAATTCCAGTCAAATATTATCTGTGTTTATGGAGCCTATTTTTCCATGTTATGGAGACGACAATTTTTGAAACTGGTCCAGTATTGAGCAAGAGTGCTGCAGCTGACTGACACGAAACAGGCTGCAGTGTAATCCTTCAGTGTGTTTGTGTACCGTCAATGTACAAAACAAAAATTTGTTTGCTACTGACAGGATAAGGTTGTGTCTGACATTATTATGGAAAGGATGCCTACAGAGATGACTTATTTTTAAAGAGCAAGATCTGTTTTTTTTACTAGAGACAGTCATTATATCGCTCTGGCCAAAGCCACCAGACTCCATTCATAGAAACAGGAGTTTTATCATCGTAAAACACACACACGCAACTGAAACAAAATAAAACCCACCAAAATCTTCTTGGTTCATCTTTCCATTGTTCCAGCGATCACCACCAACTTCAGACAAAATAAACCATTAATTCACCAAGTTAGATGTGAAAATATCAAGAGGAGTGAGAGGAAGGGCGTACATCAGAGAAGCAGAGGGGAAAACGGCATTTAAAGCCAAAATATCTTCACATCTAACACAGGAATTATTTTCACCACCCATCATGACCGGAGAGATTTCAACCTGTCGGACTCCAACAGATGTCTCCAATCAAAAAACTGTAATTAATGGATAAGAGAAACCTGCTTATACAAACAAAAGATGTATGCATTTATACATCGTATCACACCCACCAACATCTGGCTTTAGTGTTCACCAGGAAAAGGTACAATCCACATTCAATCACAGGTATTATGGGCAACATAATACCATAATACCCAGAAACATGACACTCAGGTGGAGACGCTAAATTTCATCTCTTCATCCCCACGATGGTGATGTGCACTGAAGTTCTGGACGTTGGCATAGAAATATTTCCCTGCATCAGACAGAACTGTCAAGTCATTACGTTGTGTTTCCATCTCATCATCACCAAAAATATATAAAAAGTGAGATTATAACCACATTATAATATTCTCACTGGCCTTCATGCCGCTCTCTTCTGTTCCCTGTGTGTGTTTGTGTCATCAGCCTCAAAGAGGCAAACTTGCCAACTGGTAATGGGTAAGCGCCAACTGCTGAGAGTCAACAGCCATGCTAGTGGCCCGTGAGGATGTAGCTAAATGCTAACATCAACATGCTAACTAGAATTTTTAACACATTCACCACCTTAATTTAGCAAGCAAGCATGTTAACATTTGCTAATTAATCAAAGGGGAATTACTGCCTCGCAGATGTATGCCTCCACCAGTTCATCCTTGAGTCCACGTGAACTTTGTGCCAAATTTGAAGAACTTCCTTGAAGACATTCTCAAAATATGGCGTCCATGAGAATGGGACGTACGAACAGGCAACCCAGAGCATAATGTGTCCAGCCACAGCTGCTGTCCATGCTGATGATAGTCTAACCCGATGTGGAAAAGTCCACAACCTCGGTATAAACCAATCATGTTTTGAGCATATAACACAAACCCCACCTCGTCCCCCAACTGGGGCACACCAGATTCAGTTTTAAGTCAATAAAAAGCTTAAAGGAAGAGTTCAAAAGGTTATCAGCCACTCCCCTTCAGGGTTCATTTAGGGAGGTCCAAAGACAGCCAATGAAGACAGAGAGGAGAGCACCAGACCTCAGAGGATTCAACCTTTAATGTCCTGGCTTCACCGCACAGTGCTGTCCAGCTCTCAGCTCTGGACACGCTGCTCATTTCCTACTGAAAACAGCCCTTGGCCGGGTGGAGAGCTCGTCTGACATGCATGACTGAAGTGTCGGGACCACAGGGTTATGCAACTCTTATATGCACAAGGGCCTAGTGAACTGCAAAAACAGCCACTGAACCATAAGCAGACAGTTATTACAGCATCTCACTTCATCTTTGTATGGCCTTCCCCCACTGCCTCCACCCACTCCTCCACCTCTGCCCATCACTGTCTGCGTCTGTGGCCCCAGGAAACACACACACATCCATGCACAATTACACCCAAGGGAGAGATGAGGAGGGGGCAAATGAAATCTTGTCTCATGTGTACATGTGTAGCTGTCCTTCCTCTGCATATGTGTGTGTGTGTGTGTGTGTGTGTGTGTGTGTGTGTGTGTGTGTGTGTGTGTGTGTGTGTGTGTGTGTGTGTGTGAGAGAGAGGAGAGTTATGACTGAGTAGGTAATCAGTGGAAAGCAGGTGGCTAAGTCTTCCCTCAGGAAAACTGAACGCAGCAGCGAAGACAAACATTCTATAACATCTGCCATTTGCCCACATAAGCTAAATCGAAAAAAAAAAAAAGACAAATTCAATATGCATCACAACATAAACAAGAAAAACACAATCCAAAAAGATGCCACACTTTATCCACTCCTTTGAATTTAAAGGTTACAAAGTTGTAATGGAGATAGATACCATTCGAAACTAACACCAACTTAAAGTAACACGCTGAAGGCATCTCACCTCACCTCACTCAGCTGGATCACACACACACACACACACACACACACACACACACACACACACACACACACACACACACACACACACACACACACACACACACACACACACACAAGGTTTCTGTTATTCAAAGCTGTTTTGTCTTTGATTTGCTCAACAGTGCAGGGCTTCTCAAACTTCTCAAAAGGTCACCTGATTTCTATTCAAGGTCAGAGGTCTGGAATGATTGGTGATACCAAAATGTCTGTCTCTTGTGATTGGACCAGCATGAAACCGAGGCTGACGAGGCTCACACAGTTAGTCCATATTGATTTCACACTCAGGCTTTTTCTTATAGCTACATTTACACTAGCTCTGGTGTCCTAGAGAAAAGGAGACACATTCTGTATCTGCCATTCAGGAGCTGACAGCAAATAGTGGACGGCAGCGACACACGACACTCCATGCAGCAGTTAACATCGCAATGATAACGATGGCAATGATAGGGAAATAAGCCAAAGTAAAATCACATTCATCAGGGGACAGGATCGCTGTGAATGATCTCCAGCTACACTGTACATTCAATGTCACTGACAGTTTATTCATCAACAGGAAATTGCTTTCAAAATAAAAAATGTTACACTTCATAACATGTTGTAGCTTAGTCACAACACACGGTAGCAGAGGTCCTCAGCCACATTTGTCCAAAAGCCAGAACACTGTGTTTTAGGCCTAATCAGCCTATTTTTATTATCAGTGTACGCAGAGTCCTAAATAACATGGAAAATCCATAATGATAGCGTAAGTAGAAAATGCTTCAGACCTCCACCAAGGAGGCAGTCAGTGCTCCATACAAAACCCACAGTTCAACTGCCAATGAATGAATCCTGATCTCAAAAAAAAAAAAAAAAAATCCTCTGTGGGAGCCCAAAACAACAGTTAGCCAATGAAAATAAACCCAAGCAACGCCTCTTATATCAAGCAGACAAGCTTAGTGACTCTATGCTACAATGGATAGGATAAAGACAGCACAAATGATATAAGACAGAGCAAATTGCACTCCGCTGTGAATACAGAATGACTGTTGTTGCAATGCATTATTGTATAAACCTGGTTTATGTTAAAAACAGATTAGTCATGTTCATTACTTGTATTCATAAGAAATATCTTTTTGTATAAGGATTCATCATTCAGGTTAGATAGAGACGATCGCTCCATCAGACAGACATGCTTGGAGGAAATTTTAGATGACCGAAAGAAAGACCAGCTCAGTCACATGAATGTCATGTACTGAGCTACTCATGAATGAAATTTCATTCATTCATTCATTCATCTTCTATACCCCTTGTATCCCTTTCGGGGTTGGGGGGGGGCTGGAGCCTATCCCAGCTGTCAACGGGCGAGAGGCAGGGTACACCCTGAGCCGGTCGCCAGCCGACTGCAGGGCAACACACACACAAGCATTCACGCTCACACTCACACCTAGGGGCAATTTAGAGTCACCAATTAACCTAATGAGCATGTTTTTGGTCTGTGGGAGGAAGCCGGAGTGCCCGGAGAGAACCCACGCATGCACGGGAAGAACATGCAAACTTCACACAGAAAGGCCCCCGCCTGACCCCGGGATCGAATCGGGAACCTTCTTGCTGTGAGGCACGCGCACTACCTGCTGCGCCACCGTGCCGCCCATGAATGAAATTTACTCCTGAGAAATATCACACAAGCAAACAGCATGATTCCATTGAATTTTTTTTAGAACAGCATCTTTTCACTCTGGAACAGATGTACAAACTAATGTATGGAGGTTAAGTCCCAGTAATGCACATGTGGACAGGCCTGCAGCAACACAATGCATGGAAGCAGTGGAGGGTCTGTCTGCATCTGTAGTCCGGGGATAGTGGGGGGTGGAATGGGCTGTATTCTGATTTGAAATGAGTTCTGAAAGTTGTGAGAAGTTGGTTTCCATGTTTTCCAAATGACTGCTTCTTCATTGTTCCCAATTTGGGAAATTATTTAATGTGATTGAAGCCTGAGCATAAAGACGAGTTACATGTTATATGGTCAAATACTCCACATCATTATCATGGTAGATATATATTATTTCTTTTTTTCATTATGTGATGATGATTGAAGGTATGCATGTATGAACATATTTAGACTTTTGTGCATACATTGGTATTCTTTATCTTATAATTATGGCTATGGCAACCACCTGGTTGGGTAGCAGATTGTATCTAACTTGGTTGTAGTGTTGTAATGAAAGAAATGTCCTCAATAAAATTTAATTGCTTCTGTATAACACAGAACGATGTTAAAAGGAATTACATACTGAAGTGAGATTAAGAACAGAAATGACTATAAATTACTTGGAATACAGTAATGCTAGTTATGGACCAACAAATTCTAAAGTATATAAAGTATTTAAATGAATCTTACCCCTCAGTGGTGGATACTCTCCATTAATGAAGTTACAGATTTCATGTATTGTGATTATTGTCTTATTAGGAGCTTGTCTTGTCTGAGTGTATGTTCTAGACTTTGTCCTGTGTATTTAGTAAAGTTATGTGTAATGATGTAAGATATTGTGGTTGCATTGTCTCAATGTGAAGCTTTTTGTGGACCCCAGGAACAATGCTGCGATGCTGTAGCTAATGGGGATCCTAATAAACACACTAAACACACCTGGGACATACTGTATGTGCACACATACTAATGCAATTACATGCTAACTGCATACTAAAAGATAGAGAACACCTGAACAGCCACACACATACGAACACACCTTTATGCTGCAACTGTATAGCCACAGAGCAAAGAAGCAAAGGAGAGAAAATACCCCCCCCCCCAACACTGTGATGAAAACATTCCAGAGACACGCAGGCGTGGATGCAATCACATACTGATGTCCTCAGTCAGCTACAGAGCCGCCACCACACACACACACACACACACACACACACACACACACACACACACACNCACACACACACACACACACACACACACACACACACACACACACACACACACACACACTGGTGGGAGGGAGAGTGGTCACTGTGGAGTCGCCTCAATGGCTCACCCTAACTGTTGGCTTAGATACAGGGAGTGTTTTACTCTCTCACACACTCACACTCACACACACACACGCACACGCCGGTGGTTGCATTCACATGTACAAACACACTCACACACTGGACACATTCTCCAACCGTTAACCCTTTGTAATCCCAGTTTCTCTGCACTGACAGAGAGGTGCTGAAAGTCTAAAGAGCAGTCATGAAAAAGTGACTCTGTGTTCGCCAACAGCTGCCCTCAACATTTCTCCTCTCCCACACACATACAGGCTTAATAGCAGAAATCAAACACACACCTTGGAGAGAAACGAGAGAGTTGATCCAACTTTGCCAGATCTTTGACCCTTATCTACTGTGTGATGAACTGAGGCACCTCTGATGCAATAATGCTCTCAAACACTTTCCCTTTCGGCTTGAAAAAAACAAAACAAAAAACAAAACGTAAATGTCAACATCATGCTTTTTACCTGTCTGCAGCCTCTCACCCTGCTACAGCTGAGGGGGCTGAGAGAATGAAAATAGTCCTGAAGCAGAGCTGCCAAATGTTATAATCAAGACCAGTATTTTTAGATTTGGCATTCCATCTCAAGGACAAGGAAGCATGGCAGGAACACAGAAAGAGACAAAAGCTGCCTTTACTATGACAGACATTTCAGTGCTCTGGATGGTTTTCCATCTCAATAAAGAGGTGCTGCTGATCTCTGGTTAATGTCCTATGTTTAAAATAGTATTCACAACAAACAGAAATCAAAAGCTTGATTCATTGAAGACATACTGACAGTTATCAGTTACAATTATCACCCTCAAGTATGTTTGCTCCCCCCTAAGGGGGTAGCCCCTTGCGTACACAGACACAACCCCATGTCTACACACTGCAGGCATGCTGATGTACTCAAACAAGACAGGAGATAAAGTTTACTCACATGATATATACGAATCAGGCAGCAAGATCTTGAACTGGGTCTGTGGAAACACAGGAAAACTAGAAAAGTGCAACTTCAAAACTCAAGTGAGGAGTTGTGGTGAAAGAAGCAGGTAGGAGTCCGAGGCTGCTTTCCTTGCGTTCCTGTGTGTGTGTGAGCCAAATGAACACTAACCTGAGCCTCTCTCTGCTCCTTCAGGCTCATATGCTTCCCTCCTTCTCCTCCCACTGCTGAGAAGACTCCACCCCCTCTGTCAAGAAGCAGGAAGAGAGTTGGGAAAGCAGGAAGCAAGAGCTTTTTCCTCGTAGTCACATGATCTTCCAGACACTTTCTCATTAGCTTGTCTTCCTTTTAAAGTACCATTTCCACTACCTATGACAGTGGCACTCATAATGCAGGAAATGGAAACAATGAAATGATTCATTTTTAACCCTGCAGATGTAGTGGGTAAGGTATCACCAGTGATCATCAGACAGATCATCACAAAGAAAATATTAGACTAGATTAGTTTAAGTCATTATTCAAGCAAAAATACAAAAGAATCCCTTATTCCAGCTTCTGTGAGGACCTGCAGCTGATTTTGGTCCTCAGAAAGTAAATCTTAAAAACTGTTTGTTGAGCAAAAAAAGCTATTTGAAGGTGTTAGCTTGGGCTTTAAAAAAATTGTACTTTTTTTGGACCAGAAGATTTATCAAAACAATAGACTGATCACTGACCAGTAGTTGCATCCCTTTACATTACCTTGAAAAAAGAGAGGAGAAACATTATTGTTTGACTGTTTAGGTGGGTTTAACCTCTTCTATATTCCTAGCTGCATTCAAGTAAAATCAGACATACAAGCACAAGGCCATGCTTTGAGAAACACAGCCCTGTTCATTTTAATTTTTCCTCCTTCATGTGAATAGGACCACAGTGTGCCTCCTTTCTAGGGAGAAAACCCAGGGTGCCTGACAAAAAGGCTGAATCTGGCTCAATTTTTGTTCTAACTCAATGCAGCATCACCCAGCAAGGTGCTGAATAGGCCAATCAAACACTTTACTTTATCACTTTGTAATATGAATGCTGTATTTTTGACTGAGTGTGTGCCTCATATCCCAGTGATAACTTTCCCCTGAAGTAAATTCCTGTCTCAGTTACTCCAGATAACATCAGCCTTTTCCTTTCAAACTAATTTTTCTGAGATGATAGAATAATGTATTCTAGAGAGAGAGTCAGGGAGGGGAAGTGGGATAACAGACAGCTGGTGATGAAAAAAAAAGGAATATCATTATGAAGGAGGTGTGGTCAAGGATATCCTGTCATTAGGGTCTGCAAAACAGTGGTTCAGGAACAGCTTTAGCTCCTGGATTACCTCAAGAGTATTCCGGTGAGTCTTTCTATGAAGGCTTGTGTCTAATTAATACAAAAAAATAAATAAATCAGGAAATGCACTTGTGTCCATTCCCACGAGTCGTTTAATTCACTTCCTGCTCACTGAGGCCGAGCTGCCCTCGCTCCTTACATGCAGTCCAAACACACGCAGCGGTGCTTATTTAAAGTAGTCAGCAGGGCGGGGTGCGACAGAACAACCAGCCTCCCTGTGGTACACACACACTAAAATACATGTATACAAACGGACACACAGAGTCGGGCACACACACCCACAGTCTAAAATCAAACACACACATGCAGTGGTCAGTCATCCTCCGGCAGCAGCAGGGAGCGGACTTCCACTCACACTCCCCACTATAGAGGAAAAGCAGTTGGCAGCTCTGAAGTCCAAAACACACAGCAGGAGTTGATGGGATGGGAAGATAAATACTTCAGCTGGGCCAACAAATTTCAGCACCTTCTCTACCTCCTGTAACACATCAATCACACTGTCCTCCCTCCCATCACTCCCTCTGAGGCCTGGGCATGGCTGACAATCATATTTATCATCACTGCTTTTTCTTGTTCTTCTCATACATATTTTCTACGTTTCCTCTTCTCTGCTTCAGCGAAACATCTACTTTTCTCTTCCTAGATCAATCCATTTTTTCCTCACTTCACTGCTTCACCTCCATCCTGTCTTCGCGTTCTAAGTTAACCTCTCGCCTCATTCCTCTCTCCAACTTTCCTCCTCCTCTTCTGCCAGTCCTTCTCCAATCTTCTGAAAGCTACTCGATCTCTGTGCTGGGGGGAATATTTTAAACATAATACCCTGTGAGCATCCCACCTGGCCCTCCGGCAGTAGTAATGCACCTCCATGAGAACACACACCTTGGTTGGGAGACACAGAGGAGGCAGGTGGATTAAGAGCATTAGTGTGAGTGTGTGGTGCCTTCTTATTTGGCCAAATACTCTGTGATCCATGATACACAGACATGCATACATGCTCACTTACCCACACAATGATGAGTCTATATTATCACCCCACTGGATGTTTACTAAACACACACCTTTAGCTCTATTCACAATTCCCTTTTCGGATTGATCAGCTGGAAATGTGTTTTCATAGAGACCACCTAAAGAGGGCGAGGGGTGTGAAGTTACTGCAGCTCTTGCTCCTTTCTCTCATACCAAAATCATAAGCTCTGTCACTTCATGTGCACACACACAAATGCACATTCCACAAATGCAGGCACTCACCAGACTAGCATCTCACATTACTGCTCACATTACACACTGGCATGCCCAAGCAGGCCCCGTCACTGTCACCCTGCATCCTCAGTTGGTGAAGATACCAAACTGCACCCAACTGGAATCAATCTCCTGAGAACATCGCACCGACGCGAGACGCGTATGCATGAATCTAAACTTCTCAGAATGCACCTTCATGATGACACAGGTGCAGGTGACAAGCACGCTGTTCCTGTGCTCCAAACACTTATCTCTTCAAATTTGCATTTCATGTCTTTGGCAGGTAAATGGGGTTATTGCACAAGTGATGACAGATGGCAGTTGAAATTCAAATTTCTAGAGCGAGTGCTTATCAGGTCTGGTTTGGCGTGTGTTGACTTTTTACATACACAAACGTGCTGTGAACACACAAAGCAAATATTTTGGGCTTGTTTAAACATTTAGAGTTCTTTAGGGCAACATGTGATTTGTTTCAAAGCCACTGACCTCTTTTCAATGAAATATAGCAGACAGCAACAGAGAAAACTCTGTTCAATGGAAATGAATGGAAATGTATAAAGATTCAAAGAAAGCAGCCACAACTGTGTCCCTCCTTGCCCTCTACATCAACTTTACCCCCTTCAATCTTTCACAGGACTTCTACCATTAGCTACCTATACAGATGCTCCTGGCACAGTGAACAACACTACCTACATAATACACTGTACGACCTCACCCTGGATTAGGGTTAGGTGATGTGATAACATACCATGAGACAACAGAAATTTGTCAGCTAGTAGAGATTTCACCACGCCGTTTCCACAGATGTTACATCTGCTGGTACAGATGACTCACACTTGCATTAACCCTGACAGGTTTTATCCATACCGCCTACTGCTACTCTGTATAACAGGGGTGCTCCAGTGATTTAATGTTACACTAAATGGCCAAAAATTGAAAGCGCTGAGGCTCAGAAATCCTGACTTTTAGTCTCTAGTACAGATCACGCTTCAAAAACCCTGGATCTTACAATTATCATTATTAGTAATTAATGAATGGTTACATGACTGATTAATCTGTCAGTCATTTTCTCGATGAATTGTTGTCTATGCAGTAGGTGGAAAAAAAGAACAGTCAACAAAAAGAAACTTTATGTTGTAAAAGCACAGCTGACAACCACGTCTTGACCTTCTCTCAGTTCATTTGAACCGTGAGGCCCTCACGTGTAAATCTGCAGACAGCTTGCCTCTGTATAAAGATAGCCTTGTAGGACTGATTCCAACGTGACACAGCAGCAGAGATCTCAAACACAAAGGCATGTTAAAAGCTGTTTGTTTAAGCCCTCTTCTTAGTAGGTCAGTGGGCCTAGTGTGGAGGGGCCGGGTAAATAATGGTTAATGAGAGGCATGTTACGACCTCAAAACAGCCAGGGGTGCTGGGTAGTGTCTCTCACGTGCAATGAAGAAGCATGGCCTTCTGGGAATGAAAAAAATGGAGGGAATGATGAAAGAAAGGCTGCCATCTAAACTGCAGTTGTTTGTTTTGGAAGGGTGAGGCAAATGATGGACAAGACAGATCCTCCAAAAATACATGTGCAAACACACCCGCATGTAATCTCATACACAAGCAAATGCCGTTCCCAACTCACACGATGTGGGCGTGTGGGGATTCACGAAGACAAGCACACACTTCGTGACATATCAGAGACACACACAAACTCATCAAACCAGATATTAAATTTGTGTTTTCAGCATTGATTCGGTGTAACGGTATGGTTCCCAGCCTCTGACCCAAATATAATTCATGACTCACTCTGTGCTTGGGCTGGTGACATATAAATAGCAGCAAACAGAAACAACACTTGTGCTCCTTGACCTGGCAAACACACCTGTTAACTGTACTGAAAAAAAAAAAAATGATAAAGGGTTTTTGCAGGATACCAACATCATGCAAGGTCCTCCTCTCGATGTTAGCTCTCACCGCTGTCAGCCGGCCTCAGACTCTCAGCTTCATTCAGTCACACAAGACGAAGCTGTTTGCATGTGAGGGATCTGAATGTGAGTGCTGAGCTGAGCTGGTGGCCTCCAGAGTTCAGTACAAGCAGAGACACAGCTTGCCAGGACAAGGAGTCACACTGACCTCATTCTTCAGGGGGACAAACTGGGGGCAGCAAGGGGGCAATGGCTGAAGTGAAGTCAGCCACGTGACTCCTACTGTCTAGCATATTTGGGCCAGAGAGGGCTTAACCTGACTGTGCACACTTAAAACCTAAGACATCACATCGTCAGATTTCAGTTGAGAGCTGCATTTGAAATGACACGTTTATCGATCACACTGGACAGGTCTGCCATAAAACAGAGGGAAAACAAGCAACTTGTTTATCTGTTTACATGCCATGAAAATAACTATACTTGCACTGCCACAAATATGCTTCAGAATGCATGGGAGCGGCTTTCTGCTTCTGTCGCCGGTCGTTACACGACATATGCACACGAATAACGTGCAATGTATGCTGGTACTCGTCTTCCAAATTTCTTTGAGACCGAGAGCACATCACTTCCTGTGAATCCCTGGTGCATGAGAACACCATCTGAACTCAGCATTGTTATGCTTCTCACCACTGACAATGTGAACTACTATACAGAGCGTTAACCAATGAGTGTATATACATTTAATGGTAAGAATAAATGACAGCTGTAAATACAATATATACATGATGAAAATCTCGAGGATTATAACTTTAGGTACATTTTGCTAATACATATGTACTTCTGCTTAAGCTATGAATACAGAGCTTTACTTACTTTACTTTTAATTGAGTATTTCTATAGTGCGGTACTGATACTTTTACTTAAGAAAAACAGCTCAATACTTCTTCCACCACCTCATCAGAGTACATTTGCATTCAAATGTGCATCTTATTTAGTGCCCATAATATGCAAATCAATACAAGTGGTTCCTCTGCACAAGAATGCATACAGAATCTGTCCGACACACATCAGCTGAGGACCTGGAACAATGTTGCATAATGCCAGAGTGTATCTGTGTGTTCGTGTGTGTGTGTGTGTGTGTGTGTGTGTGTGTGTGTGTGTGTGTGTGTTGTATACTCTGGCCAAATGGAACAGATTATTGGGCTGGTGCAAAAATGAATGCAACATAAGATGACCTCATCAGCTTATGGCAGTGCAGATAAGCCGCACACAAAACCACGTCAGTGCAGCTACAAAGGCCAAATACAGGTGGCACACAGGACAGATTACAGCCAAACAGAGAGAGAGTGAGAAACACAAGACAGACAAGCAGGACAGTCTGCAAACAAGGAGTCAGTCCCTGTGGCATGATGAATAATACTCATTTGAAACAACTGTGACTGTGGCACCGTCTAACCAGCCAGGATGTGCTGCTCCTAGGAAAACTACCAAAACAGCACTCAGTGTGTTCTCTTCTGAGAGACATACATTTTGATGTGTAAAATCTAAGGATGGCCAGTCTGCACTCTGTAATGAAAAACAGAACATTTCTCTATGTTGCTGTGCAACAATGATGTTGGTTTTAATACTACAGGCCACAGCTAGTGGAGCACAATCTAGTCTAGACCGCACTATTATTTCATTGTGATGGATGGCATGTAGGGCTGGCTTGGTAGGAAAATATATTTTCCAGCAAATCACAGGCTTGCTGTCATAAAGACATTCTAGAGGAGCAGACAGAAAACAGAGAACATCACCAGCATAAGCAGCTCTAGTTAGTTAGCCTATTAAGCAGGCTGATGTAAGAGTTGTGATTAAATAAAACTCCTTTATTGGACATGCATTATTTCCATAAGTGGCAACAGCGAATGTCTACTCAGTCAATTTGAAATGATTCAAAATGAAAGGATGCCATTTTTTAAGTGTTCATTACATTAAAATTCCTGTTTCACTGCAATATTAACTAGAAGTATTTAAGCAAGAGTTTAAAATAATTTTGCCCACCAGCAATGCAAAGCTGCTGATCGAGCTAATCTAAGCTCCTGAACTAGACAACAGCTCTGTTACCGGCACAGTATCATCAGCCAAGATCCTCCAAGTGCATTACATAAGCAGGAGCCCATCCCCTGCTTTGATACCACTGATGTAAAAGTACATCCTGTGCACATGATTCCAGTGGGTTGTGGTGGGCCTCTGACTTAAAACCACCATAAGCTTCTTTCCAGACATCACCAACCCATACTCTCCATCCTAATGTTCCCCCTTGTCTAAATGAGGGAAACAAAGTCTCTGCAGACTTTCTTTAAAAGATAGATGTGAATAACAGTAGGCAGCTCTGCACCACTGCTGTGTGCACTCTGTCACGAACTGTTATTAACATTTGAAAAGTAGTATGCTTTTCCCATTCAGATATAGCAAACAAAGTCAGAGTTCCAGCCTGTGTCAGCTGGCTGTTTTTCTTGTTTTGCCCAAGATGAATGAAGAAGGGCCCAGAAAAAAAAGACTCCACAATGAACAGCAAACTGACTTTTGATTAGGCTGACTTGACTGTGGGATGCAGATTCTTGGCCTGGGAATGATTAAGAATGCAAATTACAAGGTGGTGTGCTTGTTTCTGTTGCCTAAGGTGAACAATTTCTGCAGGTCTTTTGTGAGTTTGAGCCAATTACCAAGCCAGCATAATGCAAAAAGCCTGCTTTTCTCACATTCTACTTTATATTCATGTGACAGGATGGACCAGTGGCTCAGCAGAACATCTTTCAATTAAAGCAGGCATGGTCAAAAGAAACACAAATGGCACTTTAGTCAGATTATTAGGTTAAGTTTCTGGAGCTGAAGAACTTTCCAACAGGATTCAGTTGTCATGCACTTCAGCCTGTGCCTTCATCTGCTCAGAAATCATGACTTTTAAGCTGACTCAACCTGCTGACTGAAAGACAAGGATACCAGGCTACTACAGGAAGGGACGTCTGATTCTTCAGAGGCCTCAGCTTCCTCATCTGATAGAGAAAAAAAGAAGTGCTCTCCTCCCCTCGGTGAAAGCCTGGCCATAAATGCATCTACAGCCAAACAGTCTGAAGCTTTGTGTGACCTTTAAACCAGACTAGACTCACATCCTCTGATACTCAAGAGAACTTCCTCTTTTTTATGCAACAGGCATCGCGTCACCTTCTGGGAATCACGGCGTCCAGCTAAAACAGGCCTGTTTTCACAACATCACCTCCTCAATAAAGTCATCTGTACAGAGGATGACAGAGAACCTGAGGTGGTCTCAGAGAGATTACTGCAGAGTTAAGGGAATGATTGAGTCACTAACCTACAAATAAACAGGGCTCTTTAAACAGCCTGGCTGTAAATCTTGGAACAATGAAGCAAAGGGAATATCTTTTACTGCTGAATGGAAAGAATATTGACTTAACTATTTTGTCCGTCGCAACTCAAATCAAAGTAATATCTAGCCAACTGCAGGAGAAGACGAAGTGAATTCAAATCCTTTCTTTCATTTTTGTTTCGTTTTATTGCGTCTGACTAACGTTCAGTATGCTAAGGTTACGACGAAGAGTTCCTCATACAGGTGTGCCACATTTATTGCTCCACATGACCGCTTTCCTTAAAAAAGACCTACTCACCCGTGTCCGCAGCTCGTTTTTGAACACGGTGTCTCTACTTTTCCTATAAGATGTGTCGAAGCGGGTTTTCGAGATAGTAGTAATCGTTGGTATTGGTATTGTCAATACGACGAACAGCGTCCACTTTCCCAGAAACTTTCAATGTTGGCGCGGCTGATACCATGAATGAATTTCGACCACGCTGTAGCAAATTGCTGCAATCTACACTTGTGAAACGCATTGAAATCTTAACATGGTGAATATATTAATGCATTTGAGTTCGACTGAGTTAATGTGAAATGTGTTCCTTTAACAACACAGTTTATTTAAGAAAGACACTTACCGCACCCCTAATATGATCCCCCACTTTGGTACGGTCGAGGTTGCCCTCATTGGTCAGTCTGGGCCATTCAAGATTTGGAGGACGCAGCGTGCCTGGTGTCTTGGCAACCACTTCTTCTCGCGAGAATGAAAGCATGACACAATAATGAAATGACGATATGCACGCTTGGACGTTGAACAGACTTTTTTTTTCTGTCCGATATTGCATCATTAGCCCTGACTATTATCACTGTTACAGGACTAGCAGTTCTAATTGGGACTATGGAGCTGTAGCAGTACAATTCACTTCCCCTTTCAAAAATAATGGTATCATGTGAAAGAAAAGATAATCCATATACACAGCAGAATGGCATGAAAATGTATCTAGTCTTTTGTTCATTTATCAGACAGTGATGTAAATCTATTAAAGCTCGAGGAATTAATGACTAAATAAAGTCTTCATTGTTCTACAAAATTTGATGGAATTGGGATATTCGTAGAGCATTAAATCATTTGATTAGGGATCATTGGTATAGTAGGCCTAATACTCAGTGATTCAGCTGGCAGCATCAGCCTGCTGCATCAGAAAAAAAAGGTTGCAATAGATGGAAAAAATGTATCGCACCCAGACCCAACAAGAACAAATATTTATTTTATGGATTTTGCACAAGAGATCATTCCAATTAGAGTAAAATATTTATAATATCCTATAATCCTATAATGTCTAAATACAACAAAGAACACTTTGAAATCCTATTAGATATATCCCTCCAAGGAATACTTTAGGCTGAGATTTAACTTAGATTTAAATGATGGCATTTTCTATAAATCCGATATAGAAACATCTGATTTATTTTACAGCTATATCTTTATTAAGAAAATGTACTTGTATATGCATAATTGGCTTGATTCTAGAGAAACAAATGTGGCACATTTTACATTTCAAAATATTCAATGTGGAATGTCTTCATCTGTTCAAGTCGAGATTTGATTGATTGAATGCTCTACTAACAACAAAACTTGTGCCAAATGTTGGACTTGAAAATAGATATTTGCTCTCAAAAATTCTAATTGGGGAATTGAGTATTATGTGGAATTACACTATACTTGTGTGTGTTTTTTTAACTGTTTTTTTTAACTGATCACAGCATAGACACGGATGTGCTCTGAATCTGTCAATGAGCTAAGCTAGTGAGTGTAAAGTCTGTGAATCCTATCAGTGCTTTGTAATCCTCTATATTACTAAGTAGTACTATAATACATAATTTGCATCACAATACCTGTAAAGATAATATACTTAATCCTAATATACCAAAAAGGACCAACAAGGAGATTATTATAGGCCCTCTGATGAGTAAAAGCAGACTACTAGAATATGCAGGAATATAATATTTTTCAGCCCATAATAACAAAGATTCTTGAGCTGAGTGATGAGCACTAAAGTTAGTAAGGTTACAGCTCTATTATTATTCCAACATGGATGCATGATCTTCCTGCTTCATGTTCTTCCCCTCAAAGAGAGGGGGCCAGCTGAGGGGCTTCAGTTCAGCTAATGACAAAACAAGCTGGGGGATGATCTAATGTTTTGGCAACAACCTGCTTTAATTAACTAATTCAGGATGACCTCAGTTCTAAGGAGAGAAGAGTGTTGTGTCCCCCCCCCTCCCCCTCCCCCTATGTGCATGCAGAGGAGGATACATCACTTACCACACTGTTCCCATGAGGACAAAACTTGTTTTCTTCTCCTCAGAAACCCAAGTGTCTGAGGCTATACGTCTGGATACGTGTCGATAAGAGTGAGAGTGATGCAATGAGTAGACTTGCCACACATCAAAGAGCAGCCAAGAGCTGCATGTGAGGCAATCATAGCAAGATCACATTGTAACTGCGGGTGTTTGGTGGTGGACGTTTAGTTTCTATGGATCTAACAGATGTGCTCATGTGAGGAACAGGATTTTGTTCAGTTAATGTCAAGAGAACAATAAAACATCTGACCTGTGACCTGTCACCCTTAATCCTGCTGTGCTATGTCCACAGTTGTTGAGAGAACAAGCATGTGTAGGGCTGGAAAGAAAGGAGTTGCTCATCACAGATGAGAGGCAGTATCAGCAGCACAGTATCACCTTTCCCCTCCTGAGCCTCAAATCCTTGTTAGGATGGAAAGAACATTAAACCAAGCTCAAAAAAAAAAGAAAAAATGTGGCAAACAAAATGAGTCTTTGCCCATCAGCAAATGTATCTGACCTCATCCTTTTCTGAATCTCTTGTTTGTACTAGTGAGTCTGGCGCCCACCAGTCCACCAAACACCATTTATTTATTCAGACAGACAATAGAGTGTGCAGTCTGGCTTCTGGGAGTAACTTAGGCTTCATCCACACTAATACATTTTGTTTTAAGATGCAGAACCTTTGCTACGCTTGGGCCTACCATCCACGCTACAGTCAGAAAACAAAGAACGCTGCTCACCCTGTTTTAGTTTGAAAACTTTGTTTTAGAATATATGGGCAGAAACAGAGACACACATTTGCTTCCTGATGGGTCTCAGTCATCATATGCCCTTCCCTGACTCATCACACCCCTATCACATGACCCTTTTCTTGAAGTAAACGAACAATGTCAGCCTGTATATATCTATGTGCTGTGACTACCAGCAGTTACTTCAACAGGGATTACATATTACAAGCGTTGCTGACCCTGTTGTCTGTGCTAGCAGCTGTTAAATTCTGCATTTGCTTCTTCAGTATTGTAAATTGGCACAATAGACAATCTGCTGCCTATTTACACTGGCACACATGTGCCCGTGTATGTTAATGGCCATGTGTTAAAATGTGTTTTCAGGCATGTTGAGGCCTTTCTTCATGAATGCTTGAATTAGAAATCTATTTACTTTTCAAACAGCCATTTCTCTGCTTGCCTGTTGTGTTGGTTAACATAATAATTTAGTCTAAAGTTCCTCTGATTGCAAGCAGTCCTGTGAGGTGATTTACAGCGGCACCGATCAGCGCTCTGATTCCAGACACAATGAAGACATCCAACTCGGAGAATCAAACCAGAGCTGGTGTTTATTGTAACCATGGAAAGACAAGACGGTTTTGGTGAATTTCATCTTGTTTCTGTCAAGTTTGAATGAAGTGGTTTTTACGGTGAGTTAACTTGGCAATCTGTTTAATCAGAAAAATAGGTGTAAGAATATTTCTGTCTTAACTTCAGTCTATATCTCTGCAACACAGTACACAGACATCCTTGCCATAATGTCATAACTGTTACTTTTTCACTATCTGTTGATAATGTTTGTCATTTTTTGATCATTTTAAACTAAAATTCTAGTTGTGTGTTACACATTGTTCCTTTAAGAGACCTTACTCCTCACGTTATGGTTTGAGAGCAGATGCAGTAGATGTAGTTTGAGTCTTGCGCACATAATTGCAAACAGTTCAACCTTTCAAAGCGTCAGTCTTCTAGTAAGTGGACAACAGCTGGCCTTCTGAATGACCACTAAAAATTCAAAACTACCATTACAACACAAACAGAGCTAGACCACATTCAATCCACAGCGACTGAACATGCTCAGGAGATTGCCTTGCTTGCATCAGTCATAGTACCGGAGTCTGCTGAGGGACTTCCCATCCGGAGCTTGACTGAGCTACAGGGTGCATCATCATTCCCCTGCCCACAAAGCTGCTGACCAACTCCACCTTATAACCACCAGGAACTGCCCTACTAACCTTTCTGTAACTCCTCTACATGTCTTTGACCACTTCATATCAAACCTCTTTCTTCTACACATGTCCCATTCACCACAACCTTCACTCCCTGTCTCCCTCCTCTCCTGACTCATCTGTCCTTCCATCTCTCCCCTCACCTGACTACTTCTCTCTCATGCCTCCCAACACTGCAATGGACCTCTCTGCTTTGTCCTCTTCTCTGGACTCTGTGTGTCCTTTCACTTCTCTGCAGGCTTACCCTTCCCCTCCAGCTCTGTGGTTGTCTGACTCAGTGCTTGCTGACTGAGCCATCCCACAGGCACTGAAAGACAATGGTGGAAATCCTTGCCTATCATCTCTTCTCTCCTCTTTCTCCATGTCGTTATCTGCAGCAAAAAGCTCTTTCTTTCAATCCCAAATTCAATCTTCCTTCTCTCACCCCAAAAACTAGTATTATTATCTTCGCTGCCCTCCTTGAGGGTACAATTCTTAGAGTTCACTTTCATTCAACTTTGATCATGTCAGTGTGTGTGGTTGACCAGTAGAGACACTGATGTTCTGTGTTTGGAAATGTAGAGGTTGACATTTTTGAGCTGTTATGTACAATTTTACTGTACAGACTCCAAACCACGCTGCTCTAACACGACCTAACACGCTAACACGACCTTACATTTAGTCCATGTGTAAGACCACCACTCAATCCTCTAACCTCAAGTCCCAACCCTCTGATGAGGGTCTGAAGCTCACCTTTATCCTGCTGATAGTCAGCAGACATGAAGACTTCAAGTCACCCTGTCACATGCGGGTTGTGAGACTATTATATTGTTACCTACCTACCTACAAGTT
The DNA here is from genome assembly GCA_037975065.1 of Chaetodon trifasciatus. Classification (NCBI taxonomy): domain Eukaryota; kingdom Metazoa; phylum Chordata; class Actinopteri; order Chaetodontiformes; family Chaetodontidae; genus Chaetodon; species Chaetodon trifasciatus. The sequence continues at coordinate 14,758,808 of JBBMOE010000009.1, read as the reverse complement.
ACCCATGTACGCTACAGATGATGTGAAACCTACTGCTGTTTTCCACATAAAGCTGGCTATGATACTGGTAAAAGACCCTCTCAGAAATTTGAGAGGTATTGTCAGAGATCCTGAAAAACTCAAAACTTGTTTCCAATTCAAATAACAATTAAAGTGAAACAAACACAAAGCAGGTAAAACAGTCTTTGGTGTTTGAGACGTACAAACATTGTCTACGGTGCTAAAACTGAAGCCTCAAAAATGATATCCTCATCTTTCTGAAGCAGCAGGAGTGTTGAGATTAAGTTTGAAATGAGACATGGCAAAGAGTTATGTGACACAAAACAAAAGCTTTGGTGTCTGACTGTGTGATTGTGCTCTTACTTAGCAAGTCTGGAGCAGGGGTGTGCACTTCCTTCTAACTTGAGTACTGCGAGGGTTGGCAGGTCCTCAGCTTTCTGGTTACATAACTGTCTTATTTCTTTTATGTGCTACCTGAGCCCTGGGCATCAAAACAGTCCCCTACACACCCACACTTTAAAAACACAAACTCTCAAAGTGAAAGTATTCATAAACTGAAATAGCTCAGAGCACTTTGCTTATCAATTTATGTTCAGCTTCTTGAACACCTTCCAGAAAGCTCATAGTTACATTCATAAACATTGCTGTTTCCCTTCTTATGTGACACAACTAAAATCCCATCACCAAGGAACATTTTTTCCACAGCTTCACAACCAATTAAGAACCAGTTGTTTACAGCTCCACCTGTGCTGGTTAATTGTCTTTTCAATGATTTCCAGTTAAGAAGGAAGTTCTTGAAGGCTCAGACTCTGACCCTCAGTTGAACTGCTAGACTTCAGAGAGGAGGAAATCATTCAGAGGCCCCTGGAAGGCACAAGGCCATCAGGTACTGTGGATGCTTTTGGTCACACACGGTGTTATATACAGGAAAGCAAGGCGTGGCGTATTCTAGAAAACTGTTACCGTAATGCACATGTTGTGAATTATACTTTACAGTGGCCGTTAGCATTTCCTTTTAGGAGGGCTCATTGAGATTCCTTGGTAGTGATGCTTTTCTTGGAGTGGAATTATTGTGGAAACCTGCATTAACTACTCGTTTGTGGAGCAACCTTAGAATTCACTTTAAAGTGCTTTAAGCCAAATACAAACTTGTGCAAACATGCAGATAATCAGATACAACTGTGACCATGTTTACAATTTTAGTTTAGCATGTGAGTTGGCTAACAAATGTACAACAAAGTACAACTCATTCTGTAATCAAAGTATTGGACAACATGGAATTGTGACTTGATGATGGTGCTGGAAGTAAAGAGATCAAAGTTCATCCGGAGGGAGACATGGATGTCTTCAAGTAAAAATAGTTGTCAAGGTATTTCACTCAAAACCACAAATGTGAAACTCATGTTGGTGCTTGTGGAAATGAGAAAGGATCACCAACCTTAGTAGGATTCATCATCTGGGAACCATGAATGTCAGTACAAAATTTCATGGCAGTCAGGTGATAATTCTCTGTTATGAGAGATACCTTTCACAATATACAGTCATTTCTGCAGATTAGAATAGATATCTGGCCAAAAAAAAGAGATTATGAATAAACACATACAAACACACACAAGGTGATGTGATCTGTTAAAATGTAATTGGGGGAAATGGTTACTGAGTGAGTTACTATTTTCTTATGTATAATCAATAACATTACTGTTAATGGGGTTTCATTTAAATATGGCTACTTCACCCCTTCACCCTTCCCTTAACATAAACCATTTATCATCACACACACACACAAATACATGCAGAGGCTATACTGCTTGTTATTGTGTATTCTGTAGAAATCTGTTTTATTCTTTAACAGGAAATATATCAAGGTCTATTAAAAGAAAAGAGCCTTCTCTAGAATGCACTTCCAGATGGAAAAAGTGTGTGCAAACACAGGAAAGGCTGTAGAGTAAACATGATTTTCCCTCCTAGAGTTTTTCCTTGCTTCTCAGAATGGAGGGAGGACACCATTGGCACATACAACCTGCAACTTGCCCTGGAAGTTCCTTGGATGGGCCCAATGAATCCACCTGGAAAATTCCTCACCAAGTACCAGCACTATTGTGTATTGCGAAACACGGTATTGCACATCTCTATCTTCTTCTGTAGTCCAAGTAATTTGAGTGGTTTGTTTTTTTTAACAATGTACTTTGGAAACTTAAATGTAAGTTCTGCTGACTGCACTATTTTGCCACATTATTCATTCATTCAGACTTTGCTTATGTAAAATAGCAAAACATCATAACTTCACATGTGAACGGTGCATCCACTCGTCCTCAGGTGCTCATGTCATGTTTACACTCATTTCCCTCCACTCCCTGTTTCTTTGGTAAAATTGTTTCTTCATAAACACAATCACAAAAGTTATCCAGAAAATGGACTTTTTAATGTTATATGAAGAATAAATGGTGAACTAAAATAAGTTAAGAGTACAGTGTCCAGTCAGCTTCTTTTCTGGTGACACATGGCTTCCCTCTCTCCTTGACCATATATGTTGATTTGTGTTGTTTTTATCAGCTCTCTCCATCAAGCGTAAGGCCATAGACTTATTTATACGACTGGTTTCCTGCTATTCAGAGGCTGTGATGGTGCTGTTGCAGAAAGGCCTGGTCTGAATGCAGGTAGTCCATCACAACTGACAGCTCCGCTCTTTAAAGTCTTCCGCTTGATTCATCCAACCAGTTGTCTCACACTCCTCATTTACACTGCAGTTTCCTTCACAGAACTATTTCTGGAACATAGGAATTAGAAGTTCAAAAATAACACAGCGTTTCTTTTGTTGACTTCTTATTGGAATTGTAAAATTGTAAGTGTTATCACATTACTTCAGCCTTTGTCCCAGGGATTTCTCCTGTTCTGTTGTTGTTGTTGTTGTTGTTTGTATGACACTTCATAAATAAAGCACACACATGAATATTTATGCTCAAAACTGAGAGATGAAACAGCACAAACTTCAAAATTCAATGTCTGTCAGGCAAAACCAAAGCAGTGATCGCTAACTGGAGAAAACGGCTCAGAAATGACAGCAGGAGGGGACAAACAGTGAGGGAAACAGGATCGGGTGAAGTCTCGAGCAGCAGGATCAGTCTGGTTTGCATTGGCGCTCCAGCTAAAACGTGAGTTGCGGACAGAGCAATTGCCCGGGCAGCAGACGAGACTTCCAGCGGAGCCAACCACAGCGTTCCTCTGGGTTTTATAATGGTAGCGTACAGCTGTGTTACCTCCACTCACTGGAATGTGAGAAAAACGGAAAAACTGACACACACACATAAAGAGGCAGTTGCTAAATAACTACATTCAGCTTCTCCATGAGCTCACAATAAAGTCAACAAATTTCTACTCGCATGTGGCAACAACCACTAAGACATGGACATGCTTACGTGGTTCTTTTCATTTACTGGGTACATAACACGTTTTATCATCGTTACAACTCAGTCTACTAAATGCAAACTATATACTGTCCCTATGGATTTGTTTCAACATGCTCCTTCCAGACATGCAGGCTCTAAAAGGGTCACTTCACCAAAATCACAACACAAACATTCTGTTTTTTCTTGTGGTATGTAGCAATGCAGATAGTTTTGGTTTTATTGGCCCAGAGTTTGAGATACTGCTTTCACCACGCCTGCCTCCACCCCATTACCATGAAGGCAAAGGGAATGTGCTGCTCAAAACTTTGAAAAATTGCATTTGAAAAATGTGCCTTTTCCAAGGCTGTAATTTCCATGGGGGATGGGGGGTTATGTCACTGAAATCTAAACTGTGTCCCTTTACTGTGCAGCTGTCAAAATCCAGATGAGAGAAGATAAAAATGTTGATACGATCAGCTGAGTCACATTGAATTATTTCCATACGGTCTCTGCTGTAAGTTGTACCAGCAGGCACTTCTCAGAGCTGACATGACATCTGCCACTTCTGTACATTTCCTGGGTTACAAAAAGCTAATCTATGGTCTTATTTGCAGTTAATACTCCCCAAAAAGACACTAGAATTAATATCAATCGTTAAGCACAAAAAAGAAAAGCGTTCTCAGGAGAAAATGTGGAAATTAATTTTTACCTGCTGATATAAATGTACATAAAGGTGGGAAATAGCATTAGTTTTTATTTATTCTCATTTACTTAGTTTGAAGAACCTCTGACTTCGCTGCATCCCCCCACGTCTGAACCCAAACATGTGCTCTTTGCCTTTCTCGAAGCAATGACCCAGTTACTGTTAGTACGGTCATACAGTTATTTCTTCTTCTACAGAAAGCAGTTCAGACAGAAAGGTCTGTGGACCAACTGGTGTCCGTGAGCATGGGAACGTATTTTCAGAAGGCTATCTGTGGATGTACAGGTAACATGCAGCTCATTCTCACTACTGGATGCATTTCCGTACAGCCTGTTTTTAAAGTTAGTTTTAAACTATTTGTGGTGTAAAAATCTCTTTCATGCAATTTTCTGTGCCGTTATTTTGCTTTGGCCAGTTATGTTGAGCAGCTCGTCTAAACTTTTAGCTCAGGAGAAGCAAGCAGTCATGTCAGGACACTTGGATAGAAATCCATTTATATGTTTGTTCTTCAGATTTAACATATTTTTCATACTTAAACTGAAGAATGCATTTACTTTAAAAGAACACTTTAAAAGAAGCTGTTTGATCAGAGAGATTTAGTAAGGTAAAATGATATCTAAATTTTTGTATCTGTGAATTTTTTAGTTTGTGTGAATCAAATCTTTAAACTTAGGTGGAAAGGAGAGAAGAGCATATGTGTTTTTGTCTCTCCATTGGTAGAGAAACAGGCTTCAGACAGTTCAGCCTCTATACATACAATTAGCCTTCCTGTGGGCTTTCAGGTTCAATATGTCGATATGTTGTTAGTTTGTTGAGTTTGTGTGTGTGTGTGAGGGCAGGATAACAGGCCAGCAGGCACGAGTGGGGGTGGAGGGTAAAGGTCAAGGTTGAAATTTCAGGTCAGGTGATCACAGAGTTGAGACAGATGGTGATTTACCACAGTTTGGAAGCCGGCTCCCTCTGGGACGTCACAGACGCTGTTGGGGTGCCACGTGCAAGTCAACAGGCGTAAAGACAAGAGGGAAAAGGAGAAAAATGGAAGAGAAAGAGGCTAAAGAACTGAGCTAAAGAATGAGATAAAGAAGGTTTATCTTTTTTTGCTGTCATCTCTTAAATAATTCATTTGAGTTGACAGCAATATTTGTAGGTTCTGACCCTTGTAGTCCTTTCTGTTGGCTTATACCAATCCTGTATACTGTAATTAAAGCATTTTATTGTATAGGAGGAAAGGTAAGTATGTGTCAACTTTACAGGTATAGGCCTGGTTATAGAGAAAAAATGATTTGCTTTCTTTTACAGTTTCCAGTCTTTATACTGAGCTAAGCTAATCATCTACTGGCTGTTGCTTTAGTGTACAGACATGAGAGGCGCCAATCTCCTCATCTAACTCTTGGCAAGAAATCAAATAAACATATTTCCCCAAATTAATTTTAATTCTAATAAATCTATAACTAATTTGCTGAAATGACTGCTGAAGTCAAAGATGTGACAGCAGAGCTAATCTGTGCCAAAGGTTACCTAAAACTCATAGATGAGATCAATTTTCCTATTTTCTCTGCTTCCCTCCCTTTTCCCTTCATCCACCTCCACTTCCCTTCTTTCCAGGCAACCAGCTGCTGCCCCACACCTCCATATGAGCGAGGGATGATCCCCAGAGAGGAAAAGAGGGGATGGAGGTAGACAAGAGGTGGAGGAAGAAGGGCTGACAGGATGGAGGGAGGGAGCGGATGGGTGCGACTAGACGCTGCAGGTCGTAGGTCAGGCCTGCATGTGCCAGGATCTTTTGTGTTCAGCCCCCTTCCACCACCACCACCGCTGTTGTTGTAACACACGCTTATCACTTGATTCAAGCTCTGGGGTCCCACATACACACATTTCTAATGGTCTCTGGAGGTCTCTGTCACACACACCAGCCTAACTGCCTTGGAGGGTCCCAGTCCAACAGACCCCCACCTGCACACTCATTATGGGGTTTAACCATGGACGTATGATATAGGGTTTGGGTTTAGCAGCAGAGTCAGGGTCAGAGCCCAGGGGAGAGAAAACCTCCTAACCCCAGCCTCCACACACACACACACACACACACACACACACACACACACACACACACACACACACACACACACATGCACAAAGGCCCAAGGGAAGAAATAAGCCAAAATCACTCCATTCAGCCATCCTCTCTTTCTCCAACCACCCTCCATCTGAATCACTCCTCCATTTCTGCTTTTTCCTCTAGTACTCAAAAGTGGTTTTTTTTTGTTTTGTGCCGCCTCAAACACATTTTATGCAATTAAAAAGAAAAGCAGGTCAGACAACTTCACTTTGTTTCAACTCAGCAGCTGAGCAGCTGCCGTGAGCAAAGAGCAATCATGTAAAACTCTTGAAACACTCACCCAGAAATTTCCATAACACTGCATTTGGACAGCGTGTGGTGCATTAAAACAAAATGTTCTCATAAACATGTTCTTTTGGGAGAAGGGTAGGAGAGCAAAATAGTTGTTACAGTGAATGCACACTTTATGATGTTGATGATTACATTGAGAAGATGACAAGACACCACTTTACATATACCACTGTAACACAACAAAAAAGCACATTTTCCAATTTTGTCTGTTCTTCCAGTTCTGCTGATGTTGCATGAATGCAGCATTATGTGCGGGACTATTTCTTGGCTGGGCCATACATGGATTAAGTTGCTCACTGGACATACACACTGGAAAAGCCTCTGCTGGCTTCCTCACGAATCTGCATGTTTTGGCCCACAGACAGTTTTCATTAGAGGCCTTCTCCAGCTGAGCTGGTTGAGAGCATGAGCTTCGCAGCCTTCCGCTGGCCAAGCCGGCTGACTTCCTGTTGGCTTCGCACACACAGGAATGGGATAATAATATAATATAGATATAATTTATAGCTTTTCTATACTTTCCAATGGTTACTGGATCAGAAACATGTATCCACAGCTTTAAAGCTGCTTTTTTGCCAGTGATTGTGTATGGGGAAAACTCTTTTTGGGTCAGTGTGTGTCACGCATTGAAAGTGAAAGTTGACATATCCTGCGTGCCCATTACGCCATAGTCACTTCACAGCCTAGCTCCGTTCCTAGAGGTTTAGGCAGGACTTACTGACTTCCTGGAGTGTTCACTGGTCGTCCAACAGCTTCACTGAGACAACAAGACTCCAGAAAGTCACTGCACCTAGCCAAGAAATAATCCAGCAAATAACCCCCATAAAACCATAACATCTGGTACTTCAGAGGTGCTAGTTGGGGGATTTTGTTACTTTTGGACAGATAAGTCAGGCTAGTTGTTTCCCCCTGTTTCCAGCCTTTGTGCTATGCTAAAATCTGTCCTATCTAACAGACACAGATAAGACTGATCTTGATCGCTCCACCTTGCTCTCAGCAAGAAATCAAAATGTCAAACTAAAAATATTGCTGACTTCCTCCTCGAGGATGTCCTGTCTCCTAATGTATCCCACCACTCTGCAAATTCACCCCCATCCACCACTTAATCAGCACACTCATCACCCACTCCTCACCCCCAACGCCACCCTCCTCCCATTTCCTCCATGTTTCCCTGGCTCCTCATCACAGAATATCTGGGACACATCATGCAGAGTGTGTGGTTCGAGCTGGTCTACAGCAACATGGAACCCCCCACAGACTCTCAGCTGCACACATATAGAGGCACTTCACCAAAACATGAATTATGGATCATATGAAAATGAATAATGAAGGAAAGATTATATACATAGCCAGTACTGGAAGTTTGCAACTAGGAAGAAGCAGTGAGAGACGAATCATTCCAGAGAGGTCATGATTAGATTCCACACAATGTTTACGACATCAACACGTTGACCAGCAGACACACTGACCATGTTCAGTAAAGAAATCAAAAGAGGAATAATATTTCTCACTTGTTTGAAGCCTTGCCTGTTGAGCCAGACACTGATCATGATTCAGATGCCACTGTGGCAATTATTATGTGGCAAAACACTCCCTTTAATCCTCAATATCAATTTAGAAAGTCACGCAAAGCAGCATTGCTTTAGCCTATGGAGAACTGCCCCAATTTTCAAAGAATGAATTTTGGCTTTAGAATTTGTGAAAGATACTTCGTTTTTTCCTTGATGAACTCATGAATTATGAGGGTGGAGATGGGTCCCTTTGTCAGAACAAAGTGAAATTATACAATGATCTTTGCTGCTCAACATACACCCAACGTGAATGTGCCTCCACCATACTGAAGCTGCAGGGGTGTGCACCATATAGACAAGAGCTATAGGACATGCCAAAGCCAAAATGAAGGACATGTGTGCATATTAGACAAACGTTTGGTCCTGAATCATATTATACATCTTGTTTAATTTAAAGTCAAAGATCTGTAGTTTGACTGTTGAGAGCTGCTGTCCTCCCCTTTTAGGTTGGTTGATTCAAAGTCCAGGTAACCAGGTAACTGATTGCATGATCTATGTGGTTTGGATGACATGGACAGTGAGTCTGACTTTCTTTTGTACTGTTCAAATTATGATGATTTAGCAGAGTTAATGTTCCACGAAATGGCTCAACAACATCCTGAAATATTCTGGTTTACAGATGAGCCAAAATTGGAATGACTTTGGACTGTCTTTGATTTTGCCAAATTTGACTAAAAATACCAGAACAGAAGGCATGATAGAGCAATTAGTATTTATTCAGATTTTTCCAGAACAACATCAGAAATATTTTTGTCAGTGATTTATGAGTTCTGTTGCACTCAGTGATGGTCTGAAGATTTTATAGCAAGAGATGCTTTTGCTGTTTTTCTGCTTCTGGATTGAAATAGAAAATGTGTTAACTGCCCTCTGGTCTTGGCTTGAATGAATTCATGGTGTCCTGTAAACCCATGGGCTGGGCATAGCTATACACATTTCACTCTAATAAACATTTCATTCATATATTTGACATCGTGCATTGCTGTCATCTATGTCTGCCAGCTTGCAGTCTTCGTCCTCACTTCACATTTCTACATTTTGTGGCACATTTTCGCCAGCTGTTGATGGAATAGCATGAAACCAGCCACAGTAATGTGTCTGATGTCGCCTGTATGCTTATATATGTGCATGTGCATATGTGCACAAATACAATGGGGACCCACTTCTAAAAACAATGCTCCATAGTGCCACTATTGGTCAAAAACTCCACAGGGTAACTTACTGCTTAAACAACCTCAGGCAGGTCCATCCTTCACTTTTGGTGCTCTGTGGTTCACCTGATTGGATACCAGGCTTGGAAGGCACTCCTTTCCAGAGTTCCTGGTTCTTTTCCCAGGGTGGCTGAGTGCCAGCATGTTTCTGTCTGTGTTGAAAACCATGGATTAGGAGCTTTTCTAACTCTGTGTTGCTGCACGCATTGCCATCTTACCGGGATATGACTGCAATGTAAACGTGTAAAACATGGAGTGTGAAGTCTTTGCATGCAGAGTTGTTGAAATGTGTGATTGTGCAAGTTGGGTGACCATGCATTTATGTGTATACTTTAAACTGTGTCAACAGTAGCCTGGTTACACACTGACATGCTCTGCAAGGGGTCCTGCTCTGTAGCACGTTTGTCTTCCAACTGACAAAACTGTACAGGTACACGTCCTCTCTGTCTCCACATGGCTGTGTTTGAATGACTCATATCAAGCATATTGTTCCAGCAGTGACTTGTTGCTTGATACAGATCAAGGAGCACATTTGTTTTCCTTTGAATTTCCCCTGAAGTAGCTTTAACTTCTGGTTAACCTATTTCCACACCTACTTTCCTCGTTCCAAAAACGTATTGCTGCTGATTAAGACTCACTGTTCAGGGTTTTTACATATTAAAAAACAGTTTTTTACTGATTCAACTGTCTCTATGCACCCAAAAGAGTGTGTTCATGGCAATGTTATCTTGCAATTCAGTGGACTGACTTTGAGCACAGCATAGAATGTCTGTCTGGTAATGAAAAATGCTGTGAATGGCTCAGGTCCATCCTACATCCAGGATATGAAATCATACACGGCAGCCTGTCCACTACACTGTGATACTGCCAGTCGGCTCGTTACTCCCTCACTACCAGCAAGGCCCAGATACATCTTAACAAAATCACGACTGTTGGCTCCACAATGGCAGAATGAGCTCCCCACTGACATCAGGACGGCGGGAAGTCTACACATCTTGTGTCACAGAGTGAAAGCTCATCTGTTCAAACTACACCTCGGCCCAAAAACAGCCTTTCTGTCTTTGTTATTTTCGAATTGTTCTAAATGTAGCACATGAAGCAGCTCAGCATATCAAATATGCTAACATAAGTTCATGTACTTGCATGATTTTTGCAATATCCTCCTGAGTACCAGTTGTTCAAATTTGTCCTCTGTGGAGGTCATATGTAAACCTGAATATCTCCCACCCACTGCATACTACTGGATTAACTCCTTCTGCTATCTACAGAGGACATTTAGGGCTTTTCAATGATACCAAATGTGAAGGGGTGGGGCTTTGGTACCTTTCTATTTTCTCATTAAGGAAAATGGCGTCCATCAGTATAAGCACATTTTATGGGAAGAGGAAAAGTAAGTGCATAATACTTTTTATTGGGCAAATTTTGGCTTGAAATGTTGTTGGCATATTTTATATAAGTCTCTTAACAACACATTAAAACATTGTCTGAATTATTTTAACTGTATTTTAGCATATGTATTAGCAAATGTTTTCAGTATTCTAATTACCTTACAAAGATTGGGGAATTAAAAAAGGTAGTCAGGAGGATATTTGGATTGTAGCCACATGTTTAAACACTCTTACTCTAGGTTGCTTTTGAATAAAGTGTCAGTTAAATGACAAATTTAAAAAAAAAAAAAGTGCATGGAAAAAATGAGCTGCTGATCAGGCACAGCAGCCCAAATAACACAAAATGACGTGTCCTTTATATTAATATATAATTCTTTGGGATGTGTGGAACAATGCTGACAGAAAAGGTTGTCAGTGCTGATCACAAAATATGGAATCAAACAGCACAAAGATGTTGAAAGTGAACCTGTGTCACTGGTGGAAATGTGATGTAATATTTGAGTTGGTAGAGAACAGGGGCCTGTATCAAGGAGTCACTTCAACTTAGTCTGACTCTCTTAGGGTTGCTTGGTTGCACTGAACCAAACAGTGGTTATCCTAATTAATAATGACACATATCTACCTTTACAACTCAAAGAAACACGTGTGCCCTGGGACATGAATACAGCTGAAATAGCTAATGACAAACTAACATTCCCCTGTTTGTCTATAGAAGAAAAATCATTAGCACCAATTAGATCAGAAGCTGACTCATTCCTGTCACGTTTGCCTGAGGCCCTGGGCGATTTTGGCCCCTGAGCAAAATAGACAGAGGTGACAGAAGAGAACACAGCCTTGTAGATAAATTGGTATTAAGTTAATTAGGGCGTAGCTAGGAACCCCATTGGGTCGGGACCCTGGTATTGTATCCACAGGTGATCCATCATGGGAACTGAACCCTTGCTGACACACAGAGGAAGGCTCACAGCTTTCAGGGCATTGACGAAACAGACCCTTCACTGCCACGGTAACCAACCAACACAACAGAACTAAAACGGACTGCACAGGCATACTAACAGAGCCAGGCCGAACTGGGAAAACCAACTCGTCTAACTAAACTAAACTAAACTTGAGCTTGCGAGATGTAGCAGAATTTGCTTTCATCTGTCAGCAGTAACAAGATTTTCCAGATTTTCTTCATCATAGAAATGAGAAACTTCCTTAATCAGGGTAAAGGTTTAAGAGAGACTGGGTTTATAGGGATAGATTTCTTCTAAACAAGACAAGTAACAAATTAAAGGAAAACCTGAATAAATGAGTGGAGAACTAATGAGTACAGATTCTCTCGTACGTGAGGGGCTTACTTCAATGAAGTCAGACAAAAGAGCGGCCTGATTATCAGCACTATGGACCAACGAGCTGCACGGAATAGACAATAAGTTAGTCATCTACATCATTGTACTTGTGTAATTCTGTGGCCGTGGAAGCACTTGAGTTTTTAAAGGATTATGTTGTGCACATGTGCATGAAGAAGATCTAAGGACGAAGCACAGATGAGTAATTGCAGTGGTAGGTTCTTGTATCCAAAAAGTTAATTCACAGTCTGACTAAAACTGAAATGGACAAGTACACATAAGATGGTTTGTTTCCACCTGAATAGCTATTATTAAAATTCAAACACATTGTCCCAGTTATCTGATTGTCTGTGTGCATATAAACAAGTGATTGAGGAGCAATGTTGTTCTTCTTCTTCATCACGAGGACACAACAATTAAGGCTGCTTTCCTGGATGAGGGCAAGACATCATGCCCAGTGGAAACAGGACAGAGCCAAGCCTACAACGACAGACAGTGTTATCGAGGAGACGAGGGGAGAGAAAGAAAACAAAGAGTGCTGATTAGGCACTGAGTTATTCAGGTCAGCATCAGAAAAACAAACAGTTAAAGTCCTTCCTTGGATGAATATAGGGAGGGTGACGTAGTAAATATAACAAGTGATACTGAACAACCTACTGAAGGACATGCCTTCTGATGTGCTGTTCCAATCTGGAAAGTTGCACGTTTGTCCAAAAGAAAATTCCTAACAATGTTCTTCATTCCCGACTTCATGATATGTAGCTGTTCCCTGAGGAGGTTTATGTGAGGGTGCTGGAAAGGAGACTTGCACCTACTGACAAACCTCGTTGAATGTGGTTTCCGTCCTGGTGGTTGACCAGCTGTTTACCACTGCAAGGATACTGGAGGGGATGGCAGGCTCGTGGGAGTTTACCCATCCAGTCTGTATTTGTTTTATGTACAGTGCTTGTGTAAATTAATGTGTTAATGTGTAAATTCAACTGCAACAACACACAACACTCTCCAGCAGTTAACGTCACCATGACAACAATGTCAACAACAGGGAAATAAGCCAAATTAAAACCACATTGGTTTGGTCTGGGTCTAATGCATTCTGTGAATTCATTAATATTCTGTGGGCCGGATGGTAATGTGTTGGGCTGGGTGTGAAAACATTTAGACAGGAGGAAAGCAGAAGAGAAGGGTGAAAAACACGAGAATCCAGAAAAAAGAGAGGGTTGACATGTCTGGCCAGGGCTGTTACTATGTGGAGTGAGAGGTGTGTCTGCAATCTTAGTGGGCGTTGGGATCTGCCAGGGTTCTGACGTGTCACCGATTCATGGACAGAATCTCCCGGCACAGCTGAGGCATGGACACTGTGCAGCACGGAGGCCTCAGGATTACATCTCTGCTTTCTGCTCATGGCTCTGCTGACTTCATCAAACCACGACTTTCCCAGTGCGCACTGGGAAAGCAGCAGGGACGAAAGGTCAAGCTTTCCACTTACCAGTTGATGTATGTTCTAACTCTCACCTGGCTGACTGGGTTCATCCTGACTGTACGTTCAGACAGAACCTCTGAGCAAATTCTAGAAGTGGCACAAAGTCAATGGAAAGACGCAATTAGATATGAATTCTCGAAGAGCAGCGTGAATCAACATTTGCATGGGTCCTGTGGCTTCATGAATCTACCTCATAAACGTACAGAGAGGACAAAGAAGAGAAACTGCAGAGAGATAACAGAGTAACAGGCACGATGCGACAGATACAGTCAGTGCATTTGTTGCTAGCTGGCTTGCAGGAAATGTCTGGCAGTTGGTGCATTGGCTGTTTGGGGTGAATAAGCACAAATGGTTCACTGGTCAAATTTGCCCAAATGACGCAAGACGAAAACTCACTTCACTTTCTGTCTGAATACACAGACACAGGGTGAGGAGCTCAGATGTCCGAAGGGAGCTCTGAGGAGAACTGCTGCTCCCTTCAGCTGAAGAGAGTCAGTTGGAGCATCTGATTAGGATGCATACTGGATGCCTTCCTGTGGAGGTATTCTGAACATGTCCAACACAACGAAAATGTTGAAGGGATTACATATCCAATCTGGCATGGAAACACTTCTGGATCCCCCAGGAGGAGCTGGAGGATGTGCACAGGGAGGAGGATGCATGGACTACTTCACTCAGCCTGCTGCCACCACAACCACAGCCTAGTTAAACAGCAAAAAATGGATGGATGATATATATAATTAAACATGCTGAAATGATGACTGAAATGATGATTCAACATGCATTGCAGTAAATAATCAAATATTGAAATGTAGGCTGTATGTTTGGCTACTGTTGTGGATCAGAGCAAGAACTCAATCACAGCCAATTCCCAATGCTTTTCATCCTTAGTCATGCATCGGTGTTCTCTTTGAGGGGATGCCAGTAAGGGGGTGAGGGCAGAGGGCCCACCAACACAACACAAAGCAAGCAAAGCAGAATGTGGCAGGAGCGATTGAGAGGAGGAATGGTGAGGAAGAGGAGGAGGAGGAGGAGCAACATTGTTAGCATCGGAGGCTATGGGATGGGATGGCAGTATGACCCAGTTATGCACAATGCCTCAAGGGTGGAAGCAAAGGGGACAGATAATTGTGCAAACTCACGTGTTGATGCACGCGTGCACACACACACACACACACACGCAAGATCATATTCTGCCAAGGTCCAGACAAGTTCCACTGCAAAAGGGCAAGGCCAACTACAACACGCCTGGACATGCTGAGGTTAGGCAGTAACAGATAGAGCCAGGCACGAGTCTGAGGCTTATACACACACGCACACACACACACGTACACAGAGAGAAAGAGAGCACAACAGAGCGAAGCAGTGACAGAAAGATCTGAGGCCACACACCAACAGACTGGGTTTTTGCTTTCCGTGACCTACATTCACCATGTTAGAGGAATTAAGGGTTGTTGGAGACTCATTCTCATGACTGACAAGCAGACACTCAGTCCTCTCCTTCTGTTTCTCTGCCCTGCGGTTTCCCCTCAGCTGAGTAAGCTGTAGCACTGTTATGTATGCTGTATATGAAGAGATGAAAGAGAAACTTGAGAGAAAAAACTTGCAAAGCAGAGTGGAATCACAAGAAACGAGTCACCCTCAGAATCACTTCCCTGCAGGGTAAACCGAATTGAATTCATTAAAACAATGTGACGAAGCGTTGATCTCGACTAAAGGAGATGGCGAGGATGACAACACCGGCGCTTTCTGTCTCATCAATAGCAAAGTGTCACTGTCAGCAAGTGGTGGGCTGAATCTGTCTTTTGTCAGGGTGTCAGATGGGAAACATGTTCGAGTAGGCTGCAGAGATCTGCTGTTAGGGCTGGTAAAATATCTGTGTGAGAGGGTGCCTATGTGTGTGTATGTGTGTGTGTGTGTATGTGTGTGTGTGTGTGTGTGTGTGTGTGTGTGTGTGTGTGTGTGTGTGTGTGTGTGTGTGTTGGTTGGTTAACGTGCCAGATTGACTCCAAGCTGACACTCGGAGGGCCGATTCTCTCCCTTCAATCTTAATTTCTGCTGCTTTATTGTTCTAAAGAGGGACAATGGGTGAGCAGTGAACAAAAGGGAGAAGAGGGATGACTGATGGCAAGCGCTTCCTCCAGAGGGATAGAGAGAGAGAAGCATCTCCAATTCTAATGGGACAGGAGAGGGCCGTTGGGTCGACATGGGGAGAAGCCCTGCAGGGGATAAAGGACAAAGTGTGTGTGTGTGTGTGCAGGAGGAGGGGAGAAGGGGGGTTTAGGGTTATTTGCACCGTCACAGTCCTCACCTCATTTCCATAAATGAATCAGGGGACGCGTGCCCTACTGTGTCTGTGTTGTACCGGCAGCTGCTGTCATGTTTTACGAACGCAGTATCTTCACTGCATGTCAACAAGCTTCAGCACATTTATTTCTGTCTGGGGAGCTAAATGCATTTTATCAAGCCTGACAGGTCACTGAATCTTCTGCAAGCTTGCTCTGGACGTATTTCTGGAAAATCTGCTGCACACCAATCATGTTTTTGTTTCTTCTGTTGCTTCAGATGCTTTTCCAAAAAATGAAAACTGAAACTCAACTGGTCGGGCAGAATGTGGCTCCTTAATGATACTGACAGACAAGAAACTGGAGCGCTCGCTGATGCATCTGTGTTAACCATCAAACCATCAAGGAAATACTTGAGTATCATTAGTTCATGAATGATCAGGTTATTTACTGATAGACAATTTAAGCAATTGCATATATTTCCACTCTGAATCATTGTGCAAGAGGTAATAATTCCAATACGGATATGCTGTAGGACTGAAAGTGACTGACAGCTTTAGACAACAATTGTTATTCACTGCTTCAGAGAAGTTGTTTGTCCTGTTTCTAATTTTACAGTTGTTAAACACTCTTGAAACACACACCACCTGTTATGGCAGTTGCACCACCCTCAACTGTAAGACTGTGCAGAGAGTGGTGAAGACTGGTCAGCACAGCTCCAGGACAGAGCTGCCATCCACAGGAGCTCTTACTGTACAGACGTATTCTATTACACTGGCTCCACCTGCTGACTTCGCAGGTTACTTGCTGTTTACAACCTGTTACCATCTCAGTATATGTGTTTATTACTGCCTGTTCATACCTGTGCACATCACAGCATATATTCATTTGAAAAAGATGAACTCAAACATGAATGCTGGTAATTACTCTGCACACCTGGAGCAAGTGTTATTTAGAGGCTGAAAAACAATGCAAACGTTCCACCCCAGTGAAATATGGTCTGGATCAAGTCCACCAAGGTGATCACATGGCTTTGTTTCAGTTTCCACTGAGAGACGTATCACTGTGCTGCCATTCAAAATGCTTTCAGTTTCAAATGTGTAGCATCTGAGGAGATTTAATGTCTGCTACTGCCTCAAATGTTTGTGTGCTGCTGCTATCTAGTGGACATATGTGGTGCTTAAGCAACATTCAGTACCCATAGGAAAGGATCAGATCATAGTTTCTCATTTAACTGTAATATCGAGCTGTGCAGATAGTTTTGTGTAGCCAGCTTTGGAGAATCCCATCTCATAAATGTCTGCCTCCAGCCCAACACAGTAGAGGTGTATGGAATTCTTTTGTGGCACTGAAACATCAAAAAAAAAAAAAAACAAAAAAAAACAACAAAGCAGTACGACAAAAAATAAGCCTATAATGCATTCAAACACTGAATTAAGGCTAAAATTCCTCTTTCATGAACAGTCTCTCAAAGGACTATGTGAATTGTGAAAGTAGTTGCTCGTGGTGAAGCATCTGCAGAGAATTATCACCTGACCGTGCAGTCGGGGCCTGATGGCATACAAATGTAATGCCATGGCTCAATCTCACCTCTCTATTAGTTGTAAAAGTGCATATGAATGGCAGAATGGCCCCTGTCATTGTTACATGACATTACACTCAACTGTTCTTGCATGGTGAGCGGGCTAACAACAGCCAACAAAGTCTTAATTTATGCTGTGTTAGATTTGGCTGTCATGAACTTCTGCCATTGCCCTTGCAGTTGCTACAGACAATCAGTACCCTCTTTTCGCTGCTCCTTTTATTATTTCACCACACAGTTATAAAAAAATTGAACATAAACAACATTTCCTGAATGAGAGGTCAGTCCCCCCCCTCACTCAAGCCTGTTGGACACTGGAGAGCCTGATGTTGTGTCACACTTAAATCAGATTGAAGTGAGCTGACCTTCTGAGCGGCCAGAGGCAAGTGTGTCATGTCCAGTCCCACAAATAAATGAAGGGGAGGTGAATTTCAGTCTGACGTACCATGATAGTCCAAAATATGTCTGCAAAGGACAAAAATAGAATAAAACATTAAGAAATACACCATACAACACATACACATACACAAATCACATAAATCATCCATGATACAAAAATGGAAAATAGAAAATAATAATATAGTTGTCCAAAAGGGTTTAAATGACAAAAACAAGTAGACACCAGCAATGGTGCTTTCTGAATGTGTGTCTGGATGCTATGTGCTCTACAGTCCTCATCAATGAGGACACACCTCTGAAGCAGTTTCAACAAAAAGTTCACATCAAAACCTTCACTGCAAGGCTGTTAGACTACATTCAGTTTAACTAGGTGTGCCAGAAAACTGCAACTGAGTGGATGTTTTGATGTAGAATCTGCTTATGCAAACCAAGCTGTTATTGTCTAGGTAAGCATAAAGAATTATACACGGGATAATAATTCATGAGGACCTGCCCATTGCTGCCAAATGGCATTGTGAATGTGAATGTACTTTGGCCTCGCTGGTGAAGGAGTAGCAGCTGAATCTGCAGACTGTGAAACCAGGCAGGACTAATGAACTGCAGCACGTATTCTTACTGTTATATGACACAACACTTGAGTTGAACAATGACACAAAGGCCCCTGACTGATAGCTACATTCCCCATCATGTATCTGATAATACAAGCTTCATAATATCTAAAAACAATAAAGTGTCAAAGAACATTAGTTCGAGTCTAATTTGAGTTTCTGAAGTTTAGTCAGAGTTGCTGGATTAAGTTTAAACTCATCAGAGATTCAAACACGATTAATAGTTGTTTTTCTCTGTTATCATAAGGTTTGACCAAGCTAAGCTGTGTTTTGGGACACTCTCACAGCAGCAGTGTGGGATTGCTATGAACAGGCCTGTCCTTATCCGACCCCTTATCCCTCCCCTTCTCCCTGTCTCTGTGCTAACTGTTGGCTGCCTTGTGCTCCACACTCCACCTACAGGCAGTCAGCCGCTGGGCTCACCGCCAGGCGACTGTGGGATAATGGTGGCGTGGTGACAAGCTGCACTTGAGGAGGCTCTAGTTCGCGTTAAATCTCACAACTTATCTGTTGTTGTGTCTGTCTGTCTTTACTCTCCCTTATGTCCACAAACTTGTGTCTCACTTTCTCATGCATATGCACACACTCATGCGCACTCCCATTTCCTGCCCACTGTAAAATATAGTCCCCTCTGTGTCCTAATGTAACCTCACCTAAAGTGACCCCACAGCCTCTGCTCTGTCTGGAGAAGAGTGAGAGGTGTGTATGAGAGGGAAGAATGAGAATAAGTATCTCTGCGCCATAAAATGCACCTAAACTCGACCCACTTTTTCTTTATCGCATACTTTTCAGGATTGTTTACTCGGCCTGGTTCCTCTCTTTCCTTTCTGAGCTCCCTCCCTCTCTCTCTCTCTCTCTCTCTCTCTCTCTCCTTCCCATACAGTCTCTGTCACCCGCCCACCAGTTGGTTCCTGCTTGGTGATATGTGGCGATAAGAGCAGAGAAGAAACTAAAGACAGAAGGCCTAAACTGCCCTTTTCTCTCAAGATTTGCATCGTCTAATTCTGCAGTTTTACTCCCTTACGACGACCGTGAGTATCTGTCTTTGCCGGATCAAATAAACAGACTGTAATTGTGTTTGGCAAGGAGGACTTGAGGGGATGACAGAGGGCCAGACTCCCCCTCCTCTAACCCCACACGGCTAGAGAGAGTGGCGGACGTGCAGCAAAGAGAGTAAACCATGCCACAGATCGAGATGAGAGATTTCTAGAGCTGCATGAAAGTGCAGTAGCAGCTGTGTTAATATGGGAAAGTAAGAATGCTCTAGAGACAGGCAGAAGTAAGTCAAGCCTAATGGTGCTATATTTAAGCCAAAATAAAAGCAATATCTAGTGCTTAAGAAGAGTGCTGCATTCAGTTGCATGCCATTTTACACCCTGCAGGGATTTAACAATTGGTGTGTCTTCACAATGTTTAAAAAAGCATGCAAGATGAAGGCAAACACTGCTCCTTCCAGTGCCTATTCTTATACAGTCAAAATAAATTTGAGTAAAGACTGTTTTACTTGAAGTAACTCACTTATTTTTCTCTAAATAGGAGTTAGAAAAAGCTTTAATGTTTCTGTTTACGTCTGTCTCCCTCTCAGAAGGTCAGCTCGGACTCTGAAATTGACTATCTGCCAATTTCCGCCATTTTAATTTGCTCTGTGTGTGTGTGTGTGTGTGTGTGTGTGCGTGTGTGTGTGTGTGTGTGTGTGTGTGTGTGTGTGTGTGTGTGTGATAAGCACAACTACAAGTGAAAGTACACAAACAAAAGCAACATGTGAGAAACTTTTTGGAGATAAAATGAACTGTTGCATGTCACCAACCCTCAAATTCATCCGGGAATTTCACATAGGACACAATCCTCCTTTTCTAAGTAAATGTGCTTAATCGTAGAGTACTGCCTGACCATCAGACCGATGATCTGTGTAAAATCCTGAACACATCACCTGGTAACTGTCACTGTGACCTAAAGCCATCCCCTTTTCATTGGAGCATCAATAATCAGGCTGGATTAAATATTTTGTGGAAGAACCGAAAGATCGTACCTGAACATTTAAAGGTCACAACCTTGAATTCTGTTTCAGTGGCTGTGTTTTCATTTTATGTTACGCTTCAGTGTATTTAACAGAAAAGGCTAATGAGCTAACCAGACTGGCAAAGAAGGGATTTGGTATTCATCCAGACCAGCATACATGCACTTAATTAGATCTTTTGATTCACAACACATAGGGATAATCATGTCCACTGTTTGCTTTCAAAATAGAATCAATGGCCAATTAAATGTTCAGAGAACTGCAACATAACACATGACGGGCAATAGACAGATTTAGAGAAGAATGGTTACAGGTAAATGAAGGCCATGCATGCGTCTGTATGTGTGTGTGTGTGTGTGTGTGTGTGTGTGTGTGTGTGTGTGTGTGTGTAGTAGTGAAAATCTTTTCAGCCTTAATGAACTGTTGGTTGTACTTACGTCTTCCTCTAGCTGCTCTTCTATGAGACATAAACTGGCTTAAAACTTGTGTATTTCAATGCTTTGTCCTGCTTACAGCATGATTTACTTCGTCACAAAATGGTACTGTGTGTGGGCTTGTCAATCACTGTCCAAACTTAGTTGTGCACATGTAAACAAAATTATTAGTCAAACAGAGAGTGAAACAAAATGAGAAATACTCTCAGCAATCCGGTGTATAAAGGTCACATTCAGTATGACTACCTTTATTTGGATGATGGTGGTGTTGTTCTTGAAACAGGCCCTCCTTAATATGCACATATTATACACAAGTTCCAAAGTAGGCTTCATGTCATGAGAGGATGTATAAGCAATATTACTTTTTAAAAGATTTCCCACAGGACCTGAAGGCATTAGTGTCAGCCAGCAGCTTCACCTAATGACATAATTATAGATGTATATAAAAAGGGTTTTGTTTTTTGTCTTCAACACCTAATTCAGTCACCCTCATCTAAAAATAGGTCACTCGTCTTTTACCACTCATTCTGTATGCAGCCCCAGTTATTTCCTAACTAGGCCTGCTAACTAATTAGCAGTTTCTAAGATGCTTACAGGCAGTTATATCAAAGCAAAGCCTGTGTTGTTGAAATATGTAATAAACTTTGCTGTCACTGTGTCCAGATGCTCCACCTGACTGCAGGGCGCATGGGAAGCTTCATGGCCAGGCGCGCCACAGTGGCTCTGACCAGCGGCGGCGTGAGGATGGCGAGCCACGGCCACGGTACCATGACACCTATGTGTTGTTCATAGCTGACATTTCACTCACTGACTGTGAAGCAGAACAGCATCAGCTCGTCGTGTAGGAGCAGGCTTTGCTGTGGAAGAAAGAGCTGTGTTGCTCAAAGGTCTCCATAAGGCCTACAGGTGCTCAGTGACCCAGTTAGTCATTTCAGCTATATTGATACTGCAAACGTTTTATCCTTCTGAATACCTTATTTTGATAGCTGCTGTTACTGAAGACTTGCCTCATTTATGCAGAGAGGATCAGAATTGCTGAGAGCGGACACTGGAGTGTTCAGCTCCACTAAGACCCGTCCACACCTGCTCGAGCCTTAAGGGTCATTTTTGTGTCGTTAATCCTAAAGCGTCACAGAATCTGAGGGGTCTGAGAATTTGGTGGAACAACATAACATATTATTCCAAAAAGCTTGGTATGAGCTTATTAGTGTGGCCATTTGCTGAAATTGGTACAAACCAGGAGAACACTGCAAAGTCTGACAGTAGTAGGTTAAGTATGTATGTATGTATATAAATAATCTGAAGTCAATTAATAAATCATTCTCAGAGTTTTAATTTAATGCACCTTTTTTCCATTATTCATAAAGCTGATGCACCAGAGGAGGCTGCCAGTGTCTGAAGTGGGTTGACACCAGCAGATGGCGCTGCTGCACCAGCATGGATAGACAGCCATGTAGACTTGACTGTTCAGTTTAACATGTGTTTACACATCAGCCTGTTTTCTTCAATCTTGACTGTAAATTGGTTCAGCAGTCGGTTCCAGAACTGACCCTTCCTGTCTATGTCCATCCAGAGGTGACAGAGTCGGTGGACATGTCCCAGCCAATGTACTGGGACCGCCGGGACACCCCTCTGCCTGACAGAGCCTACAAAGATGTCTTGACTGCTGCTGACAAGAGCCTGAAACAGAAGGAGAAAGGACCATGGACCCAGCTGACCAAAGAGGAGAAGATCGCCTGTAGGTTCTCCGTCACTCACAGGCTGAGACGGCGCACAGTGCAGCCAAAACTACACACAACAACAAAGACTATTAGATATCAAGTCTCATCTCTAAAATATAACTTAGAGAGGCCATGCATAGTGGGTACATTTACACTTGTTACTAAAAGTACATTTTGCTGATGAAACTGCTGCACTTTTACTTCAGTAAGTCAGTAAAGGTAACTGGAAATGTCTCCCTTGTGGGTAACATCATAATACAATGAGTAATCTCAGAAATAATCTTCAACCACCTGACTGCTGAGGTGTTGAAAATGACACTATGGCAACATTTTTAGGTTCCACAATGCAACAGTTAGTGTGCAGGCTGAAGTGTTCGAGAGACCCACTGCTGAGGCAAGAGTCCAAGTCCAGAATGCACATTTCTTATGTTCATATGTTTCTGTGTGAGGTTTAAAGTCTGCAAAGAGAGAACAAATCTATTCACCCCCTCTAGTTTCATTCAATACATATTTATTTGATCAGATATTTGATCAGTTAATCAATATCTGATCCTGCCATAGTGACACAATACAGAGCAAGAGAAAGGAAAAATACAGTAATGGCAACTTCCGTAATTTCTCTTCTTGACCTCGATCTCACCCATCCCTCCTGTCCTTCACTTCCTCTCTTTGCCCCCCCCCCCCCCCCCCCCCACCACCACCCACACACACACACACAGTGTACCGGCTGACGTTCCATCAGACCTTCCCAGAGATGAAGCAGCCGTCAGCAGAATGGAAGACTGTGATGGGGGGTATCTTCATCTTCCTGGGCTTCACTGGCCTGGTGGTCTGGTGGCAGAGAGTCTATGGTAAATCCCAGACCTCTTTTAGCCTCAGCGTCACACACATGGTGCCACAGTCTCTTACAGAGCTTTTTCACAGCAGACATTTTGACTCAAAGCAGAAAAAGCACAGCTGTAACTAACAATGTCAGAGATGGCTCTGTTCCTTTTACGTATCCCAGTAAGCCTTAAGCAGTAATCTTATGAGCTAGACCAGTGTCTGAATGGTGAAAATGACCACTGTGAGGTCCATTACCAGAATAAAATGTCAATCACATGTTTTTTTGTGTGAATGTACTGACTAGTCCGCAGACGTGCTACATGTGACTCTATCCCTTGTTTGCGCTAGTCTACCCTGAGCGGCCCAGGACCTTTGACGAGGAGTGGCAGGCCAAGCAGGTGAAGAGGATGCTGGACATGAGGGTCAACCCCGTTGAGGGCTTCTCAGCCAAGTGGGACTACGAGAAGGGCCAGTGGAAGTAGAGAGGCGGCGGCTGAGGTGGCACAGAGTTGGACCCGTCACCTCAGAGACACGTCTGTGAAGCTGCTGTTGAAGTTTGAATGTTGCATTACAGCTGTCTCAACCACTAGAGAGGTGGAGCTCATCCACTGTCAGCATCTCTGGGGTCTTTGTGCTCTGTGCCACCTGTGGCTCTCAGTCAGTCGCCTCCTCTTCAGCCACCGCAGCCCTCTGTCATGGTGATGACTGTCCGTCCTGTTGTAACCACATACAGTAACAATAAATGCTTCTTTAGTGCCCAGGTCATGTTTGTTCAAATGCAAAGCACAAAAACATTATTAAATCTAAAAACCTGACCGTCAGGTGCTCCAGTGGTGGAAAGTAATTTAATAACTTTACTCAAGTGCTGTATCTAAGTACAAGCACTTATGTGTTTATATAAGTACTTGAACTTGAGCATTTACATTTTTTGACCTTCATAGTGCCACTTCACAATTTTCACTCCACAACACTTATTTGATAGCTGTAGTTTGCAAGTTATATTTCATACAAAAGATCTCAGCTTCTAGAAAATTATCTATTATTCAGTGATAAAATAATAATTTAAGTTATTTTAATCTGTAATTAGGGTCTAAAGTAGACATATTTCAACCTGTATCAGCATCATTTCCACATTGGTCCAGAGATTGATTGCCTTGAAATGTTCAGCAGATGTTCATGGTCCAAAGAAGATGAACTCTGTTGACTTCCATCTCTCGAATGGTTTGCTATGAAATTTGGTTGAGATATTCATGTTTTCAATATTTAGTTTTGTGACTAAATACCTCAAAAACTAATAACAGTCCCATCAGCCTCAGCTCCTCTTTGTGTTTAGTGCTAATTAGCAAATGTTAGCATGCACAACAACAGCAACACGTCGCTGTGGCACCACTGTGCCGACTGCACAGAGCTGCCAGTGTTACTGTAGGCCCTCAGTCTTTCTAAATGGTAAGCAATAGATATTAAGTTTATTAGACTATAGATCTTAGTCTTGGAATTTGAAAGTAAACTAACAAATGGATAAAATAAGTACTCTTTATCTGCATTTCCTCTTCATATTAACCGCAAAGGTTAACCTTTCTTTACAGGCACAATTCCCATTTCCTCAAACTGACTTCAGCAGCGATTTTGGGCCTAAAATGAAACCTGTTCTGGCTGATTTCATCTACTGGAAATACCTTGAATATTTAACAACGTGTCTTAATATTAATAGCCAACTCTTCATGCATGCATGCTTTAATACACCCACCCACTGTCCAAGACAAAGACTCAGTCCATCTTTCAGCATGGGCTTTATTAGGTTCAATGTAATTTAAGATTTTACAGTTGCATTCTAAGACACAAACAGACCATTGGACATGGTTGTTATCATTAACTCTGTATTATTTATGACCATCAAGAATGCATCAGAGACCTAACTTTTTGAAAATATGCTCTTACTTTGCATTTTCTTGTCTAGTGGCAGTCCAATAATCCTAAAAAAACACAACAAATGACAATTCACATCAATGTAAAGATGGAGTTTAAGGCCATTTGAAGGGGCACAATTACACTTTTTACACCATATATAAATAATGTTTCAAAGCCGTCAGTTCTGTTTTTCTTAAATATGTTACTAAGCTAACGTACTATTCTAATCAGTTTAAATAACTAGCATATATATAGGATCGTGCCAATGCTGCCACACTTCCTTCATTTGTGCCTCCTTCAAGAACATTTTGCCACACAGAAATTCACACATATGCACACACACACACACACACAAACACACTCACATATGTGTAGGAAGGGAACTGATTTCAGTGAGGGCCGAGACAGCAGAGAAAAGCCTGCGAGCAGCTTCTTGTTGGGGCTTACACTAGAAAAATATATATTATATATATATACTGTACTGGAATGTATGAGAGCAGACCTTGGCTAATAAGATACTCATCAATAGTCAATGCGCTTTGTTTGGTGAAACGTTTGTTCCAATGGTAATCAGGACTTTAGAAAGAGAAATCCATTTATGTGAGTGTTTGATGATATGACAATGGAGAGGAGCAAAAGTCGACATGGGTGAAGAGCGATGAGGCCTATTATGAAGATGGAGGCGCAGCTGGCACTCGCACTGACAAATAGTGATGGAGGTTTCATATGTAAGTCCAGATATTTTTGTTTTACAGTGTTTACTGTTCCACACAGCTGAATCTCCAGTTGAACCCTTGGCGCCTGTCTGTCCTGCATCAAAGCTGTTTTGTGCTTTATCGAGCTGCTATGACACACATGAATAGAACCAGGCTGTTGCCGTTAGCTGCAGACAGTATTTACAATAAGATCCAGATTAAAGCACCTTCCCTTCTCTCCCAGTAAATAAATGGAGCAGCCATTTGTTGGTGCGTGAAATACCAGGCGACAAACACCCGTCTGACTTCAGCTTTAAATTAAAGATAGAAGATGTTTAGAAACAAAGGCGAGGTCTTCCGCTTCCCGTCTCTTGAGGACTACGTCTGATTGGCAGGTGTGTACATTACAAATGTGTGTGTGTGTGTGTGTGTGGAGCAGCAGGTGGGCCAGCTGTGACTGACACACGTGACTAGGTGCAGTGACAGCCAGGGGACTGCAGAGGAAGAGGTGGAGCTGGATGAAGAGGGAAAGAGGAGGAGAGACGGATGGAGATTTGACAGATTTGAGGTGTCTGGGGAGGACGGAGGAGGAGGAGATGGGGTGGGGGGCAATGCTTGGGTAACTTGGAGTGAGTGTGTGTGAGATGGGATATGAAGGTTTGGGTGTGTAGTTTTTACGGTCGTACAGCCAGTGACAGTTGCTGATTGGCTTAAGGTGGTAAACAGACTCATGATGACACATTTCTAATCAAAACTAACTCAAAGAACATCTGATGCAGAACTGCATTAGCTCGTCAAAGACAGCTGCTTCATCGCTTTGCTACATAAATCTTCAAAAGGCTTTGACGTTCACTCTGGTGTTGACATGAAGCATAACTGTGTCAGTGGAAGATTTGACTAAAGGTTCGGAGTAAGGACTGATTACTGAATTAGCACATAGAAGAGAAATTGGGGAAAGTCGTCTTCTGTTTGAGCACTGCAGCACATGGTTAGCATTTTATTACAGAATTATGACAGAAATGAGGCTTTATTTCAAACCTGGCTGCAACTAAAGGGCACGTCATTGTCAATATGTCTCGTTTTGTCAGATCAGCTGTCCAAAACCCAACTCAACATGAATTCTATAACTATATGACATAAGACAAAAGGAGCAAATCCTCACATTTGAGAAACTGGAGCCAGTTTGTTTTTGTCATTTCTGCTTGATAGTTATTGATCAGTTGGTTAACTGTTGCGGCTCTATAAACAATAAATTCACAGTTTCTAACACACTGTAATGTAAACTGATAGAAGGACATCAATAGACATTAATGGATTGTTTCAACCGCTTAACTTGGCATCCATAACTGGCAGCATAACTAGTGTCCTATGGACAGATGACTAATGAGTGACAATGTAACACAGCTGTTATTAGAGCTAGATCAATGTCAATGAGGGATAAATGTCCCACTCCGTGTGTATCTTATCAGCCTAATATCAATGTCTAACATCACACTGTAGGGATTTGTTCATGTGTACAATCATTCAATAAATATGATCCAAACAGTGTTATCATTCACCAACTGTTAATACACCAGTTATGGATGCTTTATAGAAGTCAGAACTGTTGACAAATACATTAATGTCCTTACACCTGCTCACAACTATATTATAGTGCGTATTTACCTTTAGTAAATGTTTATATACTGCTTGTAAATACTAAATTGGAGGTGAGGTGAGGGGTGTAAATAAAGTGTCACTAAAATGAAAAGCTAAATCCAAATATGCAACCCTTCAGTGAAGCCTAGTCTTTGATGCTGAGTGTCTGTGACTGGTGCTGCTCGATCTATTGTTTGTGTTGCTACAGTATTTGCTGCATTCTTCAGCTACTGTGTAGTAAACATGGAGGGCCTGTGCCACGGCGCCCTGCTCGTATGAAGAGCAGTTACACCGATTCTGAGAACTTGCCACACACAGTGGTCTGGCACTCAGCAGGCTGACTGAAAACAAACAGGATAAAACCAAGGCCAAGTATGACCATGAAGCACAGATCAGCGGGAGCAGTGGGGTTTTAATGGTTCACAAATCCAAAACTGAACGCACCAACAAACACAAACAAGCAGGGGAGTTATTGTCCCGTTAGGTTTTAAGACTCCCATGTTTTATTAACTAAAATCTGCTCGCCATTCATACAAAACCCAAGACAAAGACAAAACAATCAGTGTATGGAGCCATGGATTAGGATGTTATACTTTCAGTGTTGGTGATCAGGATGGCTGGCAGGAAATAGGAACTACAGAAGCTGTTCAGGGGCAGGTGCTACATCCTCCCCTGCTTTCACTCTCCATATGGCACATACAAAGCTATTGTAGAGCTGTCTGTGGGACGAGCAACAAAACAAGCTTCAAGACGAGACGTGTAGATCAGTCCAGGCCCCACAACACACTGACCCTATATATCAGACAGGTTTGGGTTAACTGTGAAGACTGGAGTCAGTTTCAGTTTCTTTTGAGAGCCAAAATGGGAAACCAAAATTTGTTAAAAACTAATACATACAAACATGGAGAAAGAGAAATAATACAGGAACCAGCGGAGGAAAGAACAGAAGGAACAACTGGTTCAGTGAACGAAAGAATAACATGTCTGTCCCTGCATGAACAGATTTTCCATCAGGGTGCAAGAAGGTGAACAAATGAATAAGAGTGACTCTTCTCTGTCTTTCACTCAAAAGTTCAACAACATGTGAGGATTCTTAGTCCACTGTAGGGTGCGTGGGAAAAAAAAAAAAAAAAGTAAACATCATCGGCAGTTCTGACGACACAAACAGGACCTTCATTTGTACTTCCATGGTGTGTAGGTCGAGGGGAGTGAAGGAGGCAGGTAGGGGGAGAGTGTTGGGAAGGTTGTCGTGTGTCTCTCTTCACAGGCGTTTCTGGGCAATGAGCGAGCCCACCACCACCCCGGTCACCAGGGTCATCCCCGCCAGCAGCCACTTCTTGAAACTCTCCTGAGACCTCCTGCCCTCTGCCGCTGCGTCCTGCCCAAAGATTTCGGCAAAGCGCTCCTGGCAGACATGAAAAAAGAGAGAGAAAGGGGAAAGGAAAGGGTTAACATCAGCACATTTGCTGCTGACTGTGTGAGATGTATTCAAATCTGAAAAAACCCACAGACATTCCCTGAAACTCCCCATAAAAGAAACCTGCCACCAGCAGGTTCACAGTCAGTCAGGTGGATTCCCTCCTGTAAAGGTCAAACTGCTGCCTGGCTACCCACAGCTGGGTATCCATATGACTGGCACAGCCCACACAGTCACATGTGGAAATTTCCATGCACTGCTGTAATCATACAGGTGAGGCATCATCTCGACCAGCAAAAAGCCCCAAAAGCCACCTGCATCGATGCTGTGCACAGTAACAACAAGATCTTCTTGACTAAAGGAAAAAACCACATCATTAAATTCAGTGATAGGACCCCGTCACGACAACTCCAGCTTTAAAAATGTTCCACCCCCCCTCCCCTCCCCTCTCTGGCATCCCATCGTGTTCTGCAGCAGATCCCTGTAGAACCGTTGTTGTTGCTGACATTCTTTCCCACTGTTGTACTCAGATTGCCAAGCCTACATTGCCGCCCACTGAAATCATTTCCTGGAAATGAGCTGCAGAGCACGCAGTTTCAATCTCTGGCCACAGGGAGGCACCAGTCAGAACGAAATCTCATAAACAAACACAACAGCAGATCAGCTGAGCTGGACATGACCCACTGAGTCACAGCTGATGATGCTCATGTTGTCCCCACTTCAAACCTGCGAGTGCTTCACCTCAGTAAGCATGATTTGTGAGGCTAATGTTCCTTCTTAAGAGCACATCGTGAGCATTCCATCTGAACAAATGTGAAAATGACTAATTCAGTGGTCTGATTCTTAGTCAGAGGTGGATTCAACAGGCCGAGTGGGACAGAAGGTCTTTCACTGGGGGGGGGCTGTTACTGGAAACCCTGCTGAGAAAAGAGCCAGGAAGAAGAGGGTGAAAGAACAGAGACGTAATAATCAGTACAGGGGGTGGGGTGGGGGGGCGGTGTTACTGGAAACAGAGTAATGAAGCACAGAGGATCTCGAGGACCTGGGACCTGTTCCAGAGAGCCTGTTTAACAAGCTCAGGACCTAACCCTGAACTCTGAGTTGACCAACCACAAGATGATGAAGTCGCACCTGTTAGTCACGTGCATGGCTACTGAAAAAAAAAGCCATCATTGATCCGGCTATAAGAAAATTCATCATCACAATAAGTGAATAAAGGGCACAACCTCTATTTTAATCCTTCTGGTATTAAAGCCTGATGCATATCTTTAAAAACACAGTGAGACAGCAGCAAGTGAGTCAGTCGACAAGTCAACACTGAACTTTACATCAGTGCAGCCTACTAATTCATCACTGACCAGACTTGGATTTGCTTAATGAGTGATGAAGTGGTGAAATCCGACTGCAGATTACACATTCATTTGTCAGACCTATTTATTCAGCAGTAACGTGACAGGGACGAAACACAGGTGGAAGCAACTGAGAGGAAAAACAAAAATATGACACATATACATCACAGTTGAGATATACTGTACTTACAGACCTGTGACTGCAACCTCCCCCAGTAACAACGGGTTAGGCCAAGTTTTATGGTTATTGATTGATCAGTGTGGCTATGTGCGTATAGCTTCACACTGAACCGTGTCAGTTTAAAACAACACAGGAAATGACCCAGAGTTAATGACTGCCGGAAATGTAAACTCTGATATGAGTGGAAACTTGTGTTCTACAAACTCAAGTTTCCACTAAACCCACTTTCTGGAACAGACCCCTGATGAATATGAGTGAAACAATACCAAGAGATAAAGGGGGAGTGGCACAAATCAGAGGTGGTGCACATACATAAAAGGCTTGAGTGACAAAGAGGAAGGTGGAGGCGTAGTGCTATCATTCCTGAGACATTCCAGGAGCTTTAAGTCAGTGTGATTTCTGCTGGATAACAGAATCATGCAGCCGAGTTCCTTTCACGCCCCGGTTTCTCTTGCTGCCTGATACGGTGACATCACCATCACCAGTGAACCACTGCAGTACAGAGTAAAGCCTGAACAATGAAACTGACTGGCCCCTGAGTTCTCAGGAAACACAACTACCATGAGATCAGGCTATGGGATGACTTCTGCATAATATACATGTATGACGGGGCTGAGTAAGGATTCTGAGAAAACCATTTTGACTTTGTGGCTAATATTTCTAAGAATATGAGGGAGTCAATGTGTTGGTGGAAGATAAGGGGCGAGATGGCGTGGCTGTGACCTCGATTCTGTGTTGTGTGCTACCATCTCAACCAGAAACGAACTAAACTGGTGATAGAAACATACATATGTCGCATTTATTTTCACGGTTTTAGAGCTCTTTACCACAAAGATGTCTCAAAGTGTGGTGACATTTCATTTTGCAAAAAAATCCCATGAAAATCCAAAAGCACAAATAAATGTATCCTGTTAAGTATTGTCTGAAGCCTGATGTATCTTATTCCTCTGTGCCACAGGCCTCCATTGTTGTCCAAAAAACACATCCATGAGCCATGCTGCTGCACTGAATGATCCTTCATTATGACCAGCACTGACACTGTGGTTTATTTTGAGTCAATCCCAACTACACTGTCCTGCAGCTGGGAATATACACTTGATATATATAAT
This sequence comes from Chaetodon trifasciatus, assembly GCA_037975065.1. Classification (NCBI taxonomy): domain Eukaryota; kingdom Metazoa; phylum Chordata; class Actinopteri; order Chaetodontiformes; family Chaetodontidae; genus Chaetodon; species Chaetodon trifasciatus. The sequence goes on along the minus strand of JBBMOE010000009.1, from coordinate 14,727,166 downwards.
ACCTAAATGTGTATTAGTCTGCAGCTGTAAATGGTCCAACACAAGCATAGGTTCATCCTGTCCTGAGTAAAACTTGCTAAAACTGCAGTGTCCAGCTGTTTTAGGGAATCACTGAGCCAATTTTGGCCTGAGCGCCATAGACAGCGTCAGAAAGCACTGATGTCAGGCCGTGCTAGATCAAAGCGATCAGTTCATCAGAATGACAAAAACGATCAAATACAGTAGATACAAAGTATAAGCACAAAATAACTTTCTGATGAAGTAAAACTAGCCACACTTTCTGCCTTTGAGTGAGTGGAGTCAGTGGTTCTAGTCAATGAGCAGACATTTCTAAAATCTAAATATTTGGCTGAGTGCACAGAGGGAGGTTTGGAAGTTTCACTGGAGGCAAAGTTGACTCAAGGTGAGAATTTCACCTTCAACTTGATGGTCGTTCCTCATCTGTCACTCACTAAAGGGTGTGGAGCCTCTGATCCTCTTGACCAAAGTCTTGTTAATGACTGTGAGGAATCAAAGAGTAGAGTCACTGTAAAGAGTTACTGTATGCTTGGGAGGAAGGAAGGAAGAGGAGGGGGAAGAGGAAGAGTAAATATTAGTCTTCAACCTCACCCTGACCCTGTACAGAACTTGATAAAGCACATGAACATCGTCAGAAAAGATAAACTGGCCTTCCTACTGGCCATAAATCCAAGTTAACTATCAGTGTTACTTATGACGAAGACAGAAACATGGAAGAAGCCTCATTTTAACTGAGCTGTAAAGCAGCTCGAATTTGCAAGGAGGGACTAATAAATACTACTTAAGTAAATAATGACACAGTGTGACTGGACAGGACTGTACATCCTGTGACATGAGTCAGTGCTTCACTGCAGCCTGACCACTGCCTATCCCTCCCTGTGACATATTTCAGAACAATGTGAGGAATGTGGGTGTAGAGAACAAACTGCAGCACCTTGTGATGGTGACTGACACCTGCAAACCTGACATGCCAAGACATGTTATCATCCAGTAGCAGGAGCCAAGATAGAAATAAACATAAATAAAACAGAATGTGACAACTTGCTATTCCTTTTTGACATAATGCTCAAATTGAAAACAGTACAAAGACAATATATTTAATGTTTCACCTCATCAGCTTCATTGATTTTTATAAATATATGAGTATTCTGAATGTGATGCAGCAACATGTTCTGAGAGCCAACTCTTTTGGCACTGGGGTTGTATATGATGGCACAGTGTGTATAGATTATGTTGGTAGTGCCAATGAATGCAAAGGAAAGCTCCCTCATATGCTAGACAAAGCTCTACATGACCTGTTCATGCTTATATATCTACTTTACATATTGATATCCTCACTCATGTCTTATTGGGTGACAAGTATAGCACACTAACAAAGATTCTCTAGAGTTCTTAACTCTCTTTTGTCTGATGTTAATATTCCACTAATTAAATAAAAGATCTGCATAGCAGTTATAGTGATAAATATTTAATTGTTAAGTTTCATGAGAGAGAATGTTTTCAGTTTGCTCAAACACACCTTAGCTCAACAGCAAAGGTCTACAATTACTTTATGCAAGCCTGTTAAATATTTTCACACATACACACGCTGTTGGAAAAAATGTTTACGATGGTTCAAACAATCTCTACCACAATCCCCACAAATGTGTCCATGAGGGGATGAATCTCTCGTGTCACCTGGGCTCACTGCAGCAGGGCTTGGAGCAGCAGTTACAGGTTTTATTGCAGCAGCCGGGGCTCATTTGGTGTAATTGGAACAGCCCACATAGACCAGAGGGTGAATAATGGCTTGAGGGGTAAGGCTGGTGATATTCTATTTTTTTGTTATTGTCAACAAATCACATGTAAAGATCAAAGTTGACCATGTGTTAGTCTCTTTCTCGAATCTTGGACCTTCCCAGCCTGTGGCTCTCTACCCAAGCCCGCTGTTTCCTACTAACTACATCAAGCTTTAAAAACAGGTGCAAATGAATACACATTTGGTGTTATGCTGAGTATTTCAGACAGCAGGACAATGAATCAATATACCATCAAGAGAATACCTGAGGGGCCCTGGCGTATTTTACCAGCATTACCAGTCAGCTCACTATGCACATGTCAAGGCAGCACCGTTGGTTTGATATGCTCAGTCTCCCCTGGCCCCACCTGGTAGGTAAAGCCAGTCTTTATCTACTCTCCCTCTTTCCCTTTCACACGGTCACACCTTTATTTCTTTATCTCCGCTCCGTTCCCACAGGAAATCAGGTGCTAGGCAGCGGCCTGCGGAGCTCTTTCAGGCCCTGTCTCCTTTTTTTTCTGCTTTTCCAAAGTCTTGAACTTTGTCTTTCTTCGTCAGCCAGGGAGAGAAGAAAAAGGATGAGGGAAGGATTAGCTCATGAAAGCAAAGGGCTGGATATAAGAGAGAAAGGGAGAGGGATAGCAAAGGGGCACAGGGAAGGAGATTCTGCAGTTGGTTGCCACGGCTACTGGAAAGCAGCTGATTAGCGTGTGTGATGTGTGCGAGTGTGTCTGGGCCTGCCGGTCCATCCTGTGGCTGATAAATGGCCCAATACTACATGTGGAGAAAGCAGCGTTTTAACGATCATTAGCAGCAGCTTCCCATTCATCAGCTCTGACTTGTCGGTTGCTCCGGTGTTGCACCATAACAAGCTGCAACACTCAAATCCCCTGATTGTGAAACCCCCTGACCACGACAGACACACACACACATACACACACACACACACACACCAGAGTAACACCTCACATCCTTTTCCTTTTAAGCAAAATGGGGATGGAGATGAATTGAAATTCAATAAGTTGGGGACACTTTGAAAAGGCACACTGCGTTAATGTTGGTAATCGTATGAGTAATCATGATGTCAGGATGTGTGAGCAGGTATTGGAACACGTGTTTAGCTGCTCAAGTATTTCAGGAAATTGCAATGGCCAAAGGTTGACACACCATAAACAATTTTGAATGACTGGTAGTATACAGAAATGCTTACACAACCATTCATTGATGGACAAAAGTGGTCGACAACAGCTTTGATAATTGATGCATTAAAGTAATTTATGAAGCAAAAATGCCAAATCCAGTATTTGTAAAGCCATTTTTTTGCGACCTGCTGAAGAATACTCATTAGTTGTAGCTCTGATATTCATGTCATTGGATTAGTTCTACACTTTAAAGTTCAGCTGTACATGTAAACACAAGCCCTCAATACAACGGATGAACAGGCGTCTTTTAAAAGGTCAGAGTCCCTCTGGCTCTGCGCGTGCAACATCTGATCTAGACAGCTTGCTTTCAACAGACACGGACGCTTTCTAGCAACCCGCAGAGCACATGACGTCCAGGCCGTGCTGGCCACAAGTGGTGGCTGGAAACCGTTGAAAGATGCAGAGATGGTGGCTGTGACAAAACTGTGCTGATGTTAGGAAGGAAACCCAAGGTCTCATTCACACAATTCCAGAGGGTTCATCATGGCTCGCTGTAAAGTGCTCTACTGTGATAGAAAGCTGACAAAGGCGCTTCTCCTTTGACACACACGTGCGCTCTCACACATAAGAGCCACTTTGAGTGTATGTGTGTGTAGGTGTGTGTGGATGCATGCAACACTCCCTCTGAATAGCAATGACTTGACAAAAACAATCTAGATGAACCAGCTTGGAACCAGTGCCATGCAGAGAGGGGGGACAATGAGCACATGAGGGACAGTGACTGGAGCTGCTGGGGGTCATGCTCAACAGGGAGCAGGGCATTGTGGACAATCAAATCAATAATGGCTGAATTTTTCTCTGATGAGAACGAGAGATGTGGGAAAGGTTTTTTATTCTGGCTCAGAGACTTGAACTGATAAACAAAGCAAACATTTCCACAGGGTTAAAAGGAATTCCCAGTTCTAAAAAATTTGGGACTCAATTCAACACCACAGCCTAACTCTGTGATACTGTTTCAGTCACCTGATACACACACACACATAACTCCAAACTATCAAGAGCATGTTTTGAATTCCATGTGCATGCGTTAAAAAGGGCATATCTGTGTGTGTGTGTGTGTGTGTGTGTGTGTGTGTGTGTGTGTGTGTGTGTGTGTGTGTGTGAGTGTGAGAGAGAGAGAGAGAGAGAGAGAGAGAGAGAGACAGATAGAGCAGGATGCATGGTAGAAACAAATGTGAGGAAAGGGAAAGCTTATACTGTCTGTTTTCCCTGTAGACTGAACCTCAGGCAGACATTCTAACTTGCAGTGACTGACAACTTTTTATAGTGTACTGCAGACAAACCATCAAGTCTATTTCCAGGCCTCTGAGCAGGCTGTCTGGAACTGACGACTTATTATATAAGATCAGTTTTGTTCAACCCCTGTGAGTGATGGCTTTGTTACACTGATTCACAAAAACTCACAAGGAGAGACCCTTAATGAAAAGGATTAGAAAGCAGAGGTGAGTAGGGAAAGAGTCTGAACACACGGTCTGAGGGAGAGAAACATTCCCTGACAGTTGAGAGAAACAGCAGACTCTTAATACACTTAAAAATGTCAACTGTCACGGCTGTAGCTGAGCAACACTTCCTGCAAGCTGCAACACTTGGGATGTGTACACGTGAACACTGAGTGGCCTTGTGTGCGTGAGCACACACACACACACACACACACACACACACACACACACACACACACACACACACACACACACACACACACACACACACACACACTCCGGCAGTGTCCCTGGGCCCAGAGTACCGTGTGGAACACAACACACCTTGTGTTTTTGTTTATTGCGTAAAGTCGCTGTTGCATCTGTGTGACACAACACAGTTTACAGGCCAACATGAGGTGTCCTGACGCTCAACAAGATGATGTCATTTTATAAAAGTGTGTGCTGTGAGGGTGTGACAAGTGAGTGAATGCGATGTGAGCTATAACCTCCGCCTTACATGGTGACAAACAGTCCATGAGCTGATCATAGGATCACAGTGACTTGGCAAGACCAAAAGAGCAGATTAACTTCCACCATTCAGATAAAGCACCTGAGGAAATACAGACACACTGCAATTACTAGCTTCATGCTGGATGCCATACTGTGTCTGACAAATCCGATGAGATCATCCACTTTTTAGCACAAAGGCTCAAACGCAAATGAGAAACAATGTCTTGTTTTGGCATTATGCAGAATTATCAGTGTGACGCTTGCATTGGCTGCCCCACTACCTCAACACAGTGGTCACTGAAATGAATCAGTGTCAACAGTGTCACAGTGAAACACAATGATCTTACAGTTAAAGTGCAGCACAGCCTCATAACCCTCATCCTGATCAACACTGTCATTACCATCATGTGATGAGCATTTCTGAATTCATCATTGCTACTAGTACTGCTATCATTCTCGAACAGTCATGGTCGCATGACAATGTGAATGTCTGTTCCTTCTTCCTTATCAATGTCTTTATCATCTTCAGAAGTTCCCTCTCTTCCTCCTCCCCCTACTCAGATTTACGCCCCTGACCACAACTCAAGAAGAGTCACTTGGGTTTATTTTCAATGGCCAGCTGTTGTGCTGATTCTCATGTATTTTTGTTGACTTCCTGGGAGCCTGTGGAGGAGTTTTCGGTTGAGATGAAGACTCACTGACTGTGGATTTTGATTGCTGCATTGGTGGAAATGTGACAGCATTTTCTCATTAAGTATCTACTTGTCAATATGGCTTTTCAGGAGTCTGTTCACACAGATACAGACTAATAAAAATAACACTTTTGAAGAAAGTGAAAATATTAAACAATAACAGGCTCATTAGCCCCAAATACTTTTTTTATTTGGCTATTGGACAAATGAAGTTGAGAAGCCCTGGTTTACAGTTTCTACTCTGATGCCAGATAACATTGAAAAGGAAACAGTCAAGGCAAAATACAAGGACAATAGGAATCGAGTCCAATCCAGACAGACAGACTGCTCAAACTAACAGATGAAAACGAAAAACCGATACTACACTTGCTGATGCCTGAAGAAGAGCGCGTCCATTCGAATCGTGTTGCTTAAAATGTGCATATTTCACACAGCATGTTTCATATGTAGCTATTTTATATTTAAGCGTTCACTTGAATAAATAGGGCTGTTTTCACTGGATGTGGTTCCCCTTGAGTTATTTTTCTGATGCACTGCTAGGAATAAGAAAACGTGACATTTAATCAACAAGCTGACAGGCAGCAGCTCTACACACAAAAGGACCCAACTGTCACAGCTCTGAAGCGAATCAAGCGGGAGAGTTTGAGAGAAAGTGGTATAATAATAACTAGTCAACCTTTCTTCATTCTTCTTCTGTATGTCCCTTATAGAAAACGCAGAACTTACAAAAATTGCTCCAATTAGTTCGAGGAATGAGGATGAGCAGCACAACAGGAACCTGCATGGGAAATTACTGCCATCAGCCGCTGAGCTATGTCACACTCCTGTTGACTTAACGTTCTAGGTTAGATCATTGCAACCTGAAGTATGTAGATCAATGCCGGTGTTGAGGGGGTGGAGTGGGGACATCAGAACTGGTTTGAAGTGTGATGGATCATTTCCAAGGAAGAAGAGAAAAGAGGAAACTGAATGATTAAACTTCGCCTCAGTGGTGACAATCGTGCCAGCATCAATGTGTCTGTATGTTCTCCTTCGTCCCCTTTTGGACTTTGGAGCTGGCTCTGCATCTCTATGTGTGTGTCTGTGCTTGTGTGTGTGTGTGTGTGTGTGCACGCATCTCTGTGTGTGTGCACATGTTGAGCCGGCGGTGAGACCATGAATTAAAGAGGAGATTAATGAGTCAGGACATGGAGGCTCAGACTCCAATCTGTTCCCTGCCCGACTCTGGGGGCTGTCTTTCTCTACAAAACCCCATTCTGTCAGCAAACACACACACACACACACACACACATACATATGTATACATTACTGAAGCACAGTAGGAAGGCCAAGGACTCAGGACCGTGTGTGTACGTCTGGCAGAGAGAGCACATGGTTAGGAAGGTGTTAAGACAGAGGAGAGAGAGGAGAGGGGTGGGTGAAGGAAAGAAGACGGGGATTCTCTTTGAATGGATGTCATCCGTAGTATAACCCTCCACTCTGTAGGCCATCATCCCACCCAGACACCTCACCATGACCCTTAGACCTGCCATCTGTTTGGAAGGCACAGAAACAGGAATTAAGAGAGGAAACAGTGAGACTGAGACAGAACGAAAGACACAAAGAGAGGCAGGGAGTGAGACAAAATAAGAAAGAAAAATGAGAGGAAACAAGAACAAAAGAGCAAGGGTGAAGCAGGCTGCAGGGGGAGAGAAGGCTGATGAAAACCACTGGAAACTGAAAAGCGGGAAACCCATGAGGAGAAAAGTATGCGGAAAGAGGAGCAAGTGGCAGCAGTGGGGCTCACTGACACATTTCCTTGAAACTACACTTCCCATCACTTATTGTACATTTCCAAAAAGTTCAACAACATGAAAAGAAAGCGATTCCCCAGAATCACTTCAGCACAGATGAATATCTATAAGCGCTGCACAAGTCTGTTTCTGTTCTCTGTCTATTATCTCTTGTCTCTTATTGCAGAGCAACTGAAGACATCTTTTGTCTTTATTACTTTACCCCCTCGGCCATTCAAATAAGCCTGTGATGAATATTACCATGATGGCCTTGATGCTCTTTATCATCATTTAGTCCTCGTGCTATATGAGAGTGGGTGCCACATTACCATGAAATACTCATCAACCCTTGCTATCCATCCCTCAGCTCTCCCACTTTAATACATGCCATGAGACTCACTAATCCCATGATATGCCTCATAATCTGATCACAGATATGAGCATAGAGAGAGAGACACAGAGCAGGGTGAGCCAGATAGAGAGAGAAGGATGAGAGGGGTGAAATGCAATCAGAGAGGAGAGGGATGCAGGCAGATGCTCAGGCTTTGCACTCAGCTGCAAGAAAAGAGAAGACGGAAAAAACAGAAGAGAATCTGCAGCAGGAGGAAGGGTAGGGACGTGGGCTGGAGCAGAGAGGTAACGAACGAGGGGCCAAGCAGACAGAAGGAGAGGGGAGAATGGAGAGGAAGATGGAAGGAGGGGGAAAGACATGCTCGTGACCTGATTTCACCACTAAGCCTCGGAGAAGTGGAGCAGCACGTAGGCAACCAAATACAGTGTCTTCGCTCTGCCCCACAAACATCCAGCTGTTCTGTTCCTGCAACATGTAAGCTACACATGTAGAAATCTACACCACGCACACACCACAACATGCATGCAGTGTAACCTATTAACCCACATGCTGCACTCTCATCTAGCTGAGTCACTAGCCTCGTCTTCCTCTCTGTTTGCCTTCCTCGCCATCTGCATCTGCCCCTCTCTGCCCTTGTCTGATTCATTCTTGACTGCCGCACGTTGCCAGAAACTTCCAAGGGGGAGCGGTGCACAATGGTGCACTACAGTGGAAGTCTAATGTCTACCAGTCTGGCAAAGTCGCTCTAATAGCTCCACGCTCTGCAGTGTGCTGGCAGTATAGACACACGCGCTCATCTATTACACAGCTGGATATCTGTCCTGTATACATAAACAGCGTCTGGATGTGGAACATACGGGCGGCTGGCTGCTGTGACACCAGTGTGTGTGTTTCTAAATGAGAGAAAGACGAGACAGAGGGAGATTCTGATGTGTTTCCCTTTGTGCGTGTGATGCTCCAAGACTACAGGTCTTATCTTTCACATGACCAACTGATGCTCTGTCAGAAGCTGTAAACACACACACACACACACGCAAAGTTGTTGTCTAAAGACCTGCTCTACCAACTATTACTTGCTATAGAAATGATCAGATGAGTGGTTATCGATGTACTGACTGTCAAATTGCTTGTTTCAGCGGCTAAAATAACGATCACAATAAAGTGATTACAAATTTTCACTCAAGTCTGTCCACATCTGAAGTTCTGCTGTGTGTGCATCTGTGTGTCACCCTTGGTTTTAATGCCCTTTGTACCAGATTGTCACATCTAAAATAGAGCAAAAGGCAGAGGGATAATCCTGCAGGAATGGTACAGTCCTAATTTCCTCAAATGCGAGCATGAGGCTGCCCCCTGCAACCACATGAGAATGGTTTGGCCAAGAGCCTCTCCTTAAAGGCAAATAAGAGTCTCTAAACATGTAGGACGTATGTTTTCACATACTCACAGAAACACAACCAACACACACCTAAAATCATGTGGCGTGTCCCTGATGTTCTTGTCATGGAGCTGAAGGCAACTGAATGAAACAATCTGTTTGCTGCCATTTTCAAGCTGTGACTCTGACACACACCATTGACTACAAACACACGCGCACACAATACACATGTCGGATCTCACAGATCATGAACCACTGAGTGAGCTGATGCACATGCATACAAAAACAATAGACACATCCATGGCTGAGCAGCCACATTCATACAAAAACGTTCAGATATCCATCTGCATAGAGCAACAGACCACAAAGAGGCGGTTATTGACAGCGCCCGAACAAAAGTGTCTGCCATTGATCCAATGCAAAAAGGCTTTACGAGACAGAACTGTCTGTGTGCGTAGCTTCTAAACATGTCACAAAGTTGAAGAATGAGACACTGAAAAAGTCGCTTTGAGATCAGCGATGGCTTTGTCTGCGAAGCGACAACACACCTGTGGGCACAACTAAAAAGCCAGTAGAGCAAATTCCTGTGCATGTGTATGTGGCCACAGGTCCTTTGTTTGAGATAGTCACATGACCAGTCTGACTTGGCGCCGTCCCCTCCCCTCTGCAGCGCTCTACTATACAATAAAACGGGCAAATGTATGAGACAACAACAACCTGCGCCACGTGTCTGATTATGAACAAACACGCAATCAGTTCATGGAAACTTTGCTTGCTTAGCGAAACACTATCCTTAAAACAAAATCCAGAAAAAAACATCTCCCCTAATTAGCCACATGTGAGCCGTAAGCAATTAAGGGAAAGGGAGGTGGATGAGATGGATGGAGTAACAGAGAGATGAAGGGATGAAGAGACAGATGAAGGGATGATGGCAGCAAGGAAGGTGGGAGTGGAGGTGTGGGGGTGGTGAGGGGGGATCAAGTCTGTGGAAATCAATAGCGCTTATGATGATGTTATGGGTGATGTGTGTGTGTGTGTGTGTGTGTGTGTGTGTGTGTGTGTGTGTGTGTGTGTGTTTTTGATAAACAAAACTGACAAACATGGGACAAAGCATTGGAACATGGGTACACGGGGTTAACGGCAAGATTGATGGGGTGTGTAGTAGCATGTCTTCTCTCCAATATGTTGTGCCACTGTAGTTTGTGGGGTAGATGAGAGAAAGAGGCATGGCAGGAAAGGGATGGAAAGGAGGAGGGAAAGGAGAGGATGTGTAGACAAGGGGGGAAATAAAGGAGCTCAAAAATGATGCATAGAGGAGGAGGGGGGAGGAGGTACAGATAGAAAAATAAGGGACAGAAATCGATCAGTGGCGGGGGAGGAGCGTTTGTAGAGGAGATGGGAGGACACAGGAGAGAAACAGGGGGAGAGACGTGTAGAAGATGAAGGGTGGGGGGGTGATGGTGAGAGGGTGAGAGAGAGACAGAAAGAGACAGAGAGACAGAGAGGGGCGGGCTGGATAGGTCCCAAGGGTGACATTTCCTCTCTTCCCTGGTAGGATAGTCTGACAGACGACACGGTGGATCTTAACTGCCTATCCTATGTGCATGTTAATTACACAGAGAGAGAGAGAGAGAGAGAGAGAGAGAGAGAGAGAGAGAGAGACAGAGAGAGAGAGAGAGAGAGAGAGAGAGAGAGAGAGAGAGAGTCTGCTAAGGAGCATGGCACAAAGGAAGCTCAGGTGTTTCCGTTGCCAAAACAAGTCAATGGACTCAGCCTGTACAGGCCTTCAATTACAGCCTCAGAATCAATGCAGCCAGTCTTACATTCACAATCACACATATAGATCAACACACTGTTTATGTTGCAAAATTGTATATCTGTGTTATTGTGTATGTGTTGAAGGCCAAAACAGCAAAACAACATCTCTCGATACATTCGGACTTCCCCAGCCTGCCTGAGGCTCTGAGGCCAAAGCACACTGGTTCCTACTGCAGATGTGACTCTTTGAATATATAGTTTGTTTTTTTTTTTTTTCAAAAGGATCAGTAATTTCACTTCAAAAACAAGTAAGTGCTATTTGTTGGGGACTTTCTGGCTGCGGAAATACACACATTTGGTGCTCTTGCATTTCTAACAATGGAGCTCTGTGGCACTGAGGGATGACATACGTCAGATACACAAACAGTACTTGTTAGTAGATATAGTACACTCATTAGTGTCGGCATTTCAATGGATTTGTTGACACCAAGAAAAACACAGAACATCAGCGGACTTATCACTGAAGTGCTCCTGCTGAAAATGGCATAACAATATGTTCCATATAGAGCCATAGGTAGCAGCAGTGATGAAAAAAACCAAGGCATTATGGATAGACTTTCACTGCTTGAGGACATTTTTCTTGTAGTTAACTTCTCCTTGACCTTACCAAGACCGTCAACAGCACAAAGCAGAACAACTGGGATAATGGTCTCTATTTCTCCACTGGAACAAGCCCCCGACCCAACAGCCCCGTCCAGCTCCAGCCAAGCTTCCCCAGACCGTGGCAGTGTGGCTCTTCTAATGAGTTTAGCCTTTATTAGTCTGTCAGAGGGAAAAAAAAAACATTGTTTCCGCCAGTAGCAGGTCGAGATATTATTCATCTATAATTGGTAATAACCCTGTACCCCCACCCCGAGGCGGCTCAATCTCCACTGAGTAATCACTGCCATCGCCTGCTCTGCTGGAAACAGCATTATTAGGTCGATGGCAGTGTCTGTACCTCTGCTGTCTGCCAAGGTTTATTATCTGACAATATATGGCTTTAGTCCTGCGCTTCTTTTAAAACCACAGGCTGTGGAGGGAGAATCTGGCTGAGCGTATTTATCGCACATCAAATATCTCAGCATTCTGGACAGTGGAGGCTCCAAAATAAGCTCCGGCGGGATCATTTAGGCTGAGGCTTTATCAGTTTTTATGACAGCGAGGTTGGCTCTGTAGTGCAAAACACCTTTCACTTTTCAATATTTAACTGTCACCAAACAGCTTCACCACTTCAACAGACTGCCTCGCTTTTTCTTTGGATTTATGTATTGAAAATCTACAGGAACATTGAGATTTTGTCTATGCACTGTCATATTGAAAAATGCCAATTATAATTTCACAGAGTCAAAGAGTCCTATTTGATACTATCTTTTTATTTTATCAATTAATCATTTTTAATATTGGAAAATTACTGCTTCCCTGATGACCTGATGGGGTTTTAGCTTGCAAATGCAATGTTATGTGTCAGATTACGAAGCTTAGACAACCACAAATTCTGTAAATTCTCAACTTTTGGGAAACACCCCAAAGCTCAAATCAGGAAGTTATGCCAACACCGATTACCTCCAGATTACCTTCATAAGATTGATTTAGATCATCCATTGACAGAGAGACAGAGAGAGAGAGAGAGAGAGAGAGAGAGAGAGACCTTGCTGCTGCTTAGAGCAGACAAATATTTCATCAGCTAACACTAAGAGCACACCTGCCTCACAGCTTTGCTCAGGTTCCCACATCTGCCAACGGCTATGTGCTTCATCCCTGTGAGGAGGCGTCAGGGGAGAGGAGGAAGGAAGAAAGAGGGAAATAAAAGACAGAAAGGAAGAGAAACAACAGAGTCTCGTGTGGGTTTACTCAGAGACTCCGGTACATTTCAGGGAAAGTGTAGGTGGCTTTGAACAGACAAACCACAAAAAAGTACTGATATTGTGACAAAGAGTGGGAAAGCACAGCATGATGGGAAGAAATGATAAGACTCTAGTGGTAAACCCCCTACTGAATGTATATTTTAACACTGCAGCTTGATCCTACCCCTGTGGCAAGTAGAGGTCGACTGACTATCAGCTTTTTCCTGCTCCAAACTTATTATACTCAATTTAAAAATCCACTACCGCCACCTCGGGTGGCAAATGTATAAACTGGTGACACGGGACTCATGTCGAGCCAATGCTCTGTCCCCATCGCCATGCAACAGTCAAACATACAAAACCTGGTGCGGAAGGAAGTGGCATCATGTGCTCAAGACAATGTTATCCGGTGGCAGGAGAAGTGAAACCACACCAGTGGATACTCTCAACATGCTGATCCATTCAACATTTCAGATGAAGTCATTCAATTCTGCAAGTCTAGGTTAGACTGACATGCAAGCCGCTGACCACAAGCCGTTACAGCATGCTAACTGATGTCACTGGTCCAACCATGCTAAGCAAACTGTGCTGTACGAATGTGTGTATGTGCTTGTGTTTGAGGGGGTGTGTGTGGGTGCCTTGATAATTCTGACTACATGAGATCATGGATCACCCACACATGACAGATGTGTTGATTGTACTGTGTTGATGACAGTGATGGTAAAAATATTTATTAGTGGTCAGGAGGAGGAATTAGATTAACCATTAGATCAACCTCCTCATCAGTGATCTATTCTCACCATGAATGCGCCTCCAGTTTGTGAAGTTGGTAGAGGAATTCTACCACGGTGCCGTGGATGCGTTGTGCCATTAATAGAAAGTGGCAGAGTTCCTCATTTAAAACGGCATGCAACACAGCAAATAAACAAACTCACATTTCCCAGAGTCTCCATCATCAAAGTTTACAACTTCGTGTGAGATCTGACTTGCCACTTATCTGCATACAGCATTCAGTAAGGCTCAGTTTGCAGTGATGTTGATAGATATGTGTCCAGCATAAAGGCGTCTGAAAGGACATGGCAAACTTGACTGTCAGTAGAAACTGGTCACAAACCAAAGTGTAGGATAAACAAAAATGTTAACAACATGGCAGTGCTGGATGAAAAATTAGAGAATGACCAAAGTTATTAATTCATCCCGAGGGGATATGAATGTGTGTTCAAACTGTCATGGCAAACCATCAAACAGTTGTTGAGCCATTTCACTCTGAACCAAAAATGTCAACCTCATGGTGGCAGGAGAGGAAAAGTCAGAGGATCCGATCATAGCATATTCATCCTCTGGGGAACATGAATGTCTGTATAAATTTTGATAGCAATCATTCAGGAATTGTTGAGATATTTCAGTCTGAAGTGGAGGACTGAAAACCAACAGCACAGCACTGTCATCCATGGTAATGACACTAACACGGCTAAAAACAGCAGCACCAGAAATAGGGTAGTATTGCATGTATGAGAACATACCTCTGGGAGCTGCTAAGGAGGATGCTGCAGCAGCATCCCTTCAACAAAGGAACAAGTAACATCAGTATGCCGTAAAGCTCTCGTCTGCACAATCACATACTGTTTCCTCAGGTTTCTATAACCTCATCCTCACCACTCGCCTCTCCTCTGTGTCTACAGGTTTCAATCCAACGTGGAAAAAAACAAAGAAATTCTATGTGTGCAGTGCAAACATCACAAAGTCACTCTCTGCCCAATGGGATTTTCTTTCAGGCATGCTGTTCAGCCGCTATAGGATCGACCTTCGACCTGGCGTTGTGCAGCATGGGAGAAAATATAAACAGCCCCTCCCTTCCCCTCGCTCTCCTTCATACCATCAAATGGCCGCCACAAAGGAAAAGAGCTGACCTTAACTGTCCTGGAGGTGTTCACACACACACACACACACACACACACGCACACACACACACACACACACACACACACACACACACACAGGGATTGTCAGTACCAGGATGGCCCACTCTCCAGCTAACCCCAGAAAAAAAAACCTACAGCTTTCATCTGCATGCAGCTGCCTTGGTGAAGAACATAACAGAAGACAGGACAAGGCAGGGGGGAGAGAATGGACAGATAGTGGAAGAAGAAAAAAAGCAAAGCACAGAGCCAATCGACTGACCGGAGTAAAACAAAGGGCTATCTGTAAAAGCCCTGGACTTCAGCCCACCCTGTGATGAGAGAACTTCGATCCCCAGGCAGGCGGGCTGCAGAGAGCTACAAAGCCCTGATGTAGCCTGTTAAGCTCCCACTTCGATTCAGCTCATTGAGCTCCATGTTGCTGATCAATTAGAGAACAGCTGAGCCAGCTGCTGACCACAAAAACAGTCTGTTTTTGCTGTTTTAAAGCACAAACAGGTTTTTTTAAGACCATGTGTGCTGCCTGTCTTCTAGGTCTTTCCATTCTATCTAATCTGGAGTCTTTCTCCTCCGTCGGTCACAGAGCCAACCCCACCCCTCCGCCATGTCACAATCTCATGGAGGCTGATGCAGTTGAAATGTTGGCATCCTGACTTATCTGGGCCCATCTGCATTAGATAAGTATGAGGCAATAAAGACTATGCTCTGGGTTTTCTTTTCCCATGGATATACAACTCATCACCAATGTTACAGTATCACTGGAGGTCAGGCCACTGTTCAATTAGAAACGCAGCTGACAAACAGGCACATGATACACACAACATGTCAGAACACTGAAGCAAATCTAGTCTTTTCGCTATTTACCAGAGACAGAGAACCACATCCGAAACTGCACACACAACCAAAAATGCTAAAAGCCATTAGCATCTACACACATTTTCCAGGACTAGTCGGAAAAATACGGACAGGATTAATCTGAATTTTCCAACTAGTGGCTGCTCAGTGCTGCAGCCAGTGTGTAGGAAAAGTGTCAACATGGAAATTTTCCATACTGGCAGCCTTATTTTACCGTACCTATGAAAAGGGCTACACAAGCAAACAGCATCACATGGCAAGCGCTTGAATACACTTCTCATCTCTGTGCATGTTTGTGTGTTTCTGTGTGCCTCTATGAGAGACTCACCCATCCTCCTTGGGTCTGGATCCAGGGCTGGATGTGGTTGTCCAGGTAGACCGTCATCCACTCTATGATCCTGCCCACCAGCGGACTCATCTCCTTCTCCACGCACTCTACGCACAGCGCCCCACCAAATGCAAAAAGCCCTACTATGCGGCCCCAGTTGACTCCATCCCGGAACACCTCATCCATCACGTTCTCGAAGCTTTGGTAGGCTGTGGCCGGCGTGATGTGCAGCTGGTTGTGCAGATCGCTGAAGGCGCGGGCATATCGCAGCTCAAACTCATTGGCTGAGTCACGGAGGGCTTCTTTGACTGAGTCCAGGCTTGCTGTTGATGGCAACCGTTCCTGCCGCAGCGGGGACGCTGGAGGGGTCCCAGGGTTCATGCCGTTAAAAGTTCCGTTGGCATGCGTTGCTACCCGCTGTTCCTCTCCCAATCCTGCCTCCTCCCCCCCATCAGTCCTGTTTGGAGGCTCTATGAGTCCCATGTGGTAGAGAGGATAGTTTCTCTGGGAGAGTTTATAATTTATGTAGAAAACCACCAGTTCTCTGTTTTGAGACATTTTCTGTTTAAATAGGTTTGTCCTCTTTACCCCGGTCCGTCTCTGCTCCCCTCTAGGTTGAGCCTTGCTGTGTTAGAGTGAACACACTGTGCGAGGCTTTCTCCCTGCTTCTCCTCTGTTCAGACCACCATGGTCAGCTGATATCCAGAGGACACTTGGGGGGTGAAAACCAAACCTACACAAGGCTGACAAATCAGCTCAGGTCCTGTGGAGAGACAATGAAACAACAATGAAAGGTCAAAATCTGGACGGACTGGAGAATGCTGTGATTATATATGTGTGTGTGTGTGTGTGTGTGTGTCAGAGAGAGAGAGAGAGAGAGAGAAAAGGGGCGTGTGCAGGGATGGCTGCAGACTTTCAAATTAAATTTGGACAGGTAGGGTCAAAGTGCATTTCTCTAATTGGGCCGTTACATATGGAACAGATGGCAGTGATATTAATGAGACAATAGCAGAGCAAGTGTGTGTGTGTGAGTGTGTGTGTGTGTGGGGGGGGGGGTTAGGTGGGGAGAGATCAGACGGACAGTCGGAGCTTGAAGGTCCACACAGCCGCCCTGTCCTAATCAGTGACCTCTGACCTGCAGTCTGGACTTTTAGGCACTGTGTGTGCCTCATCTCTCAGCTGTCTCTGTTACTGACACACTCATCTGCACCACCATATATCACCACACAAGACTGCCTTTAAAGCTGAAGACTTACTATCTCAGTGTAAGTTTGAATGTATTAATACTCATTATCCACATCGGCCTCATCACTGCTTCATTATGAAGGTGTGAACACAGGTGTCTGAAACACTAAATAAACTCTACGCTGACTCAAACCTGACAGCAGTTGCTGGTTGCCATTGCCAACCCTCTCGATGCTAAATTTTGCTCTTCATCTGCCCAACTATAGCATTAGTTGTTGTACTAAAGTTTAACTACTTTGCTTGCAACAACCTCTTACTGAACACTGAGCTGAAAACTCTACTGGCAAACATATTTTAGGGTATCTTGAGTAATACTGTGGTTTAGCATTGATGTATGACAACAACTACAGTCCTGCTTTAAGAGACACACATACATTTACACTTGACAGCAGTCTGGTATGAACGGGTCAAATGCAGGTTGAAATGTTTGATACCTTTGTTAAACACTGTTTGTGTGCAAATGTATTGGAAATAATGATGGCTATAAGAACTCCCTACTGGTACTGTAAATAAAATCAATGTTAATCCACTACTGTTCAAAAAAGGCATGACAAAGTATGCAGCTGCTGAAAAAGAGGAAATATGACGGTTAAAAAGCTGAATATCTAAATCTACGAACACACTCATGTTAGAGGGGCAATGATTATTGCTTCGTCAACAGACAGGAAATTCAACTGCCAACAATTCAGATAAGTATAAGAAATGACAAAAACATTGTCTCGTTCGCCATCTTAACTGAGAGGATTTGATGTTTTTCTTTGCCATACATGGTGAGAAAACGGCATATCTTTGGCTTTGAACTGTCGGTCAAATAAAACAAGCAGCAGGAATGTTTCTCCTTTGGGGGTGGAAAATTATAAGAGACATTTTAAACTATTTTCTTCCATTTTCTGATTTAAAAAAAGAATCATGAAAACAATCTGCAGATTAATCCGCTAAGAAAAGAACTGTTCAGCCCTCAAATGCTTAAAAAGTGGCTTTTTATTAATTTTAAAAAAGCATGTATATGTAAATTAGTAGTTACATGCAATCTGTGTCTGTCAACACAAGTCTCCCATCTGCCTTCTGACACCGTCTTCAAATATTTTGGCGTTGAGCCCAGTGATAAAAGCCGTTCCATCATCCTCTGCTGTCACTCATCATTCTCTGTGAATGTCGCCGTGAAAAGGTGTATGCAGGTATACAGAGATGAGGGAGGAACATGACCGACTGATGATCCCAAACTGTCAGCCTATCATCATGTGCGAACCTGACCTTTCCACAACAATATTGACATTTAAGGTGATAAAAAGGTTGGACCTAATACTTGGTGTGTGAGACAGACGGAAGGAGAGCTCCATGCAAATTGTGTCATTATTACATAACGCATGAACTATTCTTCCTGACAGCACAATGGACGCCCGATACAGTCTCTGCTGGTTCCTGGCCGATCAAGCGCTTCCAACCAAGTTTCATCAAGTCCAAAAACTCCAACTTCTTACACACATAACGTCTGCAAACTATTTGGGCCATAATTAGTAGTCAAAGACACAGAAAGAGCCTGATCCAGCGGATGAAGAGCCACAAGGCACCAGTGTTTACAATGGCCACATGGTCCCAAGCTCCCAACACGTGGCTCGTGCTTAAACAGCACTGATGTAAACACCACACAGCTCCTACAGGAACACCACCGAGTCACGACGAAATGTAGCACCTAAACGCGACGTTTGCAACGACAGTCGCTCAAATATTAACTCAAATAAAGCAAAGTTAACGCCGTGTCCGTGTTTATTACGGTGGAATCTGTACTGTCACTAACAGATAAAGAAAGCTATGCGCGTGAGCGAGTCTGTGCTGCCTCTGTGGGCTGTAGATGTTGGTCGTGTCAGCCCCATCTGTGTTTCGATGTAAATCTCCATATTAAACATTTATTCCCACTTCGATCGCCGTCTCTGGTATGAAGACTATGTAAAATGTGAACATAAGCGCCTTACCAGCAATCCTGAATAAAATGACATGGAGTAACCCCCGGCTCGTTCACCGTTTCCCTCAGTCAAAACGTCCCGAAGCTGTCTGTCAGTCAATCAGTCAGTCTGTCTGTCGCTCTGTCTTTACTAGCGCTGTCAAAATCCAAGTGTGTAAACCAGCCACTTTGTGTAAGGAGTGTGTATATTCGCACGTCGTCTCCTCCTCCTCGTCCTCCTCCTCCTCCTCCTTCCCCCCGCCTCTCCGCTCTCTGCATGCCCAGCCCTCCTCTATTACGTAACACGACGCCTTCGGAAATGTCTGAATCTCTGGTTCACGGTCGTGTGGAGAATCCACGCCTATGCTGGCCTTTAAATCCAGGACTGCACAGATGATTAAACTCAATCGAGTGCTCCAACCCGGAACGAAATTATAGCGTTTCCTATGCTACGCTGCAACCCGACAAACAGCGTGCGGCACAGTTTCCCACACTGATGTTTCGATTCTGTGTACAATAACTAATGCGGGTCGTATGTCTTTGTGTCATTATAACACTGTAATTGTTGCACATTTTACCTGTTATTTTGCTTATCACATTAAGTAAAATATAAAGGACACCTCTCCTGTCTGCACTGTCTCTGCACATCAAATGAACTGTGTGCCTCATTGCTTTATCCAACCAGCATTTTGATATTTGCAGTCAAAAGCATACCTCACAAATTGAATTTACTACGGGTGAACTGGCTTCGTAGGAGCCCCTGAAGGCAGCACATTGCTAAAGACCTTTAATCACAACGCATAAAAAAGCGACACCACCCTCTGTTCCTGCTCTCAATAGAAGAGAACGCATAAGCGATAAGCATTTCAGAACTACTTCTTAAGCAAAGCCTTACAGACAGACACAGCTCCGCCTGGACGAGCGGACTGTAGGCAGCTAACGCTACAGGCTACTGAAGATGGCTGTCACTGTCATGTACAGGATTCATTCGTCAACTGTAAACCTACAAAGGTATATTTATAGTGGCAAAAACATATAGTGCCGTTTTCGAGTATGCTTTGCATTAAATAGAGGAACATTTAGCGGGGAAAGCTAGCAGGAAATACAATGATAGCTACGCATTCTTTCAAATGTGTCGACCTCCTTCCTGAGTATAGCTGGATTCAGACAGGAAAATCCACCCTCTCTACCATCCTTTCTCCCATAATTCCGCCAACGCAACAACCACAGTCATTAGAATTACATTCGCAGACAGACCAGAAACTCTTACTTGTAGGATGGTCTCCATGAAATCATGTCTGCTGGCTCACAATCCAGACCCCGGCAGGAATAATCCTATCCGTCATTGCTAGCCTGTCTGGCTAACGCCGACGGAGATCACCCAGCCAGCTACTGGCTACCACAGATCCGCCCACAGCTACGTTCTCGACGTAACTTCACGCCAGAGAGATGGTAGCTTTCATCCAGCGTGGAGTCTGCAACAAATCCGTTAAGGATAAATGTTCTCTTCCGCAAGAGAACGGTATTTTTCAGTCACTTTCCGACTTTTAATGAGGGCTAGCTGGGCCGGCTAGCAGCAGGGAAGTTCCAGCTAGCGTTAGTGGTAACTGTTACCAGGCTAATGTTAGCGCTAGCTGCCTAGAAGTGAGCCAGTGTGTCTGTTGGGGGTTTGACCAACTGACTCACGTGAATTGGGATAGTTGATAGTTGAGTTAAAAAGTCACACTCCTCATTGTTTACCCACGTAGTCCCTGGTTTATAGATTAACATGGCGTTCATATGATTTGTCTTGAAAACAAAGGATGTGAGAGGTCTCCATGGTAACCTTTGTTACCCCAAAATGTAGCGCGCCTCAGGCCAATCACCAGTTTGAGCACAGTGTCACCCTGTGGCCATCTTTATATAGACACATTGGAAATCCCTCTTCCACACTTCAAATGCCACAAGTAAATTAATGAACAGCCAAATAACTTACTTTTAACACACACGAGGCTCAGTGAAGCAGACTTATGGTTAAAGAATGCAGGTTAAATCCAAGCATCAGCAAACATGCAAAGCTAAAGCTGGCTTTAGGACCTTTGGCCAAATCACATTTTGTCTTGTCATAACAGGAAAAGCAAAAGTAACAACATTTATGATGGCTCCATTTTGTTCATTTGCCCAGATTAACCACGATGTTCATTGCCACAGCCCTGGAACTGGAAAACCTTGATTGCAATGTGTTTGACAAGTCAAGATGTTCCACATGAGACAGCTCTAAACCTCTTTAAAACTGAATCCACAGTCACTGGAGTGGATTAGAATTCAGGTTTATTGATACTTCACCAAATGCTTGGAAGATTACATCACAATATTATGTATAGAACCGTATAGCACTTTCATTTCTATGTATCTTACATTGAAAACTTTACAGTCTGCATTTTTTCATTTACTGTATATATATATTTATATATTCCCTAGCTTTAGGGAAGAAAAGTAGACATCCATAGTTGCGAGGGAAGGAATGCTTCTCAAAAAATATTTAAATGCACTTTAAATAATTACATACATCCTTCTTTAAAAAAGAGGCATGGAATAAACTACGAAGGAGCCAGGATACAGCGATTCCAGTATCTCTGTGGATGCGAATTTTGGCTTCGCCTCCATTCCTGAACCTTTCTATGGTTGAACTCTACTGTTGAATGTGACACAACACTGATGGGCATTCCAACCTCGCAGAACAGGCTGGCACACTGGGCGGTGTTAATGCACGAGCAAACTGTCTGTAACAAATGTGCAAAAAAGTGTGGGAAATAGACAACCACTGTGTCGGAGGGCCAATTGATGGATTGGTGGAGGGTTTTATGAGCCTGTAATTCTAAAGCCAGGAGGTTGACTCCATGTTAAGTCCTTCAGTGTGAGGCTTACTGGGTCAACACACGAGGGAATGCACAATAGAGGGAAGTAATCAGCCTTTCAACCAGCCTTTCATTGTAAACCTGCAATCAACCTGAAAAAATAATCATAAAAGAAATTAAAGCATGTGAGCAAAATAAATAAGTAAAATCTCATCGACAGGCAAGAAATGATAAAGATGACGGGACGGTTGTGTCACAGAGAGCAGAGACCTCACAAACACAGCTGCATTGATCTTTGATAGTGTTGTAAGAGATGCAGATTGTTTTCACCTGCAGCTGAGAGTTCAGTCTCCCAAACAATGGCAACAGCCCGCTTCCATATAACACAGACACGAGAGGGAACATAAACATTAAAGTGACGAACAACGCTTTGGGATGGGCACTGATACATGAGGGTTCAGATATTACAACATATTTTGATTAGATCACTGAACTCACAATAAGGGTGACACTGACGGTGTCATCATTTTCTAACAGGCACAGGCGGCCAAAGGAGATTTTCCAAAAGAAACAAAAGCTTCATCAAATTCAGTGGTAACGTTCATTTGCTTTCAGCATGTAGATATATTCTTTTTCTGTTAAGTATTAAAAAAAACAAAACAAACAGAAAAACAAAAATCAAAATTCGGTACAGGGTTTGCAACAATATCAATAAATTATGCGTTTATAGTTCCTTTCTAGTCATTACAGTTTGAGATGAGAGTCGAGGGGATGATGAATGACTACAGTCAGCAGAGAGTGCTGGTCACAGTGCTGTTCATCCCCGAGAGAAAGAAGGGAGGGAGGGAGGACCGGGTAAAGACTTTTCCACGAGCTGAGTGCTGTAGAAAAGCTGAACACTTAAATGCAGAGTCCTGAACTGAGACAGAAAAGCTACAGTCTTTGACGTCGTCCTCCTGACATTGCAGCCCCTCTGTAATCTTTCCCCGTCCAAAAGAGGGGAAAGTCTCTCACGTGTCCACTTGTGATCAAACTCATCAATGTCCCCCATTATGTCAATTTCTCCATCTGTCCCTCCACCTGACCCTGCACCCCATCCATTCTAGGACGTCAGAGTCCGGACGTGTGCCGCCTCGGGAGCAGCGATGCGGAAGACGGAGCCGATGCGCAGGAAGAAACGCCTGAGAACGGCCCGCAGCTCGGGGATCAGGTCAAACTGCATCATTTCACACAGGTGGGGGTAATAGCAGGAAGCATGGGGCTTGAACTGGAAAAGAAGGAGAAGGTGGAAAAATGGAAATAAGTATCACAAGTCAAACAAGACACATACTGCAGGTGCTTTAATCCCTGCTCTGACTGTCTGCCAAAGGTGTGAGCTGTACACTTGGAAATATTAAGACTACAGATGACAGAGAAAGGCCTGGCGGTGTGGGCGCTGCTGGGAAGCCACAGAGTTCACAGCAGGGCGTTAATTTAATGTGTCGAGAGGCCATTTTTATCTTCACTGATGTATTTTTGCTGCATTTAGGAGCAATTTCATTGAGTTACGAAATTGCATTCAGGCAAATAAACACAATTTGTAGCACAAAGATTTGTTTTAACAACTTCAACAACAACCCAAAATTCACAGCAGGTCTTGCACAAGACAACGGTGCCGGCCAGTCCACTCTAACAATACTGTTTTAATCCTTGTTGATGCAGTGGTTTGCGTGGCATTGGCACTTTCCTCTAAAGCTGGCTGCGTGGCGTCAACATTTCCTGCTGCTTCAAGCTGCATGCTGGGTTGTTTTCTAGCAAAAAACTGCCATAGTTTTGGCCTAAATGCCTTGGAAAGAAACCCTGAGTCATGGGCTGCCATGAATCATCAGTGAATCATGCACTCACACAGAGAGGGCATGATTCATAGGTGACAGATTACAAAAGTGTTCATGATCACAACAATATGAAATAAACAAAAAAAGGAAATATAAACAGGTTACATACATTTTGACCCTGTCACTTTTAACAAATGGACATTTAAGCATCTCTCATTTTTTTAGCCCAGGCCTCTCTTTAATCTGATCCTGGTTCAGATTTAATCAAATGTTTAATGTTTGCAAATATAGATTTGAGTCTTGCTTGTTCAAGCTCATCCTTTACATGCAGTAAATATAGTAGACTTCCAACTAATGTACTGTGTAGTTAGAAGAACAGAGTGTGTGTGTGTGTGTGTGTGTTCCTGCCTTGTCATCGGGCAGCCGTAGCGTCCTGGTGAGCAGCAGCATCAGCAGGCTGTTCCAAGCCTCTCTGTGGCTCTCTGAGGTCAGACTGATGAAGTAGGCCAGAGCTTCATTGCACACCCTGAGAGACGACCCAGCACACACACACAGCGTTACGACCAGCACAACACTGATGTACCTCCAACACTGACCAGGCAGAGGGCTTCAGTCTGTACAGGAGAGCAGGCCAATGCTACACATACAGAATTAAGCCCCCATTTAATTAATGATTAACACCACACATACGTATTGTTGATGTAAGACATGAGTCAGCTGCTCCAGCACAGCTGCTCAGTGACGGTCACAGCAAGGTGATTTGTACCATGCCAATATATACACGCACAGTGTACACCTCATAAATATATAATGAGATATGAGCTATGTGTCAAAACAGCTCACTGAACACGGAGCAAACACCAGTACTGCAATTTCTGTGACACGGTTGGTGCTTACTTATCTAATGCTCAACGTTTAACCAGGAAATCGCACTCTGGCATTATTTTGAGGTCGTGGACATGAGCCACTGCAGTAACACTTGCATCAACTATGCTTTTTACAAGGCATTTAAAAGGGCAAGTCTGGTGATATTCTATATTCTTCTTACTGACACACCAAAACCAACAACCATTGATGACCATTAAACACAGCCACATGATGCGCTGGGTGACATGTTCCTTCATTACAGTGAACACACACACATCCACCATCCTGCTGCTGGGAAAACTCACAGAGAGCATCAAATCTGTGAAACAAACACACTTTCTGTTCTTGTTTGAGGAAGCAGCCAATGAAATCATCCCACGGCTGCTGTGTGAAATACTTGATGATCACGTCGCATGTTGTACTCACAGCAGCAGGCGTGTCTGGATGTCAGGCCATGAGTCCTGCAGCTGGGGGTCAGAGTACATCCTGAACAAAATCCTCAGGCTGCAGGCAAGACTGCTGGTCTCCTGCTTCAATAAGTTGGGCTTGGATTTCCCCTTAAAGCCTGAGGGCAGAAGAGAGAGACATTCAGTGGTTTCACAAAAACAAAAACAAAGCAGAAGCTACTGCAGCGTCCCTGGATGATTGTGGCCTTTGTTGCATGTCTCGCTCTTCTCTCTCGTCCCTCATTTCCTCTCTGGATCTCTACTGTCTCTATCAGATTCAAAGACAAAAATGCCACAATGCCCCTGGTCCAACTCTGGCCAGGGACCTTTGTTGCATGTCTTTCTCTGTCTCTTTCCTGATTTCCTGTCATCTGTCCACCATCAACTCTAATCAAGACTGAAAATGTCCAAAAAACAACAAACAACAACAGGGGGAGGGACCGAATGTACAAAAGCAGATGTAACTTATTAACAAAATGACAATCCTCTGTGACTGAGCTCAATACTCACAACACAAAGAATGGAATTTTAGAGGACCTTGTAAACATTAATCATTTTAGAACAAGAAGACGGTGAGGTCAGACAATTTATTCTAAAACCCTGTAAGGCTGTTTTAGGACCTCGTTTAAGCAGAAGATGATAACTTTGACATTTCCTACACAAAGTCACATATGTACAGAACAAGTGCATACAATTTCCTCAACTGAAACATCACGGAGGACTTGCTTTGTAGTTACCTGCCCTCCAGAGCGCTGTCCTCTGTTCGTTGTTGGAGTTGAAGTCCTTGGCGAAGGTGTGCGACTCCAGCAGACAGTCGAGCAGCTTGAAGAGGTGTGCAGAAGTCATGTGTCTGTACATACCCTGATCTGGAGCCAGCTCGCCTCCCTCAGCCTCCGACTCCTCCAGAGCATCTCGCTGACAGGACGACAATTTCAGACAACTTTAGCTCGGTATATCTGATTATTTAAGATGACACAGAGCTGTGCCTTGGTCTGATCTGACATATGATCACTTCCCCATAGTTCAAATTAGTGAGCAGCATTTCAGAGAAGGCCAAGAGCAAAGAGAACCTTCTTTGTTCCTCTATTTCACTCTTTCTGTAACTCATTTTCCTTAAATACTGTCTAAATAAATACCGTGAGTTAAAGGCAACGTTGGGATAAAAGTCAGTCCATATGGTAGCTGATGGAACCTACCTGTGCAGCAGCCATGTTCTCAGCATCCTCCTTCTTGCTGGTTGCTGGGTAGAAGACAATGTTGTCTATGGTCTGGATGAGTTCAAGCTGTACCACGCATTTAATGAGCAGCCCTGCAAACAGCTTCTGGTCTGACACTCCTACAGAACAGAAAAACCCGAGAGTTGCAGAGATGTGAGCATGTAAGGGGAAAACTGATTGTGGCAGTCCAACTAACAGACAGTCAGTAACAAATGTGTGTTTTTCATGCAGATTTTCAGGTTGAATTGGAGTCTGCCGTGAGTGTGAGTGTGTGTGTACTCACTCGCATTGGACTTGCCCTTCCAGGTGTCGTCGCTGGACATCTGGCTGTGTCCTCTCTCAGACAGAGCTCTGTCGTAGCTGCTCTGGGACTGGCTGTCAAAATCAGCATCCTGGAAACATCGGGGACACTCACAGGTTAGTGACGAGTATGAAGCATCTGCTAAGCTGCGGCTGTGCATACTGTGATGACTCTTAATAGGTGTATTTGTTTATGTCCTTACAAAATGTTTGCCATCTCCAGCTTCCTCTTCCTGTCCAGTCGGTCGCCAAGTCAACAAACTGATGTGCAAAGCAAAGAGAAGGGCAATCAGGTGTTGTGATAACTTCCATCCCGTCTCTGCGACACACTTTGATTTACATTAGCTTTAATTCGTTTCCCATTAACTTCCCGCTGAGAATACTGTCTTCAGAACAGTTAGGATGAATTAAATAACAGGCTGAATGAGACGTTAACATGCAGTTTTATTACCATTTTTGAGCTGAGTGAATTGAAACCGAATGAGCCGAATCTCTGCGTGACAGTTCAGCGGTTCAGGACTTACGCGTGAGGGCTGGTGTTCTGGAAGATCTCCAACATACAGGAGCAGGTGATGTTCCAGACGTCGGGGCTGAACTTCTCCCCGTTCAGAATCACCAGATTCTCCAGACAGTTGGTCCCCGACCGAGCCAGCTGCTCGTTGTCTGCAGAGGAGAGGTGAGAGCTTGAAAACACGTCTGCCACAGAATCCTGTTACCACAGCTGAATGCCTGGACTGTGATACTGAACACCCACCTTGCCTCACACACCACTGTAGCTGTGTGAAAATGTCAGCCAGCAGGATTTCACTGAGAGGCTCATAAAACTGGGTGAAGACGTCGCAGATGGCATACAGTGCGTGGTTACACGTTGTCGTCATCCACTCTGTTTTCTGGAAGCAAACATGAAGCAAACACAAGTTGATGTAAGACAAGCTTTTAAAACGTTCCCCTTTCAGTCTGTACGTGTACATCAATTGTTGACAGATCTTCTGACTATCTCCAAATCACAAAGGAGGATATCTTTCAAATGTTTAAGACATGGACAGCCGTGGGCCCTGACGGCCTGCTGCCAGTGACCTCTGACCTCTGTCTGCTGCTCGGGGAGCTTCATGTTGTCAAAGATGCGGAAGACGATTCTGAAGAGGTCGTGCCACCAATGCTTCTCAAACGTGTGACCGTAACTCTTCATGATCTCAAACATGACTGTGAGACCTCTGTCAGAAGAAGACAAACAGTTCATGCATCAGTCTGGATGCTCACAGCTCTGCAAGCAGCGAGATCAAGGAGGACACAAAGTGGCCTCGCTAACACTTCAGTACAAACGCTTCCATCCTGCTTCTTTCCACTGCACCTCTGTCGTCTTTTTAACTGATACCCCGACACATTTTAGTCTTAATTCATGTATTTAAAAGCCTAAATGCCAGGTTCCAAGCTAAATATAAGTGTGTGAGAGAACTAGAGACCAATACAGTGTAACAATATGCACAGTCAAAATTCAATCCAGAAAAAATCATAGACATGGTTCTTTTTCAGTTAAATGCTTTCAATGTGCAGCGTCCAAAATGTGGAACAGCTCGCCACTCAGTGTTTCTAAAGAGAGGTTTCCTCTTATTTGAGGAAAAAGAGGTGGATGAATGTACTTTGTATTTCATTAAAAATGTTATGCACTTTAAAAAGCCAAACGTGTTCTCATCAGGTGACACCTTCAAATGTCTTATTTTGTCAAAGAGATTCCATTTCTAATATTATACAACACAGAAAAGAAGCAAATGATCATATTTAAGGAGCAGCTGAACCCAGCAAAGATTTGGCGGTTTTTCCTAATTAAATGAAAGAAACAATGATCAAAACTGTTGCAGATTAATGTTGTTCTAATAGATGAATATGTACAACAACACCAACAATATTGACATCTGCGTGTTAACTGTCACTTACTGTAAGTCTGACAACAAGTTCTCTTAACTTTTTATCCAGTCATGCTTCAGTTTTATGCACAACACCCTGTTGATGTTACCTCCTGCTATTTAATTTGTCTTATTAATTTCTATATGTCTTATCTTTGCAGACAGGAGCAGGTCAAGCACTAGGGGAGACAAAGTTCTGGAGGACGTGTCCATGTAGCAGTGAAATGACAGCATGAGCTTCACTCTGCGCGAGCTGTTTCTCTACCTGGTCCGGACATCCAACTTGCAGCGGTTGATGATACAAGAGAGCTCAAACAGAATGGGAAACCAGCCGCGAACCCACACCCGATCACCAGGGGCAACATTCATGTCATCACTGGTGTATTCCCTCAGGGTCTGCAAGTGTAATATCACAAAATCATGTTTGAAGATACCACATAACACAAAGATGGACAGGTGCCATTACTGTGTAACACAATTGCCTTTTTATTGACCCAGTATAGTCTCAGCTGAGTTGCTCCCACCTGTGGCCTTTCAGAGACGTATTTAGCACAGTGTCGTATGAGTCGGATGGCCTCCATGCTGGTGTCAGGAAATGCTGCGTTGCACACAAACTCTGACAGGCACTTCACCGCATCCTGGAATGAATCAATAGCAGCGGCAAAGTGCTCCTGGAAGGTGTTCACTGAGGACAGAGGGTGAGAAAACGAGGATCAGCTCGTTGTTGATATGATTTGTTGTTTGGTTGGTTGAAGCCTGGTGCACACTAGAGGATTTTCAAATCTTAGCAGATTTCAAAAACACCAGAAAATTCAGGATGTAGGACCATTTATACTTTTATACTAGGGGAAAATCTGCCCATTTATCTTCCAATGTGGGGCCAGCTTAACAGTTCGAAACCTAAGCTCTCACACTCTCATAACGCTAAAGTAGGACCGAGGATCCAGTTCGGCACAAACCGCCTCCGTCACCTGTTTTCTATCACCTGAGGGGACAGCTGCAGTCATACTCACTGACAATGTGCCCCGTGGTCTGGAAGGCCAGCTCCACTATGGTCTCATCATGATCGGAGGCTGCCTGGTGAAACACTGAGAAGATGTTCTTCCAACCTGAACGGATGTTGGCCGCCTGGGAGTTTACCATCTGAGCCACACACCTGATCACCATGTCCTTGATAGTGGGGGACCTGTGGTGGGGGGAGGGGAGATTATTAAACACTCACTACAATGCGTACTGCATCTAATAACCACTATGCCACTCTATATATCTACTGGATATAACTCGTTAGTGTCCAACCACTGTCACTCCTATGACCCTGTAGCTTTTTACTGTACATTTCTATAGACGACTTATGTACTGAGAAAGAACAGACCCTCATCCCGTCCACTCATATTCTCAATATTCTTTACCTGTTCTTCTTCATGATGTGCTCAAAAGGCCTGAGGAAGTCCTTCTGGAAGCGGAAGTTGGCCAGCTCTCCTTTCTCCAAGAACTTCATGGAGAGCTGCCTCAGTGAGTCCACAGCAAAGATGGCGACATCCTCATTGGGGTTACAGCCCACCTACAGGAAGCCATCATCAGAGGAGCTCAGCGATGCATCGTTTGGTCAGTATGTGTACTGGACAATCCTGATTACACCTTGCAAACAAAAGCACAGTATTCTTTCTCCCTTTATCTCTGTTTTTGGTCTCCACCTACTCCTCTCTGGCTTCTTTAGCTGCTATATGAAGCACTTTATTCATAAACTAATAACTAACTTTGCATGTCTGCTGTCTGGTGCTGAGCAGGTGGTACAGTGGGGTTTTTTTTGCTGAAAAAGATGAGGTGAACTGTAAGACTGAACCAAAAACAGGAAAATTGTGATTGATAAAAGCTAAGAGCTAAAATGCTACAAACGGCTGGAAAAAAAACATCTCTGGGGTTTGTTAATATAAGTGACCTCTTCCACATTACACAGTCATGCTTAATATTTAAAAATCTCAATGAGAGGAGCTTCAAGTCTGATATAAGAGATTCTAGTAAACTTCAATATCTCAGCAATAATTACACAGTGACAGATTTAAAATGGCATTACTGAATCTCTGTTCCATTCGTTTTTGTGAATTAATGAAAAAAAAAAAACATCTGTCTTGTCAGTGGTGCTCCAGGGTTAATGAAAAGGACACTTTCAATGCAATTTTCTTTGTGTGTTTCATGTACGTAAAGTTGGGTGTTCAATCTCAGGAACAAAACATGCTCCACTTAAGTACACCAAGCTCACTGAGAATGTCTGGCTTGCAATAGCAAACACACAAACTCGTGTCATCCCGCTGCTGCTCCCACACCACCCCTCACTGACACATGAGATCATGGCTCACGCTTCTGCCTGTGGAAGAATTTTCAGCTGACACACTTTTAAAACCCACACTTTGCAAACCCTCTGTTCCACAGACCTTATTGAAGTGGTCTCCGATGACCTGCCAAATTCGAGACCACTGCAGCCTGATCCGGTTCATGTTGTAGTAGGAGATTTCTACAATCTTTTGTAAACTGAACATGCGCGGCTGGTGTGTCGAGGCCAGCTCATCCATGGACACTGCACACAGCCACCGCACAAAGTCCACTGGAAACAATCACACAGTGACACACAATGAAGTATTTCCCTTTCTTTGTAACACACTCAAACAGAGATGCTGTACATAAGGACAAACACACACTCACCGATTGCATTCCCGTCTAGTCTGGTGGAGCCAGTGAAGATCCTGCAAATATAAAAGCAACTTTATTATCTGTAGGGAACAGAGACCTTCATTCATCACAGAGAGCAGAGACAGATCAAGTGTTCAGTGTGTAATTCATGTCCAGTGTCTGAGCACAGTGTCTTTTCTTACCTGTCCACAGCGACCACCACACTCTGAGAGCTGGTCTCTCCTACTGACTCCTGGATGTGAGCCATCTGTCTCTTGTCCTGACTTCCCACGAGGTTTCCTGCAACACCAAACACATTTAGCACAAGCTAAAGTAAACAGCCATTCATCAGACATACGACAGGTGTGTGTGATCTTGGAAAGCACACATACATTGCCAGTGTGTGTGTAAGTGTATCTCACCCAGCCCCAGGGGCATGAACTCCTCTGTGCCAGAGGGTAAGCCCTTGATGCCAGCCTCCTTGTCCCGGACCACCCCAGAGATGTAGCGTGTCTTAACCCCTGTGCCGATCAACTGGGCGAGTTCCAACTGACTGATACACCTCAAGATCTACAACACAAACGCAAAAACCACAAATAACTTTCAGGGCTTGTGTGTGTTATTAGCTTTAGATGTGATGAGCTCAGAACACGTTTGATCCCATTATATGAAACACATATCTTCAACATTGATCACAAATGAGCAGTTTATCATTAAACTCTAAAGGTTGAAGCATCTTCCTCGAGTGGTGAGAACATAATTTACAAGAAGCCTTATTTGTGAAATATCTCAGAGTCCATCCTAAGAATTGTGCTAAAAGTTGACCACAGATTGAAAGCAGCTCCTTCTTCCACTGAGAATCAATACTTTCAGGAGAGAATGTGACGTCATTGTTTTTAAAAAAGAAATCAGATTTACCCATAATCCATTCACAATAAGCTGCAAGTGAACACCCGTAAGGCTCAAAACAATGAATGTATGTATACAGAACTGAAAATAATAGATCATTTTCCAAACTGTGTGCTGTATCCTGGTCAGCCCAATCCAAACTCATTGTTTTAAACTGCCTATAATAGTGCTGCATCTTGCATGTATAGTACACTGCAGCAAAAAAAAATGCTAAATTACTGATCTTCTCATCCACTATTCACTTTCCACTACACCTGTAATCTGGTGTGTCCCTCCAGGGGCAAAGATAATAATAAAGGATTCAGTGCAGGACCATTGTATTAGACTGCCTTAGTTTCATTTAGGTGTCCCTAATAAACTGGCCACTGTTGCTCGTTATCTGTAATCTTATCAATGCATAGCAGATGAATATTTGTCTGTGCTACTAATGCTTATCAGTCCTTGGAGCAGGGAGTCACCTCATGCCAGGAGTTGCCCAGGTAGTTGCCGTCAGTGTGGGCCACGGTGATTAGGGTCTTGATGGTGTCAATGTTCTTCTGCTTCATCTCGGTGATGCTGGAACTGGCCGTCAGCAGCGTGAACCTGGCCAAGGCTTGGACATACGCATCTCGCTCCAACTACACACAGGAAAGCTGGTTACTACACGGCCACAGTCTCATGCTGTTTTAAAAACTAAGAACACTGAGCCAATTACACAGAAATTATTACTGAAGCATCATGTGACTGGTTGAGAAAAAACATAAGGATGATCATGATGAACACCGTTTATATATTAGGCTCCATTTGTGTGTTAAAGAGCACCAGACCTGCATGCTGAAGATGCAGGCAATCCTGATGGCACATCGAATGCCCTCCAGACACAGTGAGGCCACCTCTGGGTCGTCACAGTCCTGCAGTCCCACACTGAATGCCGCCAGCAAGGGGGTCCATGCCAGCTACAAAAAAAAAAAAAAAAAAAAGATGTTACAGGCAGCTGTACATTTCCAATATGTCCACATCTGATATTGAATGTAAAGTAAAAGACCACAAAGTAGCACCTTGAACATGGGCCTGACATGTTCCAGATGTGTGGCGCTGAAGAAGGGGGCCTGAGCGTGGCTGACCGCCTCCATCAGAGCTTTGGCCGTCTTGGCCATCTGCTCCATCTCCATGTTGTAGAGCAGACGACGCTGCTTCTCACTGGCTACACCTGGAGGGAGGAGGACATACATGTCTCTGATGTTTGAGTTTGAGCAGTGCCAGGTGCAGAGCCTGGAGGACACCTGTTCAGAAAACACACTTCAGAGAAAACCATTTTCTCTGAGTAATCCTGACAGAAAGTGTCTGAAAGGTGACAAGTACTCACTCTGCTTGGTGGACTTTGGGGTGATTGAGAACTCTTTGCTTTCCTTCATGGCAATCTTCTTACCCGCAATCTCATCATATATGGAAGATAGATACTCTTCAGGCAGGTCCTTACTGTCGTTAATGCCGCGATTCATCTTGATGTACTGCTCCTTCGTCATCTTGTTCTTCACCTACATGAATGAAAACAATCAGGGGAGGCATTCAGAGTGATTGATTAAAAAGAGGAAATTGAGAGTGTGAGAATGGAACACAGTGGATGACATTCCCCATCAAGCTATTCAAGCATTGCATAGGTTTGAAATAATGAACACAAAATTGGCCACCTCATGTCTTGCCATTATCAGGTGTTAGCTTCTATCATGTTTGGCCTTTATACACAGGGGATATTTACTAAGTCTGCTGCAAACGACTGCCAGGGTTGCAAGATATTTTGGCACTGCAACTGCAGACATAACTGAACCAAGCCAACCAGTTCTCCTGATTAGGCTGTTCTGATGCATACTGCACATGTCTGGAAACCAGAGGAGACAAAAGAAAGTGTGTTGTGCAGCTGAATCTTCAATACTGGTCTAAAGGCAGACACTTTTGGATCTGCAGGCATGTATTCATCCCGCAAGTGGAAGACAATAAGTGAGAAAAAAAATGAGTCCAAGTCTGATGCTGTCAGCTAAACAAAGACGTCAGAGACTGAAGAAAATGAACGCAGGTGATTTTTGATAAAACTCCTTTCACGTTTGTGTAAACTTCATTACAGGCTGTCAGATTGCACTGGTCTGTATGTTATGAGCCATTAAAGGTTGGGAAAAAAACAGATTCAAGCAGAAAACCACTGAAGGGAACAGAAGATAAACATTGTATGGACAAAGAGAGATTGCTGCTGTTGCTCTTTGCTCTGGGGTATAACACATCCTTCAATTTACTTTTCCTTACAGCTGAAGTGTTGAAGTGCTTACTGAAGTGTTTTCATTGTCTGTCATCGTCTCTCTCTTTTTCTCCCAGGCATATCTCTCTCTCTCTCTCTCTCTCTCTCTCATATTTTATACCTTCTAGTCCCACACTTTAAATTTCAGATGCAATTTCCTGTCACACAGTGGTGTGTCAGCAGTGATAAATCAGAAGCTACTTGTAGAAGACAGATACAGGCAATACAGAGGTCAAAAAAGCCAAACCTTGTTCAGCTTTTGCCAAAATGCAACGCATCATCATGCAGCAAGGCACTGCTGTGGACTAGCAGATTCATTTGTGCTGTGCACTTAGAGTGCCAAAAAGTAAAACAACTGTCACCATAGTAATTTTCCCAGAGTTGTAAAACCATGTCTTAGAGTGTTATAGACTCTGGTGCCGTCCTTTAGTAAATAACGACAAATGCAAGGTGACCTTTTATTGCAAAAAGACTGACTGACAAGCCTTAATGAATACTCCACAGAGAGAAATGGCACAGTTGTGTCCTTGATGATACATGGCTGACATATGGTGATCATGGTGAGGACGGTGACAGGACATAAAACAATGCACAGTTCTCACCTGAGGACTGTGCAGGTCTGTGGTGAGCATAATGATGGAGTATGCCAGCACGTAGGCAGTGTCTGCACTGGCAAACAGAGTCTGTCTGTAAAGAGGACATATGAGGACAACAGTTAGCAGCTGCACTGATCTAATATTTGTTTGTTTGTTTTTAATCAAAAGTAAACTCTCATATTGATTAAAATCAAACATACTTCACAAGTAGCAGTAAATCTCTCCGCGCCCTCGTGTTTTAATAGGAGACCTAAGACGGGCCTTACCCCTGGTTGCACTCCAGGTATCGAGCAGCAAACTTCTCCATCAGCCTGTCAATCTTCTGGGCCTCACCAGGCAGCCTGAAGCCTTCAAGGAACGCTCTGAGAGCTGAGACAAAGTCCCGCCCACAAAAGTCCAACTGGTCCACGTAGCAGTACATCACTTCTTTGTTGAACTTGATGTTCTCACCCAGGAACTCTCCCACCTGGGTCTGTGGGTGCAGAGGTAAAGCGGTTGGGGCATTACTAACTGGAATGAACATTTCTGCTAATGGAGAACTTTGTATTATTTGAGACTGTGTAGTCCCTCACAGTGTCCAGCCTATCCTCCTGATGGAGGAACTGGGAGATGTCCTCGGCTGCGGCACCCAGCATGCCCTGGTCCTGCAGGTACTGGATACCTCGCTTCGGCTTCTTGTTGAAGCTGGGGGCAGATGAGAGGAAAACGTCAGCGCTCGTCTTCTTTAAACGAGAATTAAAAGCATCAAGGCAGACATTACCACACCGAGGGATTGTTCCATCCATAAAAGTTGATCCTAACTAATCCTAAAGTAAATCCTAACCAGGCTGAGAAAAGGGGCTCACAGTTCGATGCCATGCTCGATGATGTCCTTCTGCTGTTTGATAACCTCGTACTGCTCCGGATGGTCCGCCTGGGAAACCGGGACGCTGGAGGAGACAGTGGAGTCCAGCGAGCTGATGCTGTCTCGACGTCCCACCAGCTGCTCTGTAAGCTTCAACTCTCCTCCGTCACTGTCAGACGGATGCTCCTGGCCTGCAAATAAATCACACACACAGACGCAGTGATTAAACATGTTCAGACTTCCCCCTTCTTGCGTGCATTGCTCACACATGTACGGTCCACTACACACTTACCTAGGTTAGCTTGAAGGTTTGGATTGACATACATGTCTTTGCTCCACTCCACCATACATTTGAGGATGGACACCAGACACTCTAAACCCTTTTTACGAAGGCTCAGCTCCTGTGGACATTATAGAACACACAATCACACGTGTAAGTGCTGTTACACACTAAACACGACGAGGAAGCTACGGCCAGAAGAGTCCTGCCTCACCTTTGACCACATTACAACTAGTTTTTTTGTTAAGTTTTGATCATGCATGTTGTGAACAGCTTAATAACTAGGATGTAAAACCTTAATATGAAACACTGAGGAGAAAGAAGAGGAGAAGCCTCACAACATATAACACAGTGCACTGAACCCCTGAGTGTATGTGTACCTGCAGAGGAGTCATCCCAAGCTCCTGACCACTCCTGCCCTGAGCAATCTTGGACAGGTCGTTGACAAGGCGCTCAAAGATGTTGGCTGCATTCAAGTCACAGTCGTAATTCACGTAGATATCAACCACGCACTGGGCATCTGGTCGGGAAGAAATGTATTACAAGAGCCTTTAAATTATTTTCTCCAGGGTGATAACACACTGTTGTCTAAAGAAAACAGTAAATACAATAATTCTGGGTCACCTTCACTAAAACCTGACCATGCTGTTCAATGCATCGCTACCAACTAACAGCAGCAGAATCCTTTCAGGGCTGCACTCGTAGAAAATATATCAAGGCAGGATGATACACTAACCAACGCATGTCACTATCAACCAACATTTGCAAAGTCTTTTCAACTGTCATCTGTTCATGGGCCCATTTACTGCTACTAACTGTTACTGCCCTCTGCAGTCAGCAGTCACTCAAGCTGCCAGAGTCCAAGAACATGCAATGAAATCAGTGCAAGGAATGGTGACAACTGCAGCATAGTCATGAGACGCAGCTACAACTGGGACTGTTCAGGCCCCTTCAGTCATGCACCTTGTAATGGAAATGTGACGGCAATTTTACATGTTGGTCTCATGTCTGAATAAGCGCCTCTGACTGAGTCACTCTGACATTTAAGTTCCAAAAGCAGCCTTACTCGGTCTAACCTGTAACACTTCCAACATGGTACGTGTCTGAGTCTAATGCTGTCAGAGTAACGTACAGGCTGAAGCAGCACAAGTTTACACTGAGCGATCAAATGCAAATCTTGTCCCACCATATTACAATCAGAATCAGAAGTATCGGGTCCTTTGCTCAGAGGAAATAAACTGAGTGAATGAGCCGATTCCAAGTTCTTGAGGAGATTATTCTCGTGTCAGATCAGTGTATAAAACACATTTCTTACTCTTGTCATGCAGGACAACACAGGATCAAAATAACCCTCATACAACCTCAGTAATCATCACATAATGTGTCTCCCTCCTCATGTTTATAATCTGTTACATCATGCCAACTCATGGATGAATAAATGACTCCAAACATCTTAGAAGCTCTAAAGGTCATCACTTTAACAGCTAGATATATTCCATGTCTGCAAAGGGCTTTAGTTTGACTGTATGTCATTTTTTAGCTGTGAATGAGGTAATTTTTTCAAATCTTGGTTTAAAACTTGTACAGTATCAGTGGTACCTGCACAGATGCGTGTTAGTGTCTGGATAACCATCCACTTGTGCTCAAAGGAGCTGGTCGATGTCTCCAGGATGGTCAGAAAAATCTCCCTGAAAAACACCTGAAGCATGGCGGAGCAGACGGGATAATCAAACAAGCTGCACCAACATGAATATTAAAACAAATGTTTTAAACATAACAACAGGCCCATTTCCCTCTTCAGTGCCAG
This sequence comes from Chaetodon trifasciatus, assembly GCA_037975065.1. Lineage (NCBI taxonomy): Eukaryota > Metazoa > Chordata > Actinopteri > Chaetodontiformes > Chaetodontidae > Chaetodon > Chaetodon trifasciatus. The sequence goes on along the minus strand of JBBMOE010000009.1, from coordinate 14,689,357 downwards.
ACAAACTAACTGGGCACAGGTGACACAGTCTGACACTGTTACTCTGCACTCTGTACCTCAATCTGCATCTTCAGGTGGACCTTGAAGTGGGACAGCAAGGTGAGGAAGATGGCCAGTGAGAGCTCAAAGACCTCAGGCACAGAGGAGACGCCGTTTTTGGATAGCGCCACGCACAGATACTGTTTGATGGCGTTGACAAACATCTCATGAGTGCGAAACACAGGCCCAGCACCCTGCAGCACAGAGAGCAGCAGCTGCAGAGAGACAATCTTGGACCGCAGCTCATGGGACCTGCAGGGAGGGATCGGACAAACACCAGTTAAACCATATGCCTTCAGTGTGAATATAAAGGAAATAGATCTGAGGAGGTATTTCAATACATCAATAAAAATGATTCCAGTTTACTCTAAGTTGATGGAAACACAAGATACTTTTGTATAACAGTGTTTCATCATGGTATTTATTTAATGCAGGCCAGACTGACTCCTTTGTGAGCTTCTTCTGGGCTCAGTTTACACTGCCCTATTCACACTGACGGGCTCAGAGTCTAACGTTACAGTAACAGGAGATGACAGAGCCACACCGGGATGGAAAAGGACAAGGTAACCTGTGGAGACTGAGGTGAGGCACTGTGCGTAGAGCGAAGGCATCTACATTTATTTTGGCAAACTGTAGCATGACAAAAATAAATATCAAAAGAAATGTGACCAGCTGAGTTAAGGTCAGACTGAAAAGGCCTGGTGATGCAAGCTGGAAAGAAATTAAGAGGACGATACACTTCACTTCACTCACTTTGGGTCTGGGGGTCCATCAGCAAGGGGCTTCATGGAGAGTTTGCACAGAGAGCGGAACACCAGAAAGGCATCTTTCTGCAGGATGTGAGAGAAACGGGCGGCGTTGTGCGGTCCCTGCAGGGCCTCAGCATCCTGAAACAGACCAACAAAGTCAGTCTTACTTTTAATGCAAACAACTCAAAACAAAGGAAAAGAACAGCTCTGACTGGTCTAGCCCGAAGCCATTTCCACGCTGGGACACACACTAATTGAGGTTTGTGGTTGAGCTCCAGATGCGTCCTGAGGCTGGAGCCGAGGATCTTACCAGCAGGGTCAACATGCTCCCTTTCATTTCACTTTAAATCCACTTTACTCATCACATCCTCACAGCAGTAATTGATTTAACTATTTTACCATCACATTAAACAAACAAGAGTTAGAATTCTCTCTAGCCATTACAAACCTTCAACTTGCCTTGGCAAAACGTAAACGTAAATGAGATCATTATCACAGCTGAGGATTAATAATGTAAGAAGTGTCATACACATATTATTTCACTTGATCCATTTTTGAGCAGATCAAATGTCATCCATCCTGTTTCACTCAGCAGTCTCTCATCACACTACTGATCAACAGTAATAATATTGCTGTTAACTCTGCTCACCAGCATATCTGTGGAGGAAACAGAAGAGCGGTCCTCAATGATGCCGTTCATCTGCTGAGCCTCTGCTCTGACTCTGGGGGGCTCTGACTGCTCACTGACAGGGTGGGCTGGGTGATGATCTCCTGCAAGAGAGGCCAGGGTAGACATTGTCAGGTCAGGATCACAAGAGAAAAAAATGGACAACGAGTGTACTGACACTGATCAGAAGAAAAAGAGACAGAAAACATGAAAGAGATAAGAAAAGACAAGCACATGCCGACCTGTCCCACTGTGAGTCTGTGTCGGCCGAGGCTCTCCATCCTCTCCTTCAGTGGCCTCTGTCTCTGCTGGATTTGGACTGCTCTTTGGTTTGTCCCCTTCCTCAGCTGACTGAGCAGCTGTCGAAGGTGTCTCAGCAGCTTCGTCTTCAAAAACCGAATCTGATGGAAACAAATAAAGAGTATGAAGAGTCATGAAAGACTCACGACGATTAAAGAGGCTGTTATATAAAAGCTGCACAATCCACAGTTCAGATTTTCAAGCTTCAATTGAACTGTAACTTCATATTCAAACAGAGCAGCAGCCCCAGCTTGACACATGCCTCTTGATGATGTGACCGGTTCCGCCCCTCCATTCATCGGAGCACTGCCACCCTCAGGTTCTCCATTCATTGATGGTGTGTTCGCTGCTTGGTCTTGGTCCAGGTCCAAGGCTGGTGGTGGCGGCACAGAGCTGGTGGTGTTGGTTGCAGTGAGGTCTGGAGAACTGGCCGCTGGAGACGGGGAGCTCTGGGGCTCCGGAGTAGGTGTCCGGTCAGACCGAGGGGAGCCGGACCTCCGATTACCTGGGACCGGGGATGGGTTCTGCTGGGGTAGACGCAGCCGTTCCTTCTCCTGCTCCTGAGCCTCCAGAGCCTGTGGAGGCAGCAGAAGGAGAAGAGGAGAATTGTTTTTATACAAGGGAATGTGGCTGTTAGGGAATATAAACAGAAACTGGAAGAAAATAAATTGGTCATCATTACATAGATTATTCAAATCCAAAAATCTGACGTTGATTCATACCAAAGAAACAGCGATGCACCTGTGATTCCACAATAGTTCAATTCAAACTTGACAGAATCACCAAACTCTCCGCAGGGCCGAGCTGCAGCCACAGCGGCTGGCTGTGACCACAGCAGAGAGGACGCGCCTGGCTATGGTTGGAGGGATGATGCTGAGGGCTGTTATGAATAGACACCTGAAGTTTTAAAGGATGTCACACTAACTACATGCAGTGAACTAACATGGCTAAATGTGATGAGCATCCGTCATATATATATATATATACACACACACAAAAGCACCAGTTTAAATCCTGGCATGAGCTTTCCTGGCAATGGTTCTTGTGTTACATGCTGAAGTAAGCAGCCAGCCAGGAATAATCCCATCCACAGCCACAGACAGAGCCTGGCCCTTATGTTGCTGCATTTGTGCAGCCAAGAACTGTCTTTGTTTGCTTTTGTTGGTGAAGTATATTGCTCAACAGAAAGGTTATATTTTGTTTACTTTAATTAAAACTTCAAATGCACTGAAATCTCTTTGGGGCCATTCAATTTAATTCTAAAACAGTGCAGAGGAGAAGGCAATACATTTCCCATGTTTTGCTAAAAAGTGGCATGAGTTGTGCAGGCAGATGTAACGCAGCAGTGCGTGGTAAGAATGCCAAACTGGACTCACAGCCTGGTTTTCCATGCGTGTGAAGATAACGTTGAGCATCTGCGTGAGTGTGGCCTTAGCAGTGGTCTGGTTGATGAGGTTACGACTGGCCAGGTAGATGTTGTAGCAGGTCCTGACTGTGAGGAGCACCGTGCCCTCATGAATCTCTATGTGCGGGGAGGTCACAGTCGTCAGCAGGGCCTGGACAGAGAAAAGGAAGTCAAGAGTTATCAGACCGCATATCCTGTAGAGAAGATGCTGCGGCTGAACCTGCTGAATCACCACTCCACTTCCTTACTCAAATGGCAAATTTAAGTCACAAAAGCTTGGTTCTGATACTCCGCTATGCTGTGTTTGATGTTGTGCAAAAGATCAGTTTCTAATTAATGAAAAATGTCCACATGACTGATTCTTTGACATTATATTTTGTGTTAAGGCATGTTTAAGTCAGTCTAAACAGACTGTATCAACATTCAGGTCTCCTTCAGTGGTGAATGCAATCAAAAACAGTTAAGTCATTAATCTGTCCAGCAAATCTTTTGTCAACAGTGAAAAAACTGTGACTCTGCCCTTCAACAACCAGGATGTATTTCACTGCAAGAGGAGCCGTCGGTGAGCGGCAGGTATGAATCATACCTCCCGTGCAAACACAAGGCAGGTTATCAAGGAAAACAAATGAGCAGGAAGTGTGAACCAAATGTCAGAACAAGCAGAATGTATGAAATGGCTAAACCTTGCAGAAAGTTGATCCTTTCTCATGAATCCAAAAGACAATACTGGCAACGGCTTTTCTGGTCTTTAGATTCGATACGAAGTAAATAAAATATGGATGTCACAGATCTGGATAGCAAACAAAGGAGGCTTTTTGTAACAGACTGTGCTCTTATTCTGAGCTAGAAATGTTTGTTTGATCATAGAATCAAATATTAAATGATGGGTTCAAATGGCTGGCCATGACAAAGACACACAGTACATAAATACATAATACTTACATATAATATTACATGATGTACTTTAATCACTCAACACATACAACATGCAGAAACTGATGTTTTCCACTACTGATGAACCGTGACTGAAAGTCTGTCAGTCCTCAATGTTTGACCTGATCAGGGAAAAAAGTAAACAACACCGACAGCTGGAGGATCTGAAGGCTGCCAGACGTACAGAGAGGCACTGCGTGTACCTTGATGATCTGTAGCTGCACTCCCTCATCGGTCTGTGGGCCCTGGAAGCAGTTGCAGATGGTTTCCACCAGCCGGTCGATCAGCCTCTTGCCCGGGGTTCTGCTGTCCGGGGCGTTGCCTGTGATGTGACCGTACGCGATCAGCTTCTAAACAGTGCACAGGTTGGAGAAGCAGAGGCAGACTCGGTTTGTAACTCACTGAGCAGTTTTGGGCCTTTTTGTATTGAGGTGCATGTGTGTTAATTTAGGGTTTATTTGAGTGGCGCTAGTGTGTTTGCTTTGCTCAGTCGTGAGGATGGGAGAGCCAGAAATTCAGGTTCATTTTTGTGTGTCCACAAGTCATGTTTTTGCTCATTTGACCAAAATTGAGCGTATTTTTGAACAGGCGCTTCAGCAATGTAGTATTGCACTTAGAAGGTTGGTGAACTTACAAGAGACAGATTAAAAAACGTGAAGGTGCAGCGTCTGAGATATCCTGAATCTAAGAGTGAAGTGTGTCTGTAACAGACTGTCTACTAAACATCTGTCATCTCCAACCTAGAGCTGAAAGAAGCCAGATGACATCAGCAGGTGGAGTGCTCAGTTAACAATAATAATAATAATGATAATAATAAAGTATCATTCTTTCCAAATGTACATAACATAGGTAAAAAATGATTAAAACATTACAAACTGTGTCAATGATACAAGTAAATTCAGGCAATTAAGAGTACAAACATTAAATAAAACATAACAGGTGTGTAAGTTGTTTAAAAAAAATAGTGGAGGTACTAGGAGATTAAAGGACGGAGTGTGTGTGTATGTGTGTGTGTGTGTATGTGTGTGTGTGTGTGTGTGTGTGTGTGTGTGTTTGGAATGTAGAGCCATCATTCTAAGTGCAAATCAGACGAGTGAAACAGGTGGAGCAAGGTGGGTGACACAAGTGAACCAGAAAAAAAAAAGAAAAAAACTGCTGCGAGGATATGAAAGCAGTGTGAAGGAAGCAGAAGATGTTGAGTTTAATGTGTTCATGTGCACAAGCCAGTGTGTGTGTGTGTGTGTGTGTGTGTGTGTGTGTGTGTGTGTGTGTGAGTGAAGCTTAACCTGCAGACAGTCCAGAGAGGTGCTGACTATCCGGGGGGACTTTGACTGACAGGCCAACTCAAAGGGCAGCACATATTTGTCAGCCTCGATGTAGTTGGCTCTGGGTGGGACCACTGTTCCATCCCTGCAGGTGGGAGAGGACAGCAAACAGCTGTGTGAGCTGGAAAACACTCAGTGACAGCAGGCTGCTATAAACATAATGTTGGCTCGTGAAAAAAAAACACTGGAAATCCCACTGACATTCATGGCGATCCAGCAGATGATGTGAATAGATGTGAAACCATCTTTCCACAACGCGCAATTTTACTGAGCATGTAATATTCATGTTTAAACAATAGAAAAGCATGACGGCATATTGTTCAGATAACTGCTTTCCTACAGCTACAGATTATTACCTGCAGGCTGTTTGAAGGGCTGCTGATAAACTCCAAAGAAGCAGTTATAAAAGCAGCAAATCACCTAAGTCACAAATCAGAGTGAGCAGCTGGGGTTTACTGCTTCAGGGCAAACGTTACCTCGGCTCCGTGCCTCACATCACAGCAAAGGGAAAAAAGCGCTCATTCATTCATTCATTCATTCAGTGGGCAAGGTGTGTGCATACCAATACTTACTTTTGTTTTTCAAGCTCTGACTTGATTTCATCTGTGGAGGGAGAAACAGAAGATTAAACATTACTGAAGTCTGAACTCTGACCTTCCAGCACACAGCAGCCGGTTTTGAGTCTACATCTGAGGGTCACTCGGCCAATCACAACAATCTGCAGTAGGACGTGTTGCTGTTTCCCTTACGCTTCAGCTGGTGGACAAGTGATGCTACTGGTCAAAGTGTACTACTGTGTATTGATTACTGCATTGTTGTATTGCAGGATTTCATCTGAGACTACCTCTATGTTTTATTGCTAATCACATTTGGTTTAACTGGTCTTTCTCGTATTTCCCACATAAATTCCCATCTGCTCTGCTACCTAAGTTACTCTCCCTAAATCAATTTCCTTTTCTCATGATTTTTTTTTTAGCCCATATTGATCTATCCAAAGCTGGACACACACACACACACACACACACACACACACACACACACACACACACACACACACACAAACTTCACAGCAACCCAGCTTTGCGACTGCACGATGAGTAATGTAAAGTAATGACAAACTCTCCATATCACAGGGCTGCAGAGAGGAAACTCGTTTGTGCAATATTCACCAGAAGTGTCACAATCACAGTTACTGTGATGATAGATTTTAAACAACTACTAGGACTGTATGACGTGTCTTTCTTTGGCTGCTGTATATAAATTAGAGCGGGACCAAATTACAGAGAAGTATTAATACTACTCAAGAGTTATCTACTTAGTCACCAGGCTCAGCTCTGGTGCTTCACTTTAAAACAGCCATTAACGACTAATCTCTCTTTCAACTGGACGCTTAATTAATCATGCATGCAACAGATGAAAAGGTCTGCAGTCCACAACATCACAACTTCAGATATCTGAACAGAGACACAAGGAGTTAGTGGCAATGAGAAAGATGAGCAGTTCACGGTGCTTGCATGGAGTTTAGCAAAACACCACACAGATAGTCAGTATGACGACCAGACTCACACATAATAGCCAACATTAGTAGTGCGAGGAGTGCAGTGAGAGTGTTGTGTTTTGCTGGTATCATGAATAATGAGAGAGTGTCACAGGCAGACGGGAACAGAGAGCGGACAATGCAGTTTGAATGCACAGACCTGTTTGCCCACCTCTCTCTGACATTTCTTTCTTTGCAGTTAATCCTGTGGTCCAACAGCCTAACTGCACCTTCACAATGAAGCATAATTTCTTGGGGCACTGTGCAAAAAACACCCTCAAAGAACAACTACCTGCATGTGATTGGTACCAGACTACTGTCAATGCCACCGAGCTGTTGTGCATCCATTTTTTTTCGGTAACCACAACAGTAGGCAATGAGGTGGGTGCACACAAATGGGCAGAGCGGGTGAGCTGAAATATAAACGCTGGTACACGATTAAGTGAACAGCCTGGTGTGTGAAACATTATCCGTGATTGTGTTGAATGGAAAAGCACGGACGTCAGAGTATCCTGGAGTTAGATAGCCTGTGTCTGTGTGCAGAGCAGAACTGGGCTGTCTGGCTGAGTGACAGTGCTACGTACAACACAGGGATTGGTCTGTTTAGTTAGCTAACCTTGCGCTGACTAGCTACCGACGGCTACATATTAGCCTGTTTACCTGCCGTCGTTCACGGGCGTGATGGTGTAGCGAAGGCAGTGTGTTAGCACTGCAGAAGTTCAAATAGACACGAATGTGACGCCCACACACACCAGCTAACGCCATCTGTAAACGTCAACGGACAGCTGAACAGACGATGAAGGCCATCCACAAGCTAACGCTAACGCTAGCAAACTGGCTAGCTCTGCCCTGTCTCTGTAATAAGCCACACACGACCGAAATGTTTCAGTAGGCACGACATAAAACACGGGGCTCGACAGACCAGTGTACGGAGCGAAGCCACTTACCAAGCGCCACTTGACAGGCTTTGCGCAGCTGGCTGTGCTGGCTCCTCTTCACCTCCTTATCCGAGAGGATTTTCTCCAGCGCCCTAGACAGAAACATGCTCTTCGTTTTACTGTTTTCTGCCTTTGACTGCGAGTGCTGTTGCTGCTGTGGTGGCCGGTGTTGTTGCTGCTGCATCTCTCGGTCTTTTTCCCGCTGCTCTCTCAGGCCGTCATCTTCGGCCTGGCCCTGCGGATAGGCAGGTGACAAGGGAAGCTAACGAAAGCCAGGCTATCGGTGTCAGTCCAGTGGAGTTGCTACCTCAGCTCAGCGCCGCCATGCTGGTTACACGTCACGTCACGTGATTCTCAGCTGTCTGGGTTTGATTACAGCACCTTGAGGGGTAGGTAACCTCCCAAATGGGGGTAAATAGTAAATTATTAGTTATCTCACAGACATCCAGTCATCGCTTGAGGACGACATGATAAAATTTGTCCGATTAAATACATCATAAGGAGGCTGGACTGTTTCAACCGTGGCAGCGTGACGCCAGTTGAGCAACAGTTCGCCGTTTTCACCGCTGTAGCAAGTCAAGCGCTCCCAAGGAAAAAAAACTTCCTGAAATGTCCTGCAGAAAGCGCCAAAACACCACACTGAAGTTAAAGAAACAGCTGTTCAGTTCATACGCTACAACACTAAGGTACAATAGCCTTTACATGGTGTTTCTACGCATTGAAAGTAGGGTTGCCAACTCCCTGAAAAATAAATAAGGGACACCTCGTTGGCAGGGCCGGCCAACCCGACTGCCTTTACCCTTCCCGGCGTGGTGACATTTATTTATTTATTTATTTATTTATTTTGCCTTTTTTTGTGTGTGTGAAACGATTTTTAACCTTTTTGACTCGAACCTGAGTTTAATTAGATGCATGTTTTTGAGTGATACGAATACATGGAAAACAAACCATTATTCAACAATTTATTTTTCAGTGCAAAATAACAAATCTCTGTAACATAAATCTGTCCTGCTTAACTTAACAAAATAAAATAACTTTGTTTAACAGAACTCTGTCCCGCTTAACTGAAAACAGAATAAAATAATAGAAAACAATAGAAAGCAGAACATTTCAGTGTACATTTAATGCGATAAGAAAGGTGCAAAGAGAAAGTCTGTGGAAAAGTTGTAAACAGTAACACATTGTGCCTCGAAGGCCATGACTGTACAGTTGTAGTAAAAAAGAAGAAAAAGATTGCACTCATGAACTCAAAAGCCCAGAGCTACATCATGTGGAGACAGCCTGTTTTTTCCATTTCTTTTGAGCTCTTGCTGCAGTAAGAAGTTGTTTGTCTTTCAGTACTACAGAGGAAAACTCTGAGCAAGACATTTCATAATTTAGACTGACAATGAGCTCACTTCTAATTAATTCAGCAGAACATTTGTTCTGCACTTCAGTCCACTTATTTTTCATGAAAGAGACAATCCTCTCCACGAACCCAGTGGAAGGTGGGATGCTGAGGACAACGGATACAACAGCCTGGATGTTGGGGAGGTCACCCGCCTGGAGAACTTGCATCCACCTCTCTGCTGTTGCCTTGGACTGACACTTTTCCTTCTCCTGAGGTACTGTAGTGAGGCGCTCCAGAAGCCTGTTTGCAGTCACACACTCTTCATAAAGCTCATCCACAGAGATGTTTAGCCTACCAGTAGAGATGAGAAGTTGTATGACCTGAGTCATAAGTGGCACATAGGTCGTTTACAGTGGTAAATAAATGGAAAAAATCTCACATCTCACAACATACCATATGAAGGATAAAGTCAACTTTCCATTTGAAGAAGTATAATAATACACGCTATCATAAACCAACGAAACTGTCAGTCTGTTATATAGTTTTGAGAAGTGATCAGTAACTCACCTGTAGCACACTCTTACAGGCTCTTTGGTGTTTTCTGCTTTTCGTGTTCAGCCTCTGTTCATAAATCTGAGGATGATGATTCTCAGTCACAGCAGTTCATGTGAGTTGTTGGCAGTGTTGCAGGAGACAGCTTCCTATATCTTTCTACCTGGTCATGAAGAGAACACCCCAGAGCATGGACTGTGTACAGTACTGAGACACTGCAGTGTGTGTGTGCGTGCGTGTGTGTGTGTGTGTGTGTGTGTGTGTGTGTGTGTGTGACCAGGTATTTATCACACTGTTGGGACAAAAATGTGTTTACACAGCCACATTGTGGGGACTCACCTACCTTATGGGGACAAAATGCAGGTCCTCTGAAGACTGAGGATAGGGTTAGCAGTTAGGTAAGGTTAGGTTAGGTATAGGGTTAGGGATAGGCAGATAGTGGTTATGGTTAGGGTAAGGCTCTAGGAAATGAATGTAAGTCTATGTAATGTCCCCACAAGTGATAAAAACACAACGTGTGTGTTTGTGTGTGTGAGAGAGAGAGTGAAGAAAGGATCAGGATATAAGTCACTACACAGTGTTCAATTTAATTTGTTTTCATGTCATAGCTACAAGTACTTTCTCTGGTTTTCAGCTGTGCCAACGCTGACTGCTGCACAGCTCCTAACAACCACAGGAAACCTTTCAAACACCGTTTTGAAATACAGATTTCAGAGCTCTACATAAGCAAATTTCCTAAACTCACACTTAAAGCATTGCGTAGAATAAATAACAATATGCTTTAATGTTTCCTGCTGACAAAGTAACTTCCTGCCTGCCTCCATCTAGCTGGGTTCCTGTTTCCATGTTAAAATCTCCTTTATTGTATTCTTTTAACTAAACATTGTTGCTTTATCTCCGTCCAGCTGACTGCTTTTATTTCTCTGTCTGACCTTATGACCATAAGAACTTATGCAACATCTTTGTTCGTGGATTTTCAATGTGCCACACTAAATTAAATGACAAAGGCATTCACAATGAGCCGTCAATGGCCTTCATGGTACCAAAAGTGTATGCTCATATCCAATGTTCATCTTAAAGAACAAGTCACCAAATTATCATAACAGTTTTGGCGTCAGAGGGCTCTTACCCAGCCTGATGGTGAAATCCCTTGTTCACTATTTCCTTCAAGAGCAGTGTGATTGTCTGCTGCTGCTTTATTGGAGGTTTCCAGTAACAGCCAAAAGAAAATTAAATTAAATGTCAGTTTTGAACTCTTTTGTCACCTAAAAAAATGACTTGATCAAACAACATGCATATAGAATTAGATCATGATTCTATGTCTGTAAATGAAATTGTTGGTGGGCTGAATTAGTGGAAATAAACAACAAACTGTTGGTACTCCAGTGACAGAAAATCTCCACACAGCAGTGAGCGGCATTATCAACAGAAGCTCAGACTCATGGGACACACAGTGCTTTCAGGACTTTGGACTTGACTTGGATTTGGCTGCTGTGGGACTTGAGTGACTTTAGATTTCAAGGATGCAAAAAGATTTAAGTGTTGTGTTTTGAGCTGAGCCACAATATGCTTATGAAGACTCGCCTCAGACTCTGGGGATTCACGCCGGACATCCTGTTGTTGCACAAGTGGGAGCTCTGTCACTAATAGACTCATGCATATCTTAAGAATCTCTGAAAGTTGTTCCAGTTCCTCAAAAAAGGTACAAAAAACAGGAAAGCTTCTCATAATGTTTGCCAAATAAAATCACAGGAAAGGTCTGAGTTTATGAACTCGATTTGTCGTCTGGTGGGAGTGTAAAGTCATCTTCTTTTTGAGCTTTAATTGCAAAACTTACTAACTACAACACTCAGTAATTACAACATTTATTACAACAGAGTTAGAAATGCAGAAAACACCAAACAGTTCAGGTAAACAATGTGAATAAAATCTTCATTGCTGGAGCGCTGCACAGTTTCAATGTACCTTTTCATTTCATTTACTACTAAAGTTTTCTGGTAGAATTTGGTTTTCTTAAAAAAATATGCTTTTGTGGGCATAAATCCTTTATGAGATCATTGAAACATTAATTAGATATTTTTCGTTTATGTTGCAAACATCATTAAAACCAAAGAGTCTCAATACAGTAATGAAAAATCAACAGACATATCATGAGAAATCTTCCAATGTCCCAATTATATCAACCTTACTAGGCTGACTAGTCAGATAGAGTTCATCGCTGCAATCTTCCTTTTCGATGGCACACTCTGTATTAATTTGACAGACTTGTGGGGCCCGGGTTAGTGTTATATACCCAGGCCCACTTATCCCCCATTATGCTACGCATCTGTCATATGTGCAGAGAAGGCTGACCCCTCACACCTTGAGCATGGGCGTCCATGTAGTTCTCAGTCTGTGTTTGGAGCCATGTACTGCCACAGATGCCCTGTGAGAGTTGGAAGGCTCACATGTTGTACATGAAGGTAAATTATGACCTTCCATGTTCACTGTTCTCTTCACAGCCTTCCTTTACACATGCATTGATTTTCACAGGATTTTGTAACAAGCAGCTCTGCCTGACAGGGATCCACTCAGTGTTGTATACACAGATGGTCTTCTATGGACTAGTTCCATACCTATCATACCAGCTGGAAAAATTGACCATGAACATAGCTCTGACATCTACTATGAAACATTTAACCTATTTTAAGTCTCGCCACAATAAGTATGTGGCTTGTTGCCTTCTGTATCATGGTGCCCTGTAAACCTGAACAGTACTACTAATTCAGAAGTATAGTGGAAACAACAAATCAGCTAACAAGTAAACCCCACTATAAATTACTAAATATTCCTTTTGAGAAATGTAGTTATAATTTAATGCTGCTCAAAATGTCAGAGTGATCAGCCCTATCATACTCAAAACGTTGAGAGACGTGCAACGAAATGACGTTAGTACTACGTCACTCGTTTCAGGACTGAATTGGGACACAGCTATAGACGTAGACGCCTGCATCGACCGCTACTACCTATTGGCGCTGAGGAGCCGTGGGGCCGCCATCTTGGACCGGTCACCCGCTCCACTCAGTGCTGTTTGGCAGGCGCAATGAAGTGTCAGCGCTTTTGATCCATCGTAACTCTCTGAATACTAAACTGATTTTCACGCGGTTTTTTTTTTTTTTTTTGCTGAAAACGTCATACATGTAGCTATGATACAGGGGAAATGGTTCGGCGTATTTTAATATTCATAGTGGGATTAATAGTAATAGAATATTCTGATATAGCCTAGAATGTAGACAGGTATTTTGCAAACACTGTAAACACACACATTATACATATATATATATATAAACAAACACACACACACACACTAATATATGATAGAGAAGCAGATAGTGGCAGTAAAGTCAACTATTTTAATAATTTGAAGACACAATATAGGATTAGGCTATATATAAATATTAATTAATATTAATATTAATACTGACTAATGAATACATTATGTTTCTATATAAAACATAAAAATAGATAGAAGTTATATATCAGAGAAAATGAAAAAATATATAAATCATATAGAGAGTATCAATATCATTCATATATATACAATAGATAAAAGTTATATATCAGAGAAAATCATAATATATATATATATACATCATATATGGAGTATCAATATAATCAATATATCAGAGAAAATGAAAATATATATAAATCATATATGGAGTATCAATATAATTCATATATATATAAAAAAGTTAGATATCAGAAAATGATAATATATATATATCACATAGAGTATCAATATACTTCATATCAGGTCAGAGAGAGAAAGAGAGAGTTCCAAGGCTGTACAAAGCAGAGAGAATAAAATGTAATTTAAATATAAATTCTCAAGTTAACACTCGTGCTCGTGCTCCCTCCGCCTGGACGATGTGTGTGACTGTTGACACCTTTGGAGCTTGCTTTGTTGAAGCTTGGCAAATCACCCTCTCTGCAGCTCTCAGCACCTTATAATAAAAATAATAAAATTACATTATACTTATATAGCACTTTACACAGTGCTAAAAGACACTTTACAGAACAGAGAAAATAACAAAAAACAAAGCAACTTTAATATACAAAGAAAAAAAAAGAAACAAGATTATAAAATCAAACCTTCACTGTGCCTTGTGATGGAATCACTAGGTCGCCATTGTTTTTCAGGGCTAGAAGGTGGTAGCTCTCGTCAAATGATGACGGTACAGCATCTCTGACCAAACTTGCACGGCACACATCACAGGACAGCTTTCGTAGAATCTGCCGGACTACAAATCCTGCTATGTAGACTGCAGCATTTTTCACCAGACCACCAAACCGAGTGGGAAGATAACAGTGGTCACACACAATGGCTGAAAAGTTGGTGAATGGAGATGGGTGCTCTTCAGCAGTTGCAGCAGAGGGCACTCTCTACTGCAGACAGGGACACAGTGTCATCTTGGGTTGCCACATTGCTGGTCTCACTGGGTGAGACACCACACTGAGCCATCAGACGCTGGAAGATGGCCTGGAACTGGCATGCAGATGGATTGTTATTCCAGCCACTTTGTATGAAAACCAGACACACAATACATAATTACTCCCAAGACATAACATATAAAGATATTAATTAAGTATATTTTCAGAATTTAGTGTAATTAAAATAGCATCAACCCTACTTGACGCTCTGATTGAATTAAATAGGAGCTCCAAGTGATCCTGGCTGAACCTGTATGAGCACATACCGCTGAACTTGGAGCAGTTCCGGAATAACCAGCATCAATGTGTCAATACTGATGACAAATCCAATGATAGACAAGTACCTGTAGAAGAAAAAAGTTTTATCTCTCTGATCATGGCTAAATAAGACACCACAAGAAAGCACCATGTAATTTTGTTCATTCAAAGCAGTAAAGTGAATTTTCCATCACATCCATCGGTAATGTGTAATCACCAATCCTTGAGTGCCTATCACAGGGATGCAGACTCACAGAGAATGAAAAAGGTAAACAGCGACAAGAGATCATCAAACCAACATACATACCATCCTTCTGACACCTGCATTACGCTGATGTTGTGTAAAATATACCATTTAGAAGCATCAAGGACATACAAGACAATTCCGACATAAACAAACTGAACACTGAAAACATTTAAATAAACGAGCATCATGTTAGCATACATACCATTATGACACTTGTGTGGGACTGAATACAAAACAATTTGAACAGAGACAAAACTAAAGAAAAAACATTTTAACAGTAGCATCATATGAACTTGATGTACAGAACGGAGCAT
This sequence comes from Chaetodon trifasciatus, assembly GCA_037975065.1. Lineage (NCBI taxonomy): Eukaryota > Metazoa > Chordata > Actinopteri > Chaetodontiformes > Chaetodontidae > Chaetodon > Chaetodon trifasciatus. The sequence goes on along the minus strand of JBBMOE010000009.1, from coordinate 14,674,293 downwards.
CTTAGGAACTCGATGCATAAGGGAACAGAGTGTCGTTGAACTCATGTCATGAACTTTTCATGCATGAATAACAAGCTCTATTTTAAAAGACCTCTTAGATCGGTGAAGGGGTGTTCCATCTTTTGTCACCAAAGTGAGCAAGAACTCCCTGGCTCTTGACAAAAATGCTTTTCTCTCCATCCAATTCAAAGCACCCAACGGAGCTTTGAATCCTTTGGCAAGAGGATTGCACCCATTCATTATGTCGAACAGCCTGTCAATCATCTATAAAGAAATATCGGAAATCACTAAATCACTATCATCACAGGGTTTCATTAGGTATCAGATAGTTGAAATCAATACTCATCTATTCAAAATATACAGAGAACAGAGTACTTATTTCTAAACTGTATGTTCAACAAGTTAATATGCAAGTATTAGTATTTGCTTGACCTCATTATTTCCATAGGTCTGCTTTGTACTACAGTAAATTTCAGAGCTTTACCACTCTAAAATTTGTGAAGGTATGTATAAGGTTATGTACAAACTTTTGTATTTATGATGAATGTTGAGCTGAATGGAGTTTTCCATATATTGGAAGCACCTGAGAAGGAATGGAGATCCTCAGGCATTCAAACAAACAGACTTCAGAGAGAAGGAGCAACAAGCTCACTCATGGGTTCAGTCCAAAGACGCCAGTGGTCAGTGAAATATTTTATTCACTTTCACGTTGTTTGAAATGCTGCTTAATGTGTTCAAGGTCATGTTAAACTGCTGTGTAGATTGGTTGGTTAAGGAACACATTGTAGCATTGACTTCACTGACTTTTGATGAATGAGTTTGCGCTGATATTTCATTTGGAGTTTGGAAAATGAAAAGTATAAAATACAAAAGGATAATACAAGGTTAAAAATGTTAAATTTCTGTTAAATGTCAAAACTCTACTAAAAATGTGGGAAATTCATGAAATTAAATATTTAAGAGCCAATCTACAAGCTTGTAGATCAGCTAGTTTTCTTAAGATTTTTCTTTATTTCCATTTAAAAGGCTTAAGTGGTTAATTAATGTAATTCATGTAATCATGTTTCATGTTTAATGTAATTCATGTAATCATGGTGAATCAAAACATTAGCATTTAATTGAAGATTCATTTAAAATGTTTAATTAAAAATGCTAACTTTGTTTTCTCTGTCTTTAAAGGTTTACAACCTAACCGAATTTACCGTACTGACAATCAACTGATGAAGCCAACCAATCACATAACAGAAGTTGGAAGAAAAAATAAAGTTGATTGAGTTGGAAATTTGGAAATTTGAGTTGTCCTTGTGTCCTTTGGAGTTGAACAAGAGGAAGACTTGAGGACAATGAATATGCAATATCACGGTTTACTTGCATGTTGAATTGAGAGTCAGTCAGAATTGTCAACACATTGTTCATGATGCTCAAATCAAATTTTAATTATTATTATTCTTTTTTTTTCTTAAAAAAACATGTACTTGGTTCTATAATCATTAGTTGTATTACCTCAATGAATTCTGCTGCTGAGAGTACCCAAGATCCCTCATTGTGCGGAGAGCCACTGACACAGAGCGACTCAGTGTCTGCCAGGACAGGGACACCCTCATCTTGTGGTTCTCAAAGTAGACATGTTAGTCTGTAATTTTATTGGCAGCATGCAGCCCATCTTTTTTTTGCACGTCATTGAGATGATTAATGTACCTCCAATTGATCTGTCCAGTGGTCGTTGCAATTGGACTGTATGCCTGCAGAATAAGAATCAGTCACTGCTCAAACAAGTATAAACAGCAAAAAGTGATCATCCCATCCAGCCATAACTGCAAATGATCAGACAACAATATTTCGATATAACTTTTGGCAGCAGAGTCATAACTTGTACAAATCTACAGGTCTACAACGATCATCATTTACCTGCAACATATTACGTGCCAACTTGAGCATGTGGCAAACATCTATCATTACAAATACTTTCTCACCAGTCACCAGATGAGGGAAACTGGTTTGAAGCAGCTCTTGTGGGTCTCCCTTCAGCTCACATCCAAGCTGGTTGCACATGCTGACATTGGAGGCATGCCCATCCATAGTTACACATACCACCCGAATGCCCCATGCATGCAGCTCCTCCAAAGCATGACTGAGAAGGACCCTTTGTGTGTCTGGAGACAGAGACTTAGTCAGGTAGTATGCAATGGGAGCCTTCCAATGCCCTTGTAGGCCAACCACCATGAACACAAGAGCCTCAGTAGTAACATCAGTGTCACAGCTTCCATCACCCATGTCCACAAATCCAGACACTGACTGGGTATTTGGATTATATTGCACATGTTTCCTGATGGCCATGGCATCCAACATGAGTGCAACACATCCATATTTAGCCTGGTCCTCCTGGCATCTTCTCTCCAGCATATCCAGCATCATCTTGTCCAGGCCAGGCTTGTCAAACACCGAACGCCACCTGTAAAGAAAAATTGAGAACTAGCTATTGAACGTGTTTGCATCAGTAATATCCAAGAATTCAACTGGACAACATTAAGACTACCTTTGTAATGTATGTGGATGTGGGAGGGGAACATGTTGAGTCTCTCTGAGGTACTTGTATGCCCCTGGACCATGTAGATGGAGCCTGACTGCAAACTCCCCATAGTCTTTTGGAGCTTCTAAGGAGTTTAATAAAGAGTGTAAGAATAACATGTACATGAATTTCAAAGTGGTAATTGTTTTACCTGAGTAGAATTCAAGCCTCTCCTTGAGCTCTTCATTAATGAGGTTCTTTTCCCTCAAATCCCCCAAAAGACTCTCTACTATGGTCTTTGCCCTCTTTTCTCTGGCCATGGCGTTCTTCTTCTCTCACTCCAGACTTTCTACTCTTGCTTGGGCTTCATTGAGTCTCTCGGTAGGAGAAGCAGGCAAAGCATAGCCATGATCCTATAGAGGGATGAACATGGTTTGAGTGATGTTTCACTTCACACACATCACTTTGACACCACTAGTGTATGGCTCACATTCTTTCTTATAGTCATCACCTGTCACCTGTCAAAGCCACTGCCAGCACCGTGTACATGGTGTGTGTGTGTGTGTGTGTGTGTGTGTGTGTGTGTGTGTCAGGAATGCATGTTCAACATGTCTTCAATTGCGTGTGAATGGGTTTATGTGTGAGTGTGTTTAATATGAGTGGCAGTGAACAAGTGAGATTTTAATATGTCCAGGACCATTATGATATGATGTTTACAGTAGAAATACTCACATCATTAGGCTGAGGTTGTGGGTATGAGGTTCCAGTTTCTGGATCGCCCTGGGAGGCCATGGACAGGCTCTCTTCAGCTCTTCTGGAGGTAGATGTAGTCCTGCCCTTTTCCGGCTAAAATGAAAAAGAATATACAGTGGTAAGTTTCTCACCCTGTCCTGTGATTGATAATAGAATATTTACACTTATGAATGCTAATAGCCTTATGATGATACACCTACTCTTTGGAGGTGAACTGGGAGGCTGAAGATGGATGGAATAAAACCATCTCTGAGCTGGACAATCTGACCTGTCCTATCAAAATTGCCCTGCTTAAAATGTTCACAGCAAAGCACTGGGGAATGACTGGCAGTGAATCCGTCCCTCCTCAAAGCCACTTCCCACTTCTTCCTTACATCTTTGTCTTTGGGAAACCTTCAAAATGAAAACGGGAGATTTGGGAGAATCTACACAAAAACATTTTACAAAGGAGGTCAAGCTTATTTTCTTCCTTCAAATTTCTTTCAACCTTTCTTCAACAAAACTCCTATTTTGATGCATAACTGTTGATAATGAACCAAAACTGCTAAAACTGTGAATAAGCTTGTTTGAAAACTATTCTACAGTCAGATGTTCAGCTGTCTGTTTTTTTAAGTAAGTGGGGTGGGTATGAGACATGAGAGGTAGCTTACTGTTGTTAGGGTGAATTACATGTGAATAATAAAGTCTGTGCCACCTGTGTAAAATTCACTGGTCAATGTTATACCAGTAATATATGTTTTATTTCCACAATAGCATTTTTGTGTCAATTGTAATCTAAGTCAATATTATGGAATATGACTTATAAAGTCTCAGTTCATAGCTGGGTGAACAGCGGCATCAAACATAGCCTAGCTAACTGGCTACGATTTCGCTGGTAGGCATAAATACAGTAATATTCGATTCACAAAATACAACCAATAGTAATGTTCAATCTTACAGGTGAAAAGTAATCCCCTGTGCCCTGTTTTCGACGGTCCGCCGATTTGAACAGGAATATGCAGCACAGTGCTCTGGCATCTTGTTCCTTCTGCTGCTCAACTAGGAGTATGATCATGACCGGTCCAAGATGGCGGCCCCGCATTTCTTGCACCCCAGCAACCAATGCAGCGTCGACTGTCTATGGACTGAACGAGCCAAGAAAAATCTGACGAACATGGCGGCCGTTAAGCGATTGGAGTTTCAAAGTTAAGAAACTTGTAAGTAAAATGAAAACCCTTCAAAACTCACTTGCACGTTGTTTAATGCTGAAAATGTCACAATGAAATCGTGTTTTCTCGTTAGTCTGTACTTTTTACACACTCAAGCGTAACATGTAATGCAGTCGCAGTTACCAGTTTTTGGCGCGCTCGTGTTACGTGAACAGAGTGCAATATTCAGAATGATTGTAATTCTTTTCAGTCAACGGTAGTCTTACTATTTATAAATGTGTTTCTGCCGGTCATGTTAAGCTTGCAGGTGAATGTTAGCAGGTATGGTCCGGAAAGACATCAAACAATGAAGACTGCTACACATTACTTTATTTTATCCAGCTCCTCCAATCAGCAATTACAGGTGTACATCAATTTATTCATAAATCTCCAGTTGAATCTCCAAACATTTTCATTAAATGTGATAAAAATGTACATCATATATATCATCGATATGAAAATACTGACAATCTTCATTACAAATCTATACCATAGGATTTATCTGGCAAGCAAAAATCATTGCTCGATCACTTACAAAAAAAAAAAAAAAAAAAAAATTGGACACAAAGTAAAACATGTAGCCTGTTATGAGGTTGTTTCTCTCCCACAGTATAATATTGGTAATTCACAGTATGGAAAAAATAATAGTGTTGTGTCTTGCACACGCATTCTCCCGTTACTTTAGCCAGAACAGTAAAACCCCCTACTGAAATCATCTTTTGGGCAAAAACATCTACCATGAGATTTATAACCAAAACAATCATGAATAAACAAGAACATACCAGTTATAAAAATAAAGTCATAAAATGTGTACAAAGGAAGAGAATACGCAGACGCACGATTAGAGAATAAATAACAATGTCGCTGTGGTTACAATCCCAGTGTCCTGTGTAAAGTTAGAAATAAAGAAAATAAATTAACATCAATCTCTAAAAGTCTTCCATTCAGAGTACCATTCACTACTGTTTAACGTTGGGAATGAAAGAAGACAGACTCCCACCAGCACTCGGTGTACCAGAAAAGGCCAAAAGACAGTATTGAATGCAAATAACTTGAAATACACTAGTGGGTGCACATATGTGACCTGTGTGTTGGTTTCCAGTCAATGATATTCACTGTTTGATGGGCTAATCAGACATTCAAACAATGACCACAACAACAAATGATGAACAAGATCTGTATGAATGTACCGTGTTTCAAGTGCACATCAGTTCACAAAGCCAATTAAGACGACTGAGAGCATGTGTCAACCACATTTATGTGAGTGAGCTAAAAATCCATGTAGATGTTTCACTTTTAATGGGAGTTAAAAATGCTGAAAATCAATAAGGGAAATAATAGAGCCTCTGCTCTCACTTCAGGGAGACAGTTAGCAGCAGCATGTAGGGTTAATGGATATATGCTTCTAATAAACGTTATGGATCCGCTTGAAGAACAGGAAGTAAAACTGTGGCAGAATTATTACTTTCTGTTGAGAGCCTTTCATGGGATATGATGAGGAGCACACATTTGCGAGTGATTTCACCAGCAAATGAATTGGAGTCAGGTGCAAAAACCCCACAAATACAATTTAAAGCTGCAGTATGAAACTTTGCTGATGAATACAAAATCAAAAATTTGCCTCAGGGGGCTTTTGATTCTTTAACAAGTGGAAAACAATGCTTATAAGTGCAGCTTTGAGGGGAAAAAACTCAACCATGATTTCAGAAGATTTTTTAAGTTTAGGCCTGATCTGTCAGAGAGGAAGTTCATTACAGCCGTTTTAAGGAAAGAACCAGCTTCAATGGAAATAGCACATACATAGCAGAGCCAAGACATCCTGTACCCAAGACAGACCTCACCTTTATCAAATACAGAAAGCGTTTGTTCCCAGTGTGCCTGCGTGTGTGTTTGTTTAAATATGACTCAATATGACCAGGAATTATTTTGAGATACAGACAGTTTCTCTGCCATCACTGTACACGCTACCCACTTCAACTCACCTCTGTGGTTGTTTTTGCTAATAATGTCACAGTACAGCTATTATACAGTACAGCCAATATTGGCCATGGGCCATTTAGGCTCATGGTCAATATTTACTAGTTACTCTGAAACCAGTTGTCTTTACATTCTCCCATAGTGTGTCATTAATTGAACTAAATGAGAATGAAGACACGAAAGAAAATGTAGTGAAGAGAACACTTTTCATATGTGAATGTCTCAAGACACATCCAAGTGAACTCAGGTCCAACAGAGAAGCATAAACTTCACAGCACTGAGATCAGATGGACCAGAGAGAACCAAGAGGGAGAAAACAAAACAAATGAAAGCACATTCACATTTTGTCATTTGTACACATGCAGCAGGGGATATAGCCCTTGTCATGGAAAGGAGAGAGTGCAATATGAAGGAAATCTGAGAGGGAGATTCATCTAAAATGTCCCATTCCCAGGAAGGAGCAATTTTCTGGAGTGACCCACATACTCCAAAGGGTCAGGTGGAAACTGGTCGTACAGTCACTTGTATCTAGTATTGCTAGTATTTTCTCTTTTTTACAAAAAGACGAAACTGAAACAAACATTAAAATGATATAAAACACAGGGCTAATAGTAAAGGGATTTTCAAAAGACAAGTTGCTCCCAGAAATAATCAAAATCATCAGCCGTTCATTATCAGTCAGTCATGATCACAGCAGGTAGAGAAAGGGAAAGCAGCTAATAACAGTGGTTAAAAGCATCTGAGCAAACACAACAAACCCAGACTTGTTTTTTAGGTGGTTTCTCCTCAATAAAAACTACAGTATTATTGCAGATCTCAGCACTTGGTCGATTGTTGTGGCACTGTATTGTGTGGAAAGTACCGCAACTGTGCACCAATCGCATGCTGTGGTCAACAGGAGAAAGGGAGTGATCATACTATGGAGAAGGGGTGGGGGGTCGGATGACACAACACAAAAAAAAAACAAACAGATTGTCAAGAAATGCTTGAGCTAAAATCCTGCTTCAGGGTGTATTTGTTATGGTAGGAATGAACAGGACCTTCATCTATTCATGGGGCTGATGGGAAGAAATGGGGAGGATGGGGATTCTCATCTCTGCCCTCTAGTGGAAGCTCAGCATAACAACTGCTTTAGGGGTAAAAACAAGTGCGTCCAGTGATTTAGAAACAATGTGGAGGGTAGAGGGGCACCAAATTACACTTTTTCTACACTTCTTTCTCTTTCATTTTTGAGCCTGCAGAAGCAGGGAGGGCGGCACCACTATGGCACACACATGCGTCATTGGCATGTAAAGGAGCAAAGTATGGGGTGCAGTGTTTGACGTGTAAATGTCAGGGATGAACAAACACTTAGGTGTCAGTGTCGTGTTGAGATTTAGTATGTACACATTTCATTGTGCTTCTCATGTACAATCACTGAACGCTGGTACAGTATGTTCCTGTGTTTGATTTTCTGATCCATGACTCCCAGAAGTGTGTGTAGTAGTATTTGGGTGTTTGTCTCTCTGGCTTCCAGTGTATGATTCTAAGTCTACAGAGTTATAACAGTGCCATCCTCCTCCAGACTCCGCCTCTCCATCGCTCTGTCTGGTGATGGTGTGGTCAAAGTGACATTGGCGTTGCTTAGCGATCCACTGCTGCCGCTGGCTGGCAGTGTCCCATTGGCATTGATGGAAAGGGCGGAGGTGGTGGCAGAGCGGAGGTTGAGGTGCGGTTCATAGCGAGGCAGCGAGGGCATGCTATAGTTGGATGGGGCGCGTCTGATGGGCTCAGCCTCGCCTCCTGCCTCGATAACCAGGTCCTCGTCGTCCTCGTCGCTCTCCAGCTCTCCGACAGGGAAGTTCTGGATGATGTGCGATGGCATGGAGGCCGCGGCACCGACCCCACCGTGCGATGAGTAGCCAAAGTAGCTGGCACCGCTGTCCGACGAACGCCCTGAGCTGCCGGACGCTGCGCCTCCTCCTCCTCCACTGCGAACGACATTGTTCCGCTGGTTTGCAGGCTTGACAGTGATGATGAGGTTGTGGCTGTTGGCAATCATCATGTCCGTCACCTGGTCCAGAGACTTTCCAGCCACCTCGATACCATTGACCTCCAGCACCTCATCGTTGACTGCCAGCAGGCCGGTGCTCTCTGCCAGGCCGCCGGGCACCATGCGAGAGATGAATATCCCCGGGACCTTCTCCAGGCCCTGTGGAGTGACCCGTACGCTGGAGCCGTCGCGGATATAGAAGCCCAGAGGTTTCTCTTGGCCGTGCTTGTACAGGCGAACACGTCGGTGCGTCTCAGGGAGGATGTCTACATCTATGATGGAGGAGACAGGGCGGAAGTCCCTTGGTAGGCTGATGATCACTGGTGGTTTTTTCCTGTTGGTGTCGGGGCGCAAAAGAACTGCAGAAAGCACTGTGTTTTTCTTTCTGGTCAGTGAGTCGGTGCCAAATGTCGTGTAATCAGCTTCCTCTGCAAAATGAAAGATAGAGGAAGTAGAGAAAGAGAAGTGCAGAAGAGGAAGAGAGAGAGGACAAAGATGTGGCATGGTGACAAAAAGGGGAAAGGGAGGCAGAGAGAGGGGAAGAGAGTAACAAAGAGGACACACGTTAACAAAAGCTGGTTAATTTTCCTCATACCAGGCTCATTACAGATCAAGTCATTATTCAGGCTGACATTCTGTTGCATCATGTGTTTTCAGTGAAATGAATAATGTTTTGCAATGGAGCAGCTCTCAGCCTGAGGCATCCCTGCAGCTAGTCTGAGCTGAACACACAAAAGACGCTGATCCCCAGAACTTCCCTAAGGTCATACTGATGCAAAATGTTACATTCACCAACCAGGTGCTCAGCCCAAGCCCTTCATCAGCACTCCGCTACCACCCGCCTTTGTGGGGAGGCAGAACGTGCATATGGTGAGACGCTGTATGATAGAGTTAATGAGCATATGGTTGGTGTCAGAGATTATCCTGAATGACTGAAATGAATCCTCTCTTCTCAGCCTGGGATACAAATTCAAGAAATACATCTAGACCCAATGAAGACATTATTACTGACCAAAGGGTCAGTAATAATGCCTAAAGTCCTAAGTCATATTCCTGACCAACAGCTTTTACAGACGGGAGGTTTTAGAGGTGCCAACAAGCACCTCTAAAACCAACTAATTACATTATATTGGTTTTTGTTTTATTGATAAAAAACTTAAGTATGAAAATGAGTAGCCAAGTAGTTCCACAGGGCGTTACACTCCTTGTGGCTGGCATAGTGACTTGCAGCAGTCTCGTCAGCTGCAGGTCATTTTCAAATTTCGGCACAGACTTCAAAGCTAAACCAACCATCTCCTGGCTGTAGCTTCATGTTTAATGAACAGATATGAGACTGGTATCGTCTAATCACAAAACTATCAGTAAGAAAATGGATGAGTGCATTCCTCCAAATGCCAAAGTACTCTTAAAAAGATTTTTGGCATCTGTTTCAGATGACAGAGTAGGTTTGAATGCCAAAGAGGTCACATCTGAACCAAGAATATTACGGTCACATTTTAACTGCATGAGTCATTGGGATGCCACCCTGCCCTTTGTTCAAAAGGAAGTGTGCATGTTGTCGAGCTATAGACTTTAACCCAAAATAGCTGCTATTTAACACTAGACCACAGGCTGGCCGAGTGAGGGAGAGAAAAACTGGACCTTGGCTCTCTAATAGTTAACCAGCATAATGCAAGCAGCTAAACATTAACATTATCTTTGTGACTTTCATTCTCTTTTTTGCCTGAGAAAGAAAAGTTTTTGTCTATTTCTGGAATTATTTTTAACATGTTTCTTTAGATGTTCTGAACTTTTTCACCTTTTCCATATTCATCACTTTTTGCTGTTTTTACAACACTTTGTAAACTCAGTTTTTAGATCAAAGTGCTCTATAAATAAAACTCTGGCAGTCTTACACTGAATACTTCTCTCCTTGATGTTTGTCTCTCCCTCTGAGTGTGAGTGTGTGTGTGTGTGTGTGTGTGAGTAATCTGGGAAAATATCCATTCACGTGGCTGATAAAGATTCCAGCTCTCAGGTTCAGGTACGCACCCCACCACTCCCCTCTCCATCCCCAAAACCAAAACAAAGGATCAACTGTCTCGAGAAAGAGCGTCAGTCTCTCGTTTCAGTTCCCATGAGGCACGAGTCTAGTGTATACACACTTACTATATCTTTGCCAGCCCTGACATTAGGGGCTACCTCCACATGAGAAAAAAATGGAGCCACAATAGCGTGTGAGGTCAAAATCCTGAAACACTAGTTTCATCATCCGAGCTCTGTTCTGCTCAAACTGTTCCTCCAAAATGCCTTTCCCTTGGCATGCATGTAAACCGTGCCATAAAGAGGAGCATTACGCAAAAAGGGTGTACAGGTGGGGGTTTCAAAGCAGTTCCTCCACACCTCTCTCTCTATCACGTGTTCTTGCAGTGCAGTCACAGAGATGAGGAGGCAGCACTTAGCATCTCATTTCACTCTTTCTCGACTTCTTTTCACCTCAACCATCGCTCTATCTCCAGCATACGAAAGGGCAGCCATGACAATAGAGTGATAGTTAAGAAAAGAGAATAGGACAGTCCCTCAGGGCCACTCACTGGCGCGTGCACACACACAAACCCGCACACATGCACAGCAAAGACATGCTGTTCAGGTGGCAAATAGCATATGCATGCAGCTTCCTCTCTCACCACAGTACGTGTAAGTCTGCATGCACATGAAGGCATCATATGCATGCACACACAAGCAGGCGTTGATTTAAACACACACAGAGCACACATGCGTCTGTAAGGTTTATCTCTGCTTAGTGGTGATGCCAGAGCACTAATGAACAGCAGCACTGTGAAACACAATACTCTGAAAAAACATTGCTACATTATAGCTCATTAGAGCACAGGAGTAAAGCTCTCAGTCTAATTGGCTACAAAGGCCTATAGGCAATATAAACACACACTGCTCCTCATTTGTTCAAGTACAAATCTTTTGTTTCCACTTTTTTATTTGCGCACAGGGCTCGACAATAATACTACTCCAATCGTCCCAGTGACACTGAAAATAATTTGCTGGAGGATACAACAAAATATTTGGATGTCGTGTAAAATAGACAACTAAAGGACTTGTACATGGCTGGTACACAACAAAGACAAGGTGTCTTGCTTTTTTTCACCTTGATGGCAGGTGAGGACATCTGACATAAACAGAAGGCAACCATCTCATGTGAGGCAGTTGTTTCTGTTTGTGTGGGATTTCCAAATAAAAGATGAAAATAGTAAAAATGTGGAGTATTGTACAGTCTGGCTATTTTAGACAATTTCTTCATTGAATTTACAGAACAATTACTGTACCGTGATATATACTGTTAGTGTGATATAAAAATACATAGATAGATTTTGGCCATATTGGCAACCCCGAGTATATAGGTGTTCTATACAGCTCGGCACTTTTTCACCAGACAATCTGACCTGAGGAAGCCAGCAGGACAGACACATCTCAGCATGAGCCCCTGAAAAAGCTGCATGGCTAATGGTTGAAGGTACAGCCTCTAACATGAAACTGTCCATCCTTTCTTTCAGCAGCTGAGACCTTATTTGGTGTCTGCTGTTTGGTTTGCAGATGTAGTACATACATAAGTTGAGTTTTTACCCTTTGTGCTCTGTCAATATGTGACGCATGACTGAGGTTTGCTACAGCCTCAGGTTGTACAGGTATGCAGCTGGTTTGGCTAATGATTCATTGAAAAACATGAGGTCAACTATGTGGAGGGGCGCAGGAGGGTTTTATGCTGCCATGATTTGAGAGGACATCTCACACAAGGCTGCTGTTTAAACCATTTTAACATTTATGGACCAGTTTGTAACAAATCAATGCAGACATGAAGAACTCGTCCACCAGTTTTTCTAATAGTTCCACTTTTTCTTTTCAAAAGTGACAAGTCTTCCTTAAGTTCCCTCCAAATGAGCTTATTACCCAAGAGGAATATTACACTAATTTTAAACATACAGATCTGTTAACCATGCTAAACCCCACACCCCTGAATTACTACTGCTATACTTGCATGCCATATGCAGTTTATTATCTGAGTATTTTACATATGATGAGGAAAAATGTAAGGATTGCTGGACTGTTAACTAAATAAAAAAGAGCAGAACAGGGCCACTAAGGTCACCCTACACTCTAATATAGTAGTATCTTGTGGATGTGCGATTGCGTAGGGATTTTTTTTAGCAAAGCCTGTAATTTAGCATGAAATTCTACTTGCCTTTGGAAGTAACACTTGGTTAGGTTACTAGTATGAGCTGTATGCTAGTTAGACAAATACGCTAATGTTCATCAGGGCAGACAAACACACCGTTTAATCCATTCCTTAAACTTTTCCTTTCTATGTTGACAAAACAAAAATAAACATGTAAAATCTTAAACACGTTAAAAAAAATTAAAATGATTTATGGACCTGCTGAGGACAGAACATGTGGACAACCGCTGTTTGGGGTAGTAGGGATTTAACTAACGGTCAATTTAATTGACATGGACAGTAGTACACAACAGCTGTTTAATGTCTTCTGTGACTCTAGAGGAGCTTGGTCAAGTCTGAGAAAATAACCCTTGATTATGTCATAATGATGTCTTCGGGGTTAACTCAGCTCGGGCTTGGCACCTAGAAATTCTTAAGGAAAGGGGGGCACGGCATTTGAAAGGTGCTGGTGTTTACCAGGCAATGAGGGTCTAAAGAAAGATGCTGCTGACTGCAGTGCAGGAAGTGTAGGATCCAGTGTTAACCCACACTACAGTCTTTTTTGTTTTTAATCTGTCTCTTGTGAGTCGAGCCCCCCACCTTTAATGAAGTGCAGTACCCTTTTAACTAATGCAGACCAACTCTCTGTCACCAACCCATGATAAATATGTCTGAACATAGCCCTGTTGGCTGTCTTCTCATCTCCTCAGACGATAACCATGACAAAAGACACACCTGCAGTGTATCAGTATCACAATTAAGGCACAAACCCTGAAAAAAAACATAATCCTGGGCCCTGCACTTGCCATGGCTCTGTGCAGGTTAGGTATTCCAACTATGCAGAGGCTGCTCTGATTTCCCACACTTTGAATGGAGTCAGTGAGGAGCAAAGGAAGCGAAGCAATGGAGGAGAAAATGACAACCCAACACACATCATCACAAGTGAGGACACATGCAGTGATGCTTAGTCATTCTTCTCTGTAGTATGGAACACACACACACACACACACACACACACACACACAGAACAACTAACGCATTTCTATACTGGCATTGAAGGGACTGAGACTACTCTGCCTAAGGAGAGGAAAGCACTTGTGCAAACTGGCACGCATTGCTTGAACACATCCTCTTTCTCAGTAGCTCTATTCTTCACACAGTCTGGATGCATCACGCTCCAACTCTGGACTCAGGCTTTATGAGGGCCACTGTCAATGGCTCGGGATATGTGGGATGTGCAGGCATGCAGAACATGCTACAGGTATTGACATCATTATGTACAGTGACCGACAAGAGCAAAGGCGCTGCAGCAGCCCAGAACATTTCCATAAGGAGAAAGGTGCTGCAGCTTTGATGACAATTTACATAGAATGCAAATGCATTAACAGGAAACACCACAAATACAGAAACTCATACAAAAACAAATGCAACAGAAAAACGCTGAATATCCAGTCAACACAACAGAAGTTCTCCAAGCCTCTAGGGGCACGCTAAGTGGAACAGCTTGATTTTTGACCTGAGAGAGAGAGAGATAGACAGAGAGAGAGAGAGAGAGAGAGAGAGAGAGACTAGACCAGAGTGGCAAAGTGGAGTAAAGAGGTGACATGATACGAAATGTGTTTGCTGTTAATGTATTTGGCATCGTTTCTGAGGGTGCAGCACATTTCCAGTGTAAATACTTTGGGCCTTTGCAGCATGTTTGTCCTGACCAGCCATCACACTCTTCACTGTCCATGACACAAACCACAATCTACTTATCTCCACCAAAACACATTACAGAAAATATATTTTTTACTCACAGTGCTATAAAGATTGAAATCAAAAAAGCTATGAGACTGTATCAAACCACACCTTTTTCAGCAGACATTATTACACCCTGGTACCACTCATGCATACACCCGCTCCGACACAGTCATTACACCCACTTCTTCAGTGGCTACAGCTACTCCCCTGGTTACACACCATTACAATTATGATGATGCAGGATGACAAGGCCCTGGTCTCCCTGTAACATAATGATCCCTGACGACAACAATGACGGTAACAATCCATTACTTCCCTGTGCTGTGTCAGTGAAACCCGATTCCGTGTCCAGGTGACACAACAAGATGAGGAAGGAGCTACACCATAGTCATAAGTACCGCTGCTATCACTATCACTACTACTGCTGCTGCAACTATTACTGTTAGTCTTTATCTGTTTATAATTAACACTAGCTGCTGCCCATGAACAGCCTTCAGTATCCAAACGTAACATGTCTCAAGGATCAGAGTAAGAAAAACAAAGAAAAAGACAAGCAGTTGAAGGTTGTAGTGTTCTGGAAACACTCAGGTTTGTTGATAACAAGTCTGGACGTTCACCACACAGCCAGTACCACAGTGTTCCTGACACAGAACGATACAAGAGGGAGAGAGGAGGGGGGGGGTATGTGTGTCGATGAGAAAAAAACAGGGATGGTGTCAAACAAAAGACAAATACGGCAAATACACACAGTGGAGAGAGGGAGAGGGAGAGGGAGAGGGAGAGGGAGAGAGACCGAGAGAGACCAAGAGGGAGGAGGAGGAGGTGATAAAAAACTTTCAAAGGAGTAAATTCCCGGAGGGTTACTATTCCTGGTGTGGTGAGCATACCTCCCTGGCACAGCCCAGATAAAGTGACTTAATGCTGCTGATAAGACGAGGAGAAAGAAATGTAAGGAGGGAGGCCAACAGCAGAGTGCTGAGAGGAAAGGACGGAAACACGGACGAGAAGAAAACAGAAAAGCAGACAACAGTGTACTGATAGAAGTGAGGTGTTTGGCAAAGGAAGATGCTGCAGAGACCTGCAGAGGTCTGAGGCAAGCTGGAGCAAAGACAA
The DNA here is from genome assembly GCA_037975065.1 of Chaetodon trifasciatus. Taxonomy (NCBI): domain Eukaryota; kingdom Metazoa; phylum Chordata; class Actinopteri; order Chaetodontiformes; family Chaetodontidae; genus Chaetodon; species Chaetodon trifasciatus. Next base: position 14,658,772 of record JBBMOE010000009.1, on the reverse strand, counting down.
AGCCTTGATGAGTAACTGAGCTGACAATGAGGAATTACATATTAAATCCATAATTCAAAAGACCCCAGTCATGAACATTATCCTGCTTCTTGGCCTTCTCATATAATCTCACTGGATTCTTCCTTACTCTCATCGGTCCTGCTTTATTACTCTGTCTTGACAGGAGTCATTTATCAAAAAACACCAAAACTAAAATCTACACTACAATGTAAACCAGCTGTGATGTGGCAGTATGCTGCGTACAAATATCAAAGGCTGCAATGGGGTAACATAACATTTTCTTTGCCAGTCTGCACTCTGTACTGTACAGATTTTTTCTGTCTGTCATCACTGCATTATGAAGCACTTCCATCAATTTCTTTTGTGCTGACAAAGACACCTCTCTCCTTCCTGCAATACCTCCTCTCTTCCTCACCCTCCCATTTTTTCTCCTGTGCTCTTCAGTCAATCTCTCCCTCAGTCACTCTGGTCCATCTCTCAGCAGGAGCCTTTTTTATGTGTCCACCTCTGTCTGTCCCTCTTGGTCTCACAGATTCTCCTCTTTCTGCCTCCACTGTCCCGCTCTTTCATTCTAGCTCTGTGGCTGAACTGATCTCTCTGTCAGTCTGTGATTTTTAAAGCTACTGCTGTGACTACAAGTAAATACAGCACAGGGCTCAATGGTCCTTTGAGGCCAGCGTTGGGACAATAGATGTAGCACCTGGTGTGGAAACAAGGGTTTATCTAGGTCAGTGACTAGATGACCAGGAATGGGACAGGTAAGTGTGGATCTGATGAAGGGCTGTGACACACTGCTTGGAGTCAGCATTGGGGCATGCAAACTGGACTGGTAGTGGAGGGACTAGAGTTGGTGCTTGGACTTGGCCTGGTGCTCAGGGTAGCTAGGAGTAGGGGTGTCCCTGGGACTGAGGCTGGATCTGATCTTGGGATAGGGCGGGGTAGGGGATGGGGCCAAGTCACATGGGATGTAGTTTTCAATACCAGGTTACAGGAAGGAGGGTGAAGTCTGGGGTGAGGTGGCTAGATCTGGGTCTGATGAACTGAGCCTTCAGTGCAGACCTGCTATTTGTAGCCTCCAGGAGGAGTAGGGAGAGAAAGGACTACACCTCAGGGAGGATGGAGGAGCAGCCATACAGGCTAGGGAAATCCAAGTCAAGCCTCACAATCCTGTCTCTCATTCGTCTGAATAGGGACTTAACTGCGGTGGGACAAGCAAGGGGCCTCCGTACCTCCGGCTCTGGAAGATAACACAGCCAGCCTGCAGGTGGATCTGGCCACTGAGCCCAATTTCTCATGACCAAGATGAACCTTTTGCCGACTGCACCACCGCGAACACAATAAAAGATGTAACAGCATCACAAATTTGACTAAATGCCCAGTGCCATTAAAACAACGCTGACTTCCCCATATGTCTATTGAAAGGGACATTGTTCCTCCAGAGAGATCACTGACATATTCAACTTGATCTGTCTCAGGCAGATTGTTGGAGCCTCATTACCTGAAACTAAATTTTAGTATGAACCGGAAAACATTACAGCATCCAATAAACTTTTCAATGTACATATGGGCATGTGAGTGTTGTTTTGTGACAGACTTGAAAAATGTGAGCCAATTCTTTCCCACTGTCAGTTTTTATACAGCTTCTTAGAGGTGGACAGACTATATAGTGAATGTAGAAGGGATAAGGAGCAAATAAAGTACAAACAGTGACAGTAGTTAAGCAACAGTGGAGCCGCATGTCAGAGCCTGCTGACTATGGCGCACAGCTAGCCAGAGTAAATACGCTGGAATGGAGTTCTGAAAGAAATTCACAGATAAGCGTATCAGTTATCACGCTTCACATCATCATCGCTATAACGTCAATCCCAGGGGACAGAAAGAATGCTTTTTAATTAAAAACGACTAAGAAATATATCTGTCTGCTTGCGAGCCAAAATAAAAAGATACCAATAATTATCAATGTATGTAAATATATCTTCACATTTGGGTGGAAACCAGCTCCAGTCTTTGTATTTGTTTTATCACCTTCAACTTCCATCCACGAGTTTCATTTTTAAATGCAAATAAATGATGACACGCTCCTCTCTGTTCAGAGAAATCTACCATCCTTGCTGTTGCACAGCACCTTCAAAACCAGTCACATGAACTAAAATGCCCAAAGCCCAAAACAAGGCTTCTTTTTTCAGCTCTTGAGTCTGAGTGCTCCAACAGCAATATGTCAGCTGGCATTTATGACATGTTTCTGAGTCCCAGCTAACACAGTTCAACAATCCGTTACAGCATGTCACATTTACCGGACACATTCAGCAGATGTTCCTTCCTGATTCTTAGCTGCATTTGTGCAAAGTACAGCTCACTTACTACCGTCTTTACTGTTTTTCAGTTTCTCCTTTCTAGTTTGCGGTGAACAGTTCACTTTCTTCTTCCCGTCACTTTGCCAGTTTGTCCACTGCCTCTCCCTCACTCTCCCCTTCTCTTTCCACGTTGGTCCAAAGTGACGTTTCTCCTTCCTTCATGTTTCTCATCCAGGATGTTTTTTTTTTTTTTCCAGAGCTCCCCAGTTCCTTTCCTCCCTCTATCCATTCATCTTTCCTAACTGAGTCTGAGCTGAGAAATTCTGACTGTCTGTCTGCATAACAGAGAGCCTGGACTCCCACTGTCTCCCCACAACTCTTCTTCCATCTTCCAAGCCACCTCCCCTCCATCTTCCTGCATCCTGCATAGTCTCATAGAGAGTGAGAGTGTGGTAGAGAGTGAGGTTTTAGCCTGCCAGGCTGCATGCCCTCTCACTTTAATTGTTCTCTGGCTCTTTAACTTTTTCTCCTTCACTTTCTTAACTATTCACCATCTCTTTTCCGTCCATCCATATACCCCTTGTTGGTTGAGCCAGGCTCTTTACCCGAGGGTCCGGTCTGGCCTGCTGTCCTGTCTAATCTAGCCAACAGACATGATCAGAGAATGGCCACATTCCACCCAAAATGCCCCCTCCCTCCCTTCAGTCTTCATCTCTCTCTCTCTCTCTCTCTCTCCCTCTCTCTCTC
>JBBMOE010000009.1:14638632-14651362 GCA_037975065.1 Chaetodon trifasciatus | reverse complement strand
CTCTCTCTCTCTCTCTCTCTCTCTCTCTCTCTCTCTCTCTCTCTCCCTCTCTCCCTCTCTCCCTCCCCAGCTTGGGCCTCACTCTGCATTCCTCCTGCACTAATACTATTCCCACTATCCTCCCCTCTCTCTCTCTCTCTCTCTCTCACTCTTGTTGCATTCCAATCACACTTGTACTACTCCCTCTCCTTTCCCCACATCTCTAATTACATGCCTTGCCTAAACAATGCCTTATACATTACTCCCTCTTTAATACTGTTTACTCTCTCCCCCTTTCATCCTTCCATCTCTCTAATTAGGCCTAAGATATGTTCCTCCTCCACACATTCCTCCTCCCATGCATCCCATGAATCCACCGTTCCTTCATTCATTACATACAGCATCCCAGGGAATAATTCATGCTCTGTGGAAAACTTGGATCTAACGCCAGGGTGGCTGATTTCTATTATTTTCACAGACTGTGCTCCGAAACTTCTCTCCTGTGTGCTCGTTGGGGAAAATGACATTGATTACACCTGCCAGCACTTTGGCTCTCTCACTTCAGTCCTTTCATCTCAGGTTCACAGTATAACTCTCTCCCTCCTAACAAGTTGTGGCGTCCTCGCTCATTCAACTTTTTCTGCTTTGTCTCTTCCATCCAAGTCTTTTTCTCCACCACACTTTTTTCCCTGTTTCATGTGGCTCTCTGAGGCTGTCACATTCTCACTCCATCTCTCCCTTTCATTACTTTAGAGACTCAGTACACTGCTTATCACACCCAGAGGTGCTGCTCTTATCCTGCTCTAATGCTTGCTTTGCAAGGTGTGTAGACTTTGTCTGTATTGCACTTTCACACTGTACATTTCCTTTTGGATGACTCATGCACTGGTTACTAATTACTAAGGCAGTCTCTGCTGGGATACACAAATAAAAGCATTCCTGTTTCTCTCCAAACCTTCCCCTGTACATGGCTGCTGAACAGTTACAAGCTATTTAGGACTGAAACTGTGTGAGAAATGAGTAATGTAACCAAACAAACCCACACCTGGAAGAAACTGCTTGAAAAGCTTCTACCTCTACATGGATGACAACCTGGAAAATGTATGTTGTGTGGGCACAACCGCAACCAGCGTTCTGGATGACTAATACAGGTAAACAAGGTGTCATTCAAAAGCTTTCAGAGCCAATCAAACATAAACATGGGAGTGTTCTACTATGAATACACGAACATAGAATGATTTGTGAAGTACTCGAATCACACACACACTGTAATAATTCTAATAATTAGAATAACAATAGAATAGTTTGATGGGTTATAAAATGTCAGCTACATCTAGATGGAAAAATCATCCTGATATGAAGCGATATCAGCATTTTGCACATATATGTCCAAAAACATCCAAAAGGGTAAAAAAAATGAAGCTAAGACAAAATGAGGTGATCACACCTAAAAAACAACCTACTTCGGTCGTGTGGACAAGGTTAGTCATCCTATATGAACTATTTATACACTGAATTTATAAAAAATGTGCAATATCATGATATGTATCATTATCTGGATATGAGCTTTTGGTCAATTCACACACCCTCTTTTAATGGATTTTAGTGCTTCTTCCATTTTTATTTTTTTTTCATTCATTCATCTTCTACCCCGACTATCCCTTTCAGGGTTGGGGGGGGAGGCTGGAGCCTATCCCAGCTGTCAATGGGCGGGAGGCGGGGTACACCCTGAGCCGGTCGCCAGCCGACTGCAGGGCACATTTTTATTTTTTACTTATTTATTTTTTTCCCCAAATAGCCGCCACATCTTGTGACACACCTGTTGGTATCTGTTCTCTGGTCCCATTGGAAAACTCTCTTCTACGTAATTGTTGTCTTCACATTTTCACTNTTCCTCAGCAGCAGTGTTTGTGTGAGTGCACGACTGATGTGTGATGCCTGCTTGCCTGCATGACTGTGTTTTTCATGTGTTTTTGTGCGAGTGTGTGGCCAGCAGTGAGCCCAGCATGGGGCTAGTGTCTGGAGCGTGTAATTGAAACATGGTCCCATGCAGCGCTACACAGTGACCCCACTAATCTCCTCCTGACAAAGTGGCTTAGCTTCTATAGGGTCATATGGCACACCGAGACAGCTTAAACACAACAGAGCGTGAGGCCTGACCTGCACACCCTGGGGTCTTCCCTGCATTCAACAGGTCACATTCAGTGACTCATTAACTAGGGGTCCACTTCAAATATTAATTCATATGTGTACACACACACCAGAGCCAGGAACAGTAAGAAACAGGAGTATTGTATACAAAATGTGTTTGGGTGGAACTTACCAGCCTCACAAAGTAAAAACACACCTCTGGTGTGACTGTCACACTAAAAACACAGATATCCTAATAGGACAAGTACTCATTTGGTCAGAGAGAAGTCAGAAAAAAACAGCAAATATTCATCAGCTCTTTAATGCCCTTTATGTTGACTGCTTGTTTTTGGGTTTTTTTTTTTTGTTTTGTTTTTTTAGTCTAGCTCTTGCAGAGAGATTGTTTTTGGAAACAAGCACTGCTTCTCAGCAAGGTCACCAACCTTTAGCTATGTGGGTTAAAAAGAGACACCAAAGGACATAGCTAGAGGACAGGCATGTTGAGTAGTTTGTCTGAAATGACAGCTCAATGAGGACAAAACACGTGGGAAACATGCATCCTAAACAATTGAAAAGGTAAGGTGATATAACATACTTTCCTGCTCTATGGCCTTATGGCAATGCCCCACATGTCTATGCTGTACTATTCAAAGGTAACACAAGACCTTTGTTTATATTTTCCTTTGGAAAATAGATCTGGTCTGACAAACAGATGGAAACTAGGACTCTTTGTCCAAACACTTGGGCTGTGCTTACCTTTCCTCTGCAGGAACAGCCTGAGCAGGGGGCTGGCAGTGGAGATGGCTTTGTGGTAGTTGTCATCATTGTTGATGGGCAGCAGGTCGCCATGCACATCGGCATAGCCCACCAACAACTCCACATTGGGGATGCGATGAACATGCTGCAAGAGCCCGTAGAACTCATCAAAGCGACCCGGCTTCGACCGATCCAGCGAGAACCGACGAAACTCTGCACCAAACTGGGATGGGGCAGACAGACACGCACATGAGAGCACAATCGTACAGATGTACATGGGTATGAGGGAGAAACTGATTATTCAAGAGCCAAAGATACTGCGAAGAAGCTCTTTAAATGATCTGAGATTTGGGCTGTGAGTGATAAGCATACACAAAACCACTGTAGGCTCTATGTAAGCCTGTCATCCATGTGAGACAAGCTAACACACCACATGTGATTAATTATTTAATATTGTAGACTCTGTGATCTGTGCATCTCTATATTTCTGCGTTCATGGATGCAATATGTTCAAGAAAGAACAGCACTGTGTAATAAAGCCGCCTGAATGAATGTTTGGTATGCAGTTGTAAGGAAGACTACGTGTTTTCAGCAAACATGCATTCCCACAAAATACATTGCTGGCGTATGAGACACAGTAATCAGTGTGGTCTGACTGGATCAATGGCTGCAGATGCCTAATCTTTAGGCAACTGTTAAGCTGAGACAGAGCACAATGTCCCATTGGCGGTGTTGATGAGAGGTACCAAGTGTTGTGGTTACTGTTGCCCAGCACTGACAAAAGATGATCTACAATTCACTGCCAACCTGGACACTCATCACAACTTATTCATTGGTACAAAGCAGGATTATAGTAGTAATAGACTGGGATACAACACAGGTCCCCCGCATGACGACAATCTGAGATAAATGAGCCTGGACTACTTACATTGGCAAAGAACTGAACAAAGTCAAATAAAAAGTATATTATTACTTTGAGTAAAGTGTTTGGAGGCAAACTTAACTGAAACTGTTAACCAAAGAGGTAGTGGCACCAATCATATTTTTTTTTTGTCAACATACAGTATAAAAACTAGTTTTGATGAGCAAAAATCGCCCTGAGGCCCCGTTCCTCAGCATGTGCGTATGATCGCAGCACAGGCAGGCCTGACGCAGGCCGTGTGACACCTGTGCGCACAGGAAAATGACACAACAAGCTCCAGCCACCAACGAGCATACTGAGACACATTTCACAGAGCTGAACGTCTTCTAACTTATAGAAACTTCCTCTGTGTTTTAGCTGACATGAAAGCTTGACTCAAACTTGCAGTCATTGGTTGGTAAATGGGCAGAGGTGAGCGACGGAGGACGTTGTGACAGGTGACACTGGCTCACTGCGGCGTCAGCTGACATAACCTCCGCCTTCAAACTTACTAGCTAGCTATCAAACTTATGTGAAAAATCGACCTACCACATCATTAAAAACAGAGTTTTAACTATGGCGGGCGACAAGCGAGATAGCAGCAACACCTGTGTCGGCTGGTTAAGCTTTAGCTTATATCTGTGTAATTTGCGCGACATTATAACTTGCTATCAAGCCACTTAGCAGGCTAAATTAGCCAGAGTAGTCATCACGGGGGGAGTTAAGACTACAACTACAGCTAGTACACAGCTAAAGAAGAAGTCGCCCTGCGCAGCGTTACCTTGCTCTTCACCTCCACTGCACTCAGAGAACGGCTGCTCGGCACTCGGTGGTTCTTGTTCATGTTTCGCTAGCAGCGGGACGGCCGCCAAAGCACACTGCGCTGCTCCTGCTGCCGCTGCCGCCGCCGCCACAGCCGCTCTGTGTCCAATAACCTTATGTGTCCACCACTTATTGTCCAGTAACACACACTGTCCCACGACTTCTCGACGTCCAGCGGCTTGCTTTATCTCTCCAAAAACGTGACAGCGGCTGCCAACCAGCCTAGCTCACCCTGTAAACTTATCTCCTCTCATACTTGCCGCTGCCAGTGAAGCTGTACTGCGAACGAGTACAATGTCTCTCTCTCTCTCTCTCTCTCTCTCTCTCTCTCTCTCTCTCTCTGTTTCTCTCTCTGCCTGGTGAGTTGCCGCCACGAGACTTCAAAATAAAAGGCTCAGCTCTGTCTGTCTCTCAGCCTCGACTTCAAAATAAGAGCCCTCTACCTTGAAGGCCTGTCAGAAGGACTGACCTGTCAGGGACTCCCAACCTTTCTCCGAATAGCTAGAGCAACACTAGACGAGAACAGTAAAGATTTCTACATTTTATTTAACCAGCAAACCCTATCTGAATGGACAGTTGATTTGGTTATTGATTTCCACCATCAGTGATTAAAGTACAGGTGTTCACACAGTAAGCTATGTCACTGTGTTAAATTCAAGCTGAACAATCCAAATTTCTCTGGAGAGCCAAAAAACCCCTTTTAATGTCCCCTTTAGAAACTCTTCTCTAACCAGTTCAAATTAATACCTTGTCGCCTGTAAATCACATACCTAATTAGTAATTTCCCGGATAAAGTGTAGAAATAATCATAACAGTCTTATTAGGTGGGCAATCCTCTACTTCTTTCTCCTTTTATTCCTCACTGCAAATTTTTTGCAGTGGTGTGCAATAATCTAAAACTGCAACAAAAATACATTTGGCATCATATTATACCTTGTGTGATATCATTTGCATATTGATTACACATGACGTAGGGGAAGTAGTGTAGTAAGCGCTTTTAATTAATCATCATGATGTTAAGTATAGAGATAAAATGTGGGTACTAAATGTTAGAGATGAGCGCTCCTTGTTTCTTAGTGTATAGTGACATCTTCTGGACAGAAGCCATATCGGTCCACTGCGGCTGGCTATCAGCCCTGTGTGCATGTACTCAAAAGTGTATGCAGTAAACTATGTATGCATAACACTGTGTATACATAAAATTGTTAGTACAGTATGTCCCACCATTATAGGCAGTGATGATAAAGTGGTGCTCAAAAAAATTTTTGAGCTCTGCCCTACAGGCGGTGGTCATCATACAGCACTGATATCAGGGATGAAAACCACTTCAGTGCATTAATGTCATATTTTCCTGAACAAAATACCAGCCTAAATTAGATCAGTGTTTTATCTGTGAGATGAATTACTGGCAGGTCTTCTGAAACTTCATGTGAGGGCCAGTAAAATGATACTAAAAAGTCCAAACAACCGTATTTGATAAGACGTTGTTTTGTGGCATGATCGCGTGCAGAAAAGTGACTAAAGGCCATTCCTGTTTCATTAGACAACATTCTATGGATTGAAATATTATTGAATTATTGAAAAGTCAATCTACACAGGAGTTTTCATTTATGTGCCCAATTAGACCTCAACCTGTGCTTGATTGACATCTCCCACACTCATCTGTTAGTTCTGTTCTGCACAAATTACCTTTATCAATAAAAATGGGATTAATAAAATCCTGACTACACTATACAAAGGGCAGCAGGAGTGTGACATGGTCCAGCAATAATCAAAGAACATACAATTGATCAGAGGGAAAGAGAATGAACATGAAAAGGTTAAGAGAAAAAATATTAGATATTGTCTGTGTTTCATAACTAGCATGCATTGAGGCCCGTTGTTACTGTACCACTGGCTGCAACACAAGCCCAAAGCATGAGCCCCGTGCTTGTCAGCATGGAGAAATGTTTTTTCATGAAATTCTGCACCTTTTTCTCTCCAAACATACCTTTACTGACTGCGGCCAAAAAGTTCTATTTTAAATGTATCAGTCCACAGGATCTGTTTCTAACATGCATCAGGCTTTTTAGATGTTCCTGTACAAACATTTTGTGGTGAGGATGCAGGAAAGGCTTTCTTCTGATGACTCCTCCATGAAGGTCGTATCTGTGCAGGTGTTGCTGCACAGTAGAACAGTGCACCATCACTGCAGAGTCTGCTAAATCTTCCTGAAGGTCTCTTGCAGTCGAACGGAGCTTTGATTTACCTCTCTGGCAGTCCTACAAGCAATTCTCTCTGAATGTTTTCTTGGTCTTCCAGACCTCAACTTGACCTCCACTCTTCCTCTTAATGACCATTTTTAATTAATTAATTACATTATGAACTGATGTAATACCTGAAAACTCTTTGCTGTCTTCTTTTAGCCTTCTCATGCGCATCCATTAAAGTGGTGGGCAGCTGCTCAGAGGAGCCCACTGCTGCTCACATCACTTGTATCACCTGGCCTTTCCTTACAATGATTGTGAACAAGCCACAGCACTATCAAGCTAATAAAGGTCTGAGACCTTTGTGAAAGTTATCTGAGAGCTTAAGTCTGTTGAGGTGGTTTTTTTGCAACTTTTGCATGGTGCTCATTTCCCTTTTTTCCTTCAAAACTGTACAGAACAAAAATAATGCACTAATTTTGATTGAAATGTTGAAGATGCTTCATCTTTGGGCATCTCACTCACCTAACTATTCACAGCAACAGCAATATATCGGCCTATAGATATATGTATATGCATATAGATATATGAGAGAGAGAGAGAAGAGAGAGAGAGATCAGAGTTAAATTCATGAACAGTCAGGAAATTTAATTCTCTCTGTCTCTCTCTCTCTCTCTCTCTCTCTCTCTCTCTCTCTCTCTCTCTCTCATTTCATACTTGACTGCACAATGTTTGCTTTATCTGCTCCAACTGAATCATGGAGGTTTTTTTTATGAAAGACGTTTGACATGTCCCAGCAGGAAAAATAAAACAAATGATGACTGAATTCCACTGAGCTGCTTTGGTTTCAGAGTTTGTGCATTGTGGTTCACTGTGACACTGTCAGGATTTACAAGGACACCTGAAGAACAGCTCCATTGTTAATGTTATTAACGTAAAAATCACTTCACTCTTTAAAAGGTAAAGAAAACCAAGTGAAGCCCTAGTAACCACTGATTTCCCAACAACCATTAAGTAAGTCTCTCTGGTAAGGTTGGAGTGAGCAAACCTGCTGATTCTTGGTTGAGGCTGAACACCTGTGCTTTTCCTACTATCACGTTTTCTTTTTTTTCTTTCTCTTATTTTACAAGGTTGAGGCCTATTTGAGATTAGATTTTTTTCACACCTTGCCAAGAGGGCAGCGTGAAAACACTGTCAACAGTAACTCTAACATGAGCAGGTTCAGCGAGACAGGGGCAGCATATTTAAAAGCTTCTTTCTCCAGCTCGGTCCTCTTGTGGAGTGCCAACATCTGGAGAGGTGTATCTTTTGCATTCTGATGTGCATTATACATTTGTTTGTCTGTTTTTAATGTGTCAATACTAATACTACAACACCACTTTTCAATGCCACGTCACTGTCCTGGCTGCATGAAATAACTGATATTTTTGGCTACTTAGGGGCAGCAATGATTTAATATGGCAAACTTGAACACATCCAGCAAACATGGAGCAACATCAGCACTCATTTGTGTTTCTGGTCTTCAGGCAAATGTAACTCTTTTGCTGCTAAATGCTCCACTGTGCTCACTTTGTTTGCTGCTTGGTGATGATGAGTTATGGGTTTCACTGAAGACAGGTGTCTGCTGCAGAGAAACACAACAATATGAGAATGGTGAATCAAACAGCAAAGTTACAGGCTAGAAAATCAAGAGATGGAGCTGAAAGTCACCAAAACACTCTGCAATGCAGAGAAGAACCTCTGTGAGTTCATCACTTCGAGCGACTCCTTTCACATGCAAGCGTGATCATTCATATGCTATTTAATGTCAGTTACACAGCATCAATCCAAAGTCTGCAAACAGCCATCATAACATAACTGGTCATACCAGAACAAGCAAGGCCGTAGCAGCACGTTAAAGATGAGTGATGCTGCATTATAATTAACAAATTACAAATTAATGTTATTTTTTATTTTCAGTTGCAAAATCCATCACAACTTTTTTAAGGCCCACCATGTAGTTCAGTGGTGGTAAATTTTTGGAAGCTGCATTTTTTTTTTTTTTTTTTTCAAACTTTGTTTTCTCCTCTTCCCAAACAGCCATTGTTTCCATATATTTTATGCACAACATGTGAATCAAGCTGACCAGAATTATGCTGGAGACATAGAGCGTCATCATCACGTCTCACTTACATATTTATTTATTCATTGTCATTGTTACATTGTTCTGTAGAAATGCAGCGTGTACTACTAAAAAACACTAGGTGAGTACAGGATTTCAGGGGCTTGAGGCTGTGATGCAGAACATCCAGTTATTCTAAAGAAAAAGTACTGGAGAGAACTCCAAGGGCAACGAACAAATTCACTCCTTTTACACTAAAAATATTTTGTCACAGCAGCAGGGTCATACGGTGACTGAGGATACTGTCCTTCAGCTGCACAGAACAGGTTCAGGTGACACGCTGGCAAATATCTGTCTGCCTGAAGAAGACTCAGCACCAGAGCTGCTGTTTGGTATCAAAACATGACTTCTGACCGAGGCTACATTTATTTTTAAATGTATTTAAACACCAACAGATCATATACATTGTTTTATCAGGTCAACAAATTCATGTATTTGTCAATTACTAGAAAAACTCTTTTTTCATGTTCACCAAGTAAATGACACGTCACTCTCCAGTAGGTTTTTGGCCCATTTCCTCACTCCCCTCCTTTTCAGCCTCCCTCTCCCGTACCGGCTTTGTCCACAGCTCTGTAGATAAAGTGTCTGACCTCCCAGCAGACCTCCTCCCTCCCTTGTGCCTCACCCCTCCCACCCGTCCCTCTGCGATATGTGCAATGTGACCAGCAGACATCTGCTCTCCAGCTATGAGGGGTGCCAGTGGCTGCCTCATTGTCACCATGCAAAGCGTCTCTCTGCTCCCTGTCCTTTCCATGGGAATATTGCTGTTGGTTCCCGTGATGCACACACACAGTCATACTCCCCCTCATGCTTGGTCCCTTCCCTCTTTCTGCCATCAGTGCACACACTACTGCACAGGAGTCTGCTGGGTCTCTCTCTCTGTCTGTCTCTCTGTCTGTCTGTCTGTCTCTCTCTCTCTCTCTCTCTCTGTCTGTCTCTTCCTCTCACCAATGAGATGATGATTATGTCACCAGCAGAGTTTCTGCAGCCCTATTCATGCAACATGGAAAGTTTGATTCACATGTTGACAGGCATATTGGAGGCTGTTTGCAAAGTATTGGCTGTCAGTTAAGGTTAAGATGAAAAAATAGCCATCAATCTGCCCAAAGCACAACACTTCCACTGTCCCCAACATGAGAAAAAAAGAAGAAAAAACAGGCTGTATTCTTTGCAGGTGATGTGGTTCTGTAAGCTTCATGAGAACATGACCCTCAGTGCGCACTGAGGTGGTTTGCAGTTGAGTGTGAAGTGTTAGGGATGGGATTTAGCGCCCCCAAGTCTGAGGCCATGGTTCACTGCCTGAAGACGATGGATTGCTCCTAACAGGTTGGGAGTAAGTTACTGCTCCAAATGAAGGAGTTCATGGCAGTATCTCTGGATCCTATTCAGATGCCTGGGGGGGCTTTTTTTTTGCCTTATTTGACACATGAGATGGGGGAGAAGACACACAGCAAGAGGCCACAGGTTGGAATCAAACCTGCTGAGGACTCAGCCTCCTCAGTGGGGTGCAGCTCTACCAGGTGAGCTTCACAGGGGCCCCTGCAGAGATTATATATCTAGTTTGGCTTGCAATCCCCATGAAGGATCTAGAAAGTGTTTCTGCGTGAGCAATGTCTGGAATACGTTGTTTAGTCTGCTCCCGCTTTGGCAAGGCCAAGGCAAGATAAGCTGCAGAAAAAGGATGGATGGGTGGATGATAGATGGTATTATTCACACACTTAAGAACTCAATGAACATCAATGCAGAGTTGTCTGATGCAGGGTGTGTGTGTGATTGTGATCTTATTACCTTTAACGATACAGTTTGAGTATCTACATGGATCCAGCATGAGAGAGCTTTGTAGTCTCTGGGGTTTTCTCTCATGAGTGAAACAGATTAACCTTGTGGGACAGTTTTCACTGATGATTTTGGTGGTGTTTATCATTGTTTCACAAGCTAGGGTAACATGTGGTGACGTGGTTGCTTTTGTGCTTTATGATACAGTGTGAGGGCCCTGGGCCAAATGTCTCTGCTTCCCTCTATCAGGCCCTCCCTGATTGCCTGACCCCTACTAACTTAGTGAGGGATTGGCCCTGCGTGGTTGGGAGTCTACACAGTCAGCCTGCTGACAAGGCGGCTTGTTCTCCCTCCCTCGTGAATTCATTTGCACTTCAGACAGCTGACTTGGTTTGTTTGGTTTGATTATGTTTAGTTTATCCTTTGCTTTTGTCACATGCAGACCTATAAGCACCTCCAGCTTCACAGCACCCAACACACCCTTGCTTCACCACTGACTGTTTCACACATCACGCTTTGCTTGTTTGGAGTTATCCTTCATGTATGACGTGCTTCATGAAACTGTTACTGTGTGGACCCTTCTTCTCTCTTATGGCCTGAACCGGCAAACTCAATGGATTAAATAAACAAGATATAATGTGTTAATTACTTTAGGTGCCTTCAGGCAGTGGTTGCTACCACTGCCTCCATTTTTTCAATGTAAACACAGCAGCAGAGAGAAGGAGGGCAAATGGCACTCTCATAAATGCATACTGGCATTATCAGATTCAGAGCTTGATTATCCGGTCTGGGACAATAAACAGCACACGTTAGCAAATTTCATGTGTTCTTAACTACAATCTGATCCTTTTATGTGATGAGGTTACAGCTGGGGGGTAGTGGCAGCCCCTGATGTATGGTGTAGGTTGTTCGTGGGATTAAAGATAGACCTGAACAGGCGTAGAGCTGTCACCTGCTGGACTACTGCCCGTTCAAAAGATGTTACAGGACGGCAGCTGCAGCAGCAACCACTCGTGAGCGAAAGCACCTGTTGAGGTGCTGGCAGGTGGACTTAATTACTTTTGAAGAGAGCCAAACATAGCTGCTGTCTTTGGACTGAGCTAAGGTAACCAGCTGCTGACGACAGCTTCATGTTTAACCAATCGTAGCAAAGTTCTCATTTCACTCTCTGCAAAAAAGTGAATAAACAAATTTCCCAACATGTCAAACTTTTCCTTTAAAATATACGACATACTGGACACCTCCACCTCTTCAGCACCTCTGTGTCCTGGACCACACTAAGCACATAACCATTGCCTCATTTTTAGGGGTCAAAGGCCAAAAAGATTGTCATTTTACTTTTTTTTGAATTTCCTGAATACAGAACTTGTTAAAATATCTTGATTTTTCTTGACTTTAATCAAAGTTCTTCTCTCTCTCTCCAACAAAAGGGAGACCCTCTACCCTGACCCTGTCCACGTCTGTCACAGGGGGACGTGGCCACTCTGCACTCATGTACTGTGAAATGCTGGGTTGCAATTGTCCACCAAAATGGCAGAAGTAGTTTCTTGTCACCTCCTCCTCCCTCTCGTGACTTCCTTTCTTCCTCTATGTCTCATCCGTATTCTTTTGTCATCTCCCATTTCCTCTTCTTTTCATTCTCGGGAAACTCTCCCCATCACAAATGATTTCTCTCTCTTACGATTGCCCACAGGTCTTGGTCTCTTACTTGTGTCCCTTCTCTTTTTTCATTATCTCTCTTTTCTCTGGCCATGAATGATTCAATTTCACCATATTCTTTCATGAATCATTTGCTCTGTGAGTCCGTGCAGCAAGGCCATTCTAACTGCAGGAGGCGCTAGTAGAGGGATAGGTCAGCAATCATCTCTCTCTGCCCCCCCACCGCTCTCTCTCCAGTCCACCCCCCCCCCCTCTGCTGTGTCCCTCAGCCACCCACTCGCACTCCCCTCCTCCCCCCACAGCTCCATCACCCAGCACTGCAGAAGAGGCCTCTTGTCTCCCCCGCAGTCTGCAAGGCCT